>CM042242.1:17121984-17721984 GCA_023566225.1 Romanogobio albipinnatus
ATTAGGGAAGAGATCCAGTCAGAACTGATATCCTGTGTAACAGATGAGCACATTTGATTTTAACTGATCTAACCGCTGGATAACACGGTGCTGTTGCATGTTCTACAGGCTCACTCACGCATCCCCAATACAGCGCTAGAGCGGCTCACAATCAATGAATAACACACAATTATGCCAGGCAATTGTTTATGAACTAGTGCTGATCAATAATAACAACATTTACTTTATGATGTTTATATAGTAATGTGTTTTATACGGTTGTAACAATGCATATTTTATCTCCTCATCTGAACTTGAATGAGCTCCTGCAACTGTAAGGCGAGATTTCAAAATAAGAGTCCCGGTGTATTTCCAGCTGGTTTATAATTAAAAGTCACGCATTATATATTCGTTTTTGCTTACACAATAAACTTTCATTCCCATTTAATTCATAGTCAGGAGGAAAGACCAGTATTTGACACATATTCAATAAAGTATCAGGGTTATAATAGTTAACTAAAACCATAAAAAAAAACTTAGTTACTGGAAATTAAATAAATGTTAACTGAAATTTAAAAAATAAATTAAACTTATTTGAAGCTTTAGCTTAACATGATATACTAACTAAAACAGAAATACAAAGTTATAAAAACTATATAGATGTTTTTAAAAACAAACAAAAAAGTGAATTGAGCTCAATTCAATAGGGTGTCCTAACTTTATCACATGACTGTAAGAAAGAAAGTCACAGTTTTGGAACGACATAAGGGTGATTTTCATTTCTGGGTGAATTATCCCCTAAACCAAGTAATGGGGAAACAATATGGAAACAATTTGCACCCTACTTATGGAAAGTCCCAAACATTTACATATGAAATTGTTAAATATGTGGCAGAAGTTAACAAAAGGAAGAAGGGAATTAAATGCCCTCAGAATTTTTTACTGCCATATATGATGAAGGAAGAATACTGACATTGGATGTCCTCTCACCTCTCATGCTTGTTCTCCTGTGCAGCCCTCAGCAGTTCCTGGATGTTCTTGGTGATCTGCTCAGTTTTACGGATGACGTCTTCTGTGCTGGGTAGACTGGGATCAGGCTCACATTCGTGATCATCTAGCTCAGGTATAGAGCCGCTCTCTCCCATCCAGCCACTGCTGCGCAGGCGACATCTACGGCCAAAGCTGTAGGGAGAGAGGAGGTAATATAAATGGCGTCAGGGATGAGTAATGCTCTATGCCTTTACAGCATCATTGGTGTGTTTCCTCACTTTGCTTGGCTAAAAGTGGAGGACAGACCGTTCTTATTTTCAGAGGGAAAATACTGGTTTTGTTTTCCATTAGAATTTGAGAGTTATTTCAGGTCATAAAAGGAAAGTGGACACATACCCGGAGTCGTCCAGATCAGATTCGTTGACCGTGTTATCATAGTCACCATCAGACACACTGCTCTGCTTGTCAAATTTGGAGGCCTAAAGAGACAAGAAAGGACACGGCAAGAAAAACATGTGACGTCACTAAATGCCAAAGGTGCCAAGCAATGAAACTGCGGTGATGGAATTGTAAAATATCAACATGTTTGCTAGTTCATGTGAAATAACACTAATTTGCATGAGATGGAATGGTCAATAGCGTAGAAGCAAGGTTTTAGCATTAGATTCATTAGATCTTTCAAGCACTAAACTCTAAAGGGACATGGTGAAGAAAAAAAAAAAAAAATGAAACGGGGGGGGGGGGGGGGGGGGGCAAAAAATATTTGGCAATGCTTTGGTGTTCTCTCGCAAGTGTACATCTCGCAATTCTGACTTTTTTTCTCAGAATTCTGACTTTATATCTCACAATTCTGACGTTATAACATGCAATTGCGACTTTATATCACACAATTCTGAGAAAAGAAGTCATCTTTTAAATATCTTTTCAAATGGGGGGGCATTTTTTCCACCACTGTCCCTCTAGGGGCTCCATAGACAAGCATCACAAGATGTGAAAAATGTAGGAGCAACAGGTTAGTTGAGTCCTTAAATGTGGTTAAGAGAGCTGTCTTAGATCAATAATGTTAATCAATAATGCACTTTAGCCAAGCTCAAATCTACCACATTTAACTGAGTGCCCGTCTCCATATATTTTGTTTAGCAACATTAAATTGATCTTAAGTGACAGACAGCAAAGACTTCTACATGGCTACAGCATTTCCATCTTAAATAAATGCTGTTCTTCCGAATGTTCTATTCATCAAAGAATTGTGAAAAAGAAACATGCATCACAGTTTACATAAAAATAAGCAGCACAACTTTTACAACATTGATAATAATAATAAGAAATGGTTCTTGAGCACTAAATCAGCATATCAGAATGATTTCTGAAGGATCATATGACATGGAAGACTAGAGTAATGATACTGAAAATTCAGCTTTGCCATCACAGGAATAAATGTAATTTTAAATATATAAAAAAATAAATGTAATTTTAAATTGTAATAATAATAATAATAATTCACAATATAATTGTTTTACTGTTAATATTACTTAGACTAAAAAAACTATTAAAATCTAACCGACCCGAAACATTTAAATGGTAAAGTATATTGAATTCACGTATAAGTCCAGTGTGTAAGTCGGTCATCTTTGCGTTTAAGTGCAGACCAGCGGATGCAAAAGCTAAAGTAATCTAGCTATGAAACAACTAGTGTGTCCTCAGGGATACAATTGAATCTAGGCCATGGCCCTGATTAGAGTATTCCTTCACAGTGCCGTAAAGCATTTACAGTAAAGATATTTGACAGTCTCACTGGAGCATGATTTACTGTGCTCAAGGTAATGGGGTCAGATGCCAGCAGCACTCCGAGTTGGGACATTACTAAATTAGTGTAACAGAATATTTTAGCAATTTCTTGTCAGGGCAGCACCGGTCAGGATTCTTGGAAAACCGCCACATGATGTCGGAACAATCAAACTAATGTTCCATTGAACACACAATCACCTTTTTAATATTTTGCTCTACACACATCTCCTTGTACACAGGGGTGTAAAATGCATCAATGCATTGTGATATATTGATTTGACAGTTTTCTTAAAAATTCAATAAAGAGTTTAAAAATCTTTTATATTTGAATTAATAATACCAATTACCAAATGTACTGCATTCTTATACACAAGATAATCAGTTAAAAAAAAAAATCCAGATCCTCATTCAACTTCCAGCTAGGACACACTACCATTCAAATGTTTGGGTTCAGTAAGATTTTTTTTCAGTAAAGATGAATTAAATTGCTCAAAAGTGATAGTAAAGACATTTATAATGTTACAAAAGAGAACCAAATCAGTTTCATGAGAACCAAATCAGCATATTAGAATTATTTCAGGTGGATCATGTGACACTAAAGACTGAAGTAATGATGCTTAAAATTCAGCTTTGCCATCACAGGAATACATTACATTTTAAAAATACACTATATTGCAAAAAGTATTGGGACACCCCTCCAAATCATTGAATGCAGGTGATCCAATTACTTCCATGGCCACAGGTGTATAAAATCAAGCACCTAGGCATACAGACTGCTTCTACAAACATTTGAGAAAGAATGGGTCGCTCTCAAGATCTCAGTGAATTCAAGCGTGGTACCGTGATAGGTTGCCACCTGTGCAATAAGTCCATTCCTGAAATTTCCTAACTAATAAATATTCTACGGTCAACTGTCAGTGGTATTATAACAAAGTAGAAGCAATTTGGAACAACAACAACTCAGCTATGAAATGGTAGACCACGTAAAATCACAGAGCGGGGTCAGCTCATGCTGAGGTGCACAGTGTGCAGAAGTTGCCAACTTTCTGCAGTCAATAGCTACAGACCTCCAAATTTTGTGTGGCCTTCAGATTAGCTCAAGAACAGTGCGTAGAGAGATTCATGGAATGGGTTTCAATGGCAGAGCAGCTGCATCCAAGCCTTACATAAAGTGCAATGCAAAGCGTCAGATGCAGTGGTGTAAAGCATGCCATCACTGGACTCTACAGCAGTGGAGACGTGTTCTCTGGAGTGAGGAATCACTCTTCTCGGTCTGCCAACACGATGGACGAGTCTGGGTTTGGCAGTTGCCAGGAGAACGGTATTTGCCGGACTGCATTGTGCCAAGTGTAAAGTTTGGTGGAGGGAGATTATGGTATGGGGTTGTTTTTCAGAGGTTGGGCTTGGCCCCTTAGGTCCAGTGAAATGAACTCTTAATGCGTCAGCATACCAAGACATTTTGGACAATTTCATGCTCCCAACTTTGTGGGAACAGTTTGGGGATGGCCCCTTCCTGTTCCAACATGACTGTGCGCCAGTACACAAAGCAAGTTCCATAAAGACATGAATGAGCGAGTTTGGTGTGGAGGAACTTGACTGGCCTGCACAGAGAGTTCTGACCTCAACCTGATAGAAAACCATTGGGATAAATTAGAGCGGAGACTGAGAGTCAGGCCTTCTCGTCCAACATCAGTGCCTGACCTCACAAATGCGCTTCTAGAAGAATGGTCAAAACTTCCCATAAACACACTCCTAAACCTTGTGGAAAGCCTTCGCAGAAGAGCTGAAGCGGTTAAAGCTGCAAAGGGTGGGCCAATTCCATATTAAACCCTATGGATTAAGAATGGGATGTCATTAAAAGTTTAAAGGCAGGCGTCCCAAAAACCTTTGGCAATATAGTGTATATTAAAATAGAAAACAGTTATTTGAAATTGTAATTATATATTTCATAAAATTACGCTTTTACTGCATTTTTTTATCAAATAAACGCAGCCTTGGTAAGCATACGTTTATAAAAAAAAAGTGTAGTGTATTTAAAGAGTTTTTTGGCAGGGTAAAATTGATTTAATTGATTAATTGAATTCTATTGTCAGATCGATGCATTTAAAACAGACAAAACATGGCTTTCCACGTGCTAAACAGCCATGAACAAGACCCACAATTCACATACAGACTCTGTGACAATAGAAACATGAATCTAAATATGGCTGCAATCTGCACACATAAAAATAAACAAGCTAATCCAGCTCATCTGCATATTTCACAAGTGTGCGTTTTCTTATTTTTACTTTCAGCCCAGAGCAAGTGCAGTAGCATTCCAAGGCATCCAGAACAGATGTGTGAGCAGCAGCAGTGGACAAGCCCTGAGCAGTGCACCCTGGGAATAAAGACACAAGCCATGAAATGTATCTGTTATTTATGAGGATGATGAAGGCAGAAATACGTATCAGTTGAAAACAGCAGCCCCCGGAAGGTTGTTGGAGGGACCGTTCATGCATGGTGATGCGTGGAGCACAACAGGAGTAGGAGGAAAAGGGATGGATGGGAGTAGAGGAGGCAGAAGATGAGTTTGTGAAGGATGGTGGAGAGGAGGTAAAGGGTTCTGGGGGCGTTCGGCCGGTCCCACGAGGAACGGAGCATGTGAGGATGTACTTAACCCTTTGCGCACTCTCATACTGCAAATAGGACGGGGAGGTTGAGGAGGAAGGAAGGGAGGGGAGGGATGAGGAGGTGGCCACAAATACACCCTTTCCAATCTAAAAAGGGGTGCAAATAAGACTTAGGAAAGAGAATGAAAGATAAACACCCCTGCCTTCCCCATGAAGAAAAGCCTGGAATAAAGTCATTTGTGACTTTTGTAAAACTGCATGATATTGTCAATAGAAACTTTTTGACAAAATAGTACCGTTTAAAGGTTTGGGGTTGGTAAGAGTTTTTTTTTTAAAAAAAGAGACCCCTTTTTGAAGAAGTCTCTTATGCTCACCAAAGCTGCATTTATTTGATTAGAAAATACAGTAAAATAGTAATATAGTGAAATATTACTACAATTTAAAATGTTGTAATATATTTAAAATGTTTGTTTATTATCAGCAGAAGTTATCAGCAGCCATCCCTCCAGTCTTCACAGTGTCACATGATCCTTCAGAAATCATTCTAATATGCTGATTTGGTGTTTGAAATACATTTACTATTATCAATGTTGAAAACAGTTCTGCTACATAATATATTGGGGAAACCATAATACATTTGTTTCCAGTGTTCTTTCATAACTACAACGTTCACAATAAATGTTTGAAATATAAATATCTGCAACATCATAAATGTCAATTCTGGTTCATTTTAAAGCACTCTTTTTAAAATGTATTTTCTTTCTTTCAAAAATAAAAAATAAAATAAAAATTGTACTCACCCCAAACTTTTGAACGGTAGGAAGGGTATACCAATACATTTCTAACATTTCGAGTTGATAGTTGTATAAATTTATATTAGTTAATGTATTAAGAACAAACTAATTCACAGTGAATGAACAATATTACATTTTGAAATTAACATTAATCTATATCAATAAATGGGGTAAAAACCTTATTGTAATTTTTTTTAGCAACAGTTTTATAGAACCCGGCGGTTAAATAATAACGACTGATGAATGAAGTTTGAACAGCTCTAAAATTAGCATGCACTTAAAACTAATCAGTAGCATTAATATGCAGTAAAAGCGATGAAAAACCATGGGGTTAAAACCTTTTTTTAATATAAACACTCAAGAGGTCAGAAAATAATGAAAAGGGAAATGGAACAGGAACTTACATTGTATAAAAGACAACTGAAAATAAAACACTGGGCATTTTACATCAAGATTATACTGAAATTTGACATGTCCAAAATATATTTGTTTTTTAAAACAATATCAACAAAATATAAAACCAATCAAAAATATGTTTCCACTTTGAAAAAGTTGTACCCATAAATAAATGCTTAATACCTTTGAATTTTTTTTTATGTTCACTGACTTGAGCATGCCGTCATGTTGAGATTACATTTACAGCCAAATACTACTCACTTAAACCCTAATCTTTAAACACTGGTACAACATTACTGGACGTATTAGCCAGCAAAATAGAAAGAAAAAAATAGCTTGGTGCACCTAAACCTCTGACTTGAATTTATATGTACAAAGTTACATAAAGCAAAGAGAATGGGACTGTGTGACTTGTGCATTGATTTGGTAATAAAGACATGCTTAGTCAGTCCCAAATGACACAGGAAATTAAAACAGAAAACATAAATATGGTGAAATAGCTACTGTGTGAGCCAACAGGGCACAAAGTGAAGTAATACATTGAGTAATCCAAAAAGGTTTTCACAAATGCGCTTTTGGAGACTCTTTTGGAAACATTCCACCAGCATGATGCAACATTAGAAAAGAAAGCTGAAGAAGGAAAAGGCGGCGAGAGGCAGGTCTTTACTTACATAGGTTGGGAAGGGTTGCAGGGTGGGGAAGGTCTCCTCAGGGTAAGGGGTCTCTCCCTTGGGGAGAAAGGGCTTCAGACCAGAGCCGGTTTCATACATAGACATGGGGCGGCTCGCCCGTGCAGACAGGTGGCGTTTCAGGGCAGAGGAGGAGGAAGAGGAGGAGGGACTGGAGGGATTGGGGTGGTCAGGGCCACCGGGGGCCTGATAGGGTTGTTGAGCGGAGACCTGCCGCCTGAGAGAGCTGTTCTCGCTTTGCAGAGACTGCAGCTGAAGAGAAACACGAGTAAGCGAGAGAAACGCATAGAAAAGCAGAAACTCTAGCAAAGCTGAGCGTACAGGAAAAACAGTCAATAGATAAATAATGTATGAATAATTAAATCAGACTTATTGTTTGGCTACTAATTTATTAGATGGAAAATACAATTACTAAATTGTACTAAAAAATACAAAAAATTAAATCACATCCTATTTTCAACAATTTAGTATAATAAATAGTAAATAGAATAATATCCATATTTTTTAGAGGATTTCTGCTACATGAAACTATAGGGGGTTCATGAGATTATGATAAAAAAAAAAAAACGAATTATCAAATTTGAATAATAACAAAATAACTAAATATTTTTTACATTTAAACTGTTCTATAAAATAGGACATTTACCTTGGGTCTTATAAAAATAAGTAATTATTTGTATATATATTATATTAGTATATATCTTAGGGGAACTTTGAATAAATAAGGATAAAGGGATAGAAAAGCGTTAAATGTAGTTGCTCAATAAATCCTAGTTGCATGCAGGCACTGACATGTCCAATGTTGCAATGTCTAGACATGTTCACAGAACAAGCGCAAGTTAGATGTGTTTAAGAAACAGAGACAGAGATTCACTCTGCAGCTCAGAGAGAAGCCAGATAGCTCGAGCCAGACACATTGGCCAGGATCAGAAAGGAAATGCAGAGCGCAACAAAAGAGCCTTAGGACTTCACTCATGATAAGATGATTTTGGCCATCTCTATTTTCAGATGTTCATCCAATGCAAAGCCACACAGTTTTATCACACAAATGTCACAATGGTCTAATTATTCTAATCATGAACATTTACAAAACAATCTGAAAAACATGATACACAACTTTTGTGTAGGAATTTAAATACATATAATAATTCACAACCCCTTTCAAATCATCATACATTTTAAGAAACAAGTCAGACCTTTAGCAACACAACAAAATTAGGTACATGTTCTTTTACGAGAGGACAAAGTAGTTACAGTCATAAACAGTCAAAACCTTCCGTTACATTTAAAGTACACTAATAACTAAAAATCTTCTATTATAATCATGAGAAATGTAACAGGAAACAGGCTGAAACTGTAACTTCCTTAAAGGGACCGTTCACCCAAAAATGACAATTCTTTCATTTCTTCTTCTTCTGAACACAGAAGAATGTGGGTAACCAAACAGTTGACGGTAGCCACTGACTTCCATAGTATTATTTTCCATACTATAGAAGTCAACGGCTACTGTCAACTGTTTTCATTTTTGCGTGAGCTATCCCTTTAAAGGTTTGGCCGTTGAGGGACTGCCCTTATTTTATCATTGAGAAAATATCACTAAAATACTGTTTGATATATTCAAGACTATTAAACACACTTCAGTGAGTGTGAGCAAATTCACTTCTCTCCAACTACATTATAATTTGTCTTTACAGAATAATCCTTGAATGGGTTTCAATGTCTATATATATATATATATAGAAATGACAGTAAAGGCTTGAAAGGCTCCAAATTCAATTGAGAATTATTAAATTATTATCTATCATTTTATCTCAGAGATTTTATCATTTATATTCTGGAAACCCCTGTCTAATGTACATACATAGAGAAACAGCCAATTAAAACGAGTCATGCTGATGCAAGAGCCAACTGCTGAATCAGGTTTGCAGTTAGGGAGGTTAGCAATAGCATGCCAACTAATCATCTGCAATAAAATGCCAAACAGTCAGTATGTTTTGATTTGATGTCATTGATAGAGCATCTTTTCTAGTGGTTTAGAGGTCAAGGTCATGCTGGTTATTTGATCACTACATCAGTTATCACAGGATTATTTTGACATCAGCATTCCAGAGGGTTTTAATCATAATCCTTCAGTCAGAAGGGACTTTTAGGCCACCTGCAATTTTGCCCCCTCACGTGCGAGAAGAGGTGCAGGTGTAGGGGTTAGACAGTCTTGCTTTGTTTAGGAGCAGAAATGCTGCTCGGACCAGGGCGTTCAGCGCTCACTGCTGAATCTCTGGTACCTTTTTATGCATCAATCTCAGCTCTTCATTTAGATTACTGTTGGCCTTCATCAGTTCCTGAATTTTGGCCTCGGAGGCTGAAAGTGCGTTTTTCACCTCCAGAAACTCCTGCACCGAAATCGGTCCATCAGACAGATCAGAGTCCAGACTCTGAGGAGAAAAGAAGAAAGATGGAAAGATGGCCAACATGTACACATGTACACTGGGATGGCAAGAACGGCACAAGATTCCTAAAGCTCCACCAGCTTACCTTAGCTCTGTCTGCTTTGCCTATTCGTAAATCAGTATCTGTTTTATCACACAAATGTCACAATGGTCGAATTATTCTAATCATTAAATCATTAATGTCATTAAAGTATCTGAAAAACATTTTGTGTGGGAATTTAAATTCCAAATTCAAAACCACTTTCAAATCATTATACATTTTAAGCAAGAAGTGAGATTTTTAGCAACACAACTAAACTAGTTACATGTTCTTTTACGAGAGGACAAAGTAGTTTTGGTCATAAACATTCAAAACCTTACATTTAAAAATACACTAATCACCATCGTCTATTGTAATCATTGAGAAATGTAACAGGAAACAGGCTGAAACTGTAACTAGGGGATAGTTCACCTTAGCTCTGTCTGCTTTGCCTATTCGTAAATCAGTATCGGTGTCCTCATCGGATGCCACGCTGTCATAGTCTGGCTGGTCGATTTCCTGGCTTTCACTTCCATGGCGACTACCCATACTTTTGAAGAACACGTCAACATTGTCTATGAAGAAGTAGACACAACAATCATGAAACATAACAAAGAACTCAAAGACTAATGGCTGGTGTGTCTGAATGCAGGCTGTACCTTTAGGACTTGAAACTGAATTCCCAAGCTGACGTCGCTTTGCATCACTTAGAATATCAATCACAAGTGTGGCAAATTCATGAGCGTTGAACCTTGCCAGCTTTTGTCTTCCCTGCAAAAGAAGTTAAATCATGATTTTACTGCATATTTACCTTCTGAACAAATAGCTGGTCTTATGGAAGCCCTGTATAATTAGAGCCTGATTAAGCATTTTTCTTTTCAGGACACATTCTTGTATTCAAAAACAGCTCAACCAGGGGGCAGGGGGCCCACTAGGGGGGATTCCGCAAACTTACAAGGAGGCCTCAGGATGACATTTTTATTAATATATTAACTAGGGCTGTCGATTTAATTGATTAATTATTAAGGGGAAAAAATTATGCAGTAAAATGATGAACGCATTTAATGCACCAACCCCGCCCGAGACCTACTAAGGTCATCTGACATTCCATACAGTTGATGGTGACGAACACGATGTAGGGCAACAGTTCACTACGTGATGTAACCTATGTAGGCTCATTTAGATGAGTTCTGGTGTTCTGCTGAGTTCCGAGATTGATTGCTCCTGTCTGATTGATTGCTCCTCATCGATTGCTCCTGTCTCCTGTTTGCCTCCTGTCTTGTTTGTAGCTCTGTACAGCCTTGCTTGCGTTTGAATCTCTATTTTGATATATTTTCTTTGTTCTACTGCTAAATATAACTTACTCATCACCATACATTGTTTAAATATTGCCTATCACGTTAAATTTGACATCGCTAGCTTTTAATCTAAATCACCATCACACGTTAGCATTTCGCTAGCCTGTTAGCTTGTCATCTCTGCACCCGGGTCTCCTGCTCTCTGAGTTCATTAGTTGGATTAGTAAATAGTGTCCAGCAAACAATTGTGGTAAATTGTATTAATCAACAAACACGGTAAATCATGTCATCTCCTGTCATTGTCACTTGCACCGCATGCTGCATGTTCAGTATAGGCTTCTCCACTGGCGAACAGGGCTTCACATGTGATAAATGTAAGGAGATAGTTAGGCTGACGGAGAAGATTTCAGAATTAGAAACACACATCCATACTTTATCTGAGAGTAGTGAGGATGTAACAGCTTTAGACACTGATTTGGATGCGAATAGCTTAGTGAACTCTGTACATTCTTCGGTTCCGGCTACAAGGCCCCCGCAGCAGGGAAACTGGGTAACGGTGAGACGGCATAGTCGCGGACCAAAAAACTGATTTTCCGTTCCGATTAGAACATCAAACAGGTTCTCCCCTCTCAGTGAAGCACCCACTGAGTATCCTGTTGAAAGTGCCCTAGTCATTGGTGATTCTATTACACGGAACGAGACGCCAGCCACCATAGTCACATGTTTACTGGGAGCCAGAGCGCCTGACATAAAAGCAAATTTAAAAGTGCTGGCAAAAGCTAATCGTAAAATCTCTAAGATTATTATTCACGCCGGCACTAATGATGTTCGACTTCGCCAGTCGGAGACCACCAAAATTAACATTAAAGAGGTGTGTGAACTCGCTAGTACGATTTCAGAGGTTTATTGTTTTTTGTTCTGGACCACTCCCTGTTAAAAGGAGTGATGAGATAGTTAGCAGACTATCATCACTGGTTGTCTCAGTGGTGTCCGCAAAATAACATAGGGTTCATAGACAATTGGAAACGTTTTTGGGGCACACCTGACCTGTTGAAGAAGGATGGCATCCATCCCTCCTGGGGTGGTTCCGCTCTACTCTCTAGTAATTTGGCACATAGTCTTAGAGCTAATCCTTGACTCACTAGGGCCCAGGACAGGAAGCAGACAAAATGGCTAAACTGACCATCTGCTAGCTGTCTCATCACCGGAGTCAGATAAATCCCAGCACATAGAGACTCTTTCACCTAGATATTATCATATAGAGACTGTGTCTGTTCCCCGAATTAGTAAATACAAAAAAACATCAAAACCATTCAACAGTAAAAAATTGAATTGATGTCCAACAAATAAACAACAGATATAATACAGATGAACAATTGATAAAGCTTGGGTTGCTGAATATTCGATCCCTTTCCCCAAAAGCGCTTATTGTTAATGATATCATTACAGTTAATAATCTAGATGTGCTGTGTTTGACAGAAACCTGGCTAAAACCTGACGACTACATTACTTTAAATGAGTCCACCCCCCAAGATTATTGTTATAAACATGAGCCGCGTCTGAAAGGTAAAGGGGGAGGGGTTGCTGTAATTTATAATAATACTCAGAAGTCTAGTTTCAAATATAATTCCTTCGAAGTTTTGGTGCTTTATGTAACGTTATGTAGTGTACATGATAAAACCTGTTTAACATTTGTGTTAGCTACTGTATACAGGCCACCAGGGCATAATACAGACTTTATCAAAGAATTTGCTGATTTTCTATCAGAGTTAGTACTGGCCGTAGATAAAGTACTAATTATTGGTGATTTTAATATCCATGTAGAAATTTAACTAAGGTTGCAAAGCCGGCCCCTCACTTCAAAAAATGGCAGGACAATCACTGCCGCTACTAAAGATTGCTTTTTAAATAATCTTCCTCATCAGTATCATCTCCTCAGCATCCCAGATAGCTTAGAAGAACTCGATGTTGCAACAGAAACTATTGACTCTCTCTTTTCCAGTACTTTAGACACAGTTGCTCCCCTGCGCTTAAAGAAGATTAAAGAAAATAGTCCAACGCCGTGGTACAACAAGCACACCCGGGCCCTTAAAACAGAAGCCAGAAAAATGGAGCGCAGCTGGAAGAAAACAAAACTAGAGGTCTTTTGTAATTTGTGGAAAGAGCACATGATCGCATACAGAAAGGCCGTAAAAACTGCTAGATCTGCTTATTTCTCAACTCTCTTGGAAGAAAACAAACACAACCCTAGGTATTTATTCGATACAGTAGCTAAATTAACCAAAAATAAAGCTTCAACTTCTGATGTTTGTAAATAGCACAGCAGTAATGACTTTATGAACTTCTTTACATGTAAGATTGATAATATTAGGAAGAAAATTTTAACCATGTAGCCGTCTACTACAGTATCACATCAGACAGAGCATTGTAGTGTCACTGAGGAAAAATTACACTCATTCACTGCTATAGGAGAAGAAGAATTGGCTAAACTCGTTAAATCATCAAAATCAACAACATGTATGCTTGACCCTGTACCGAATAGGCTATTAAAGGAAATGCTACCAGAAGTCATAGATCTTCTTCTTAATATCATTAATTCATCTTTGCCATTAGGATATGTACCGAAAACTTTTAAGTTGGCTATTATTAAACCACTTATTAAAAAAACGTAACTTGATCCTACAGAATTAGTCAATTATAGACCAATCTCAAATCTACCCTTTCTGTCAAAAATACTTGAAAAGGCAGTGTCTTCACAATTATGTTCCTTTTTAGAAAGAAATGGTATCTGTGAGGATTTCCAGTCAGGATTTAGACCATATCATAGCACTGAGACTGCGCTCATCAGAGTTACAAATTATTTACTCTTATCATCCGTTCGTGGCTGTATCTCTCTATTAGTGTTACTCTATTTTAGCGCTGCATTTGATACTATCGACCACAACATTCTTTTGAATAGACTCAAAAAATGTATGTAGGCATTAGTGGAATTTCCTTGTCATGGTTTAAATCATACCTATGTGACCGTTATCAGTTTGTAGCAATAAATGAAGAGAAGTCACACCGATCACAAGTTCAGTATGGAGTACCGCAAGGCTCAGTGCTAGGACCGCTGCTCTTCACCCTGTACATGCTACCACTGTGAGATATCATTAGGAAGCATGGCGTTAGTTTTCATTGTTATGCTGATGATACTCAGCTCTATATTTCTTCGCGCCCTGACGAAACTTAACAATTCACAAGATTAACATCATAGCTGATTTAAAAAACTGGATGACCAGTAATTTCCTGCAACTTAACTTATTGGACAAAAAAGCTCCACAAGTAGTAACCTAGAATACTGTCTAACACTTGATGGCTGCTCTGTCAAGTCCTCGTCGTCAGTGAGGAACCTGGGTGTGCTCTTTGATACCAATCTTTCGTTTGAAAGCCACGTTTCTAGCATCTGTAAAATTGCATTCTAACATCTTAAAAATATATCTAAATTACGGCACATGCTCTCAATGCAAAATGCTAAACAGTTAGTTCATGCGTTCATGACTTAAAGGTTAGATTATCATAATGCTCTACTGGGTGGTTGCCCTGCTCGCTTAATAAATAAACTCCAGCTGGTCCAAAACGCAGCAGGTCGAGTTCTTACTAGAACCAGGAAGTATGACCATATTAGCCCAGTTCTGTCAACATTGCACTGGCTGCCTATTAAACATTGCATACATTTTAAAATCTTGCTTATTACTTACAAAGCACTAAATGGTTTAGCTCCCCAATACTTGAGCGAGCTCTTAACATATTATACTCCATCACATAATAATTCTTAAATCGATATGGCATCCTCAATAAACCTGTCTCCAGCGTGTTGCCTCCGATCTTTCGAATATTCCGATCTATTATGGCCTCTGACCTGTAAAGTTGCCAGAATAATAATCATACGCTGTTTGTTAATTGGCCAGAGGAGAACTGGCACCCCGACTGAGCCTGGTGTATTTTTCTCTATTAGGTCACCTGATGGGGTTTTGGTTTCCTTGCCACTGTTGCCTCTGGTTTGGCGTGCTCAGTTGGGGACACGACATTTTTCAACTAAATATCCAAATAAATCTAATTATTAAACTAAATTAACCATATAAACTAAATTACTGATCTAATTACTGATCTAAAGCCCACACTGTCACTTTTTTTTAATTTATTTTTTAATTTATTTTTATTCAAGAACCGTACAAATATACAAATACCTTCAGGAGAACATTAGAGTTAAGACATAAAAGACATTTGTATGTAAAGTCAAATATCTAAAGGAAGCATTAAGGGGAAAAAAAAAAAAAAATCAATAAAAAAAAAAACAAACGTTTACATACATATGAAAAGGACATATAAAGACAAGAGACAATATAAGTAAATAAAATAAAATAAATAAATACATTAAAAAAAGGGGGGGGGGGGGAGGGGGTGTCAATACACGAGAAAGCTGGTTAAACTTGAACATCAGATTCATTACAAAATAATTTTTCATATTGTTTTAGGAATCGATCACATTTTTTATTGCTGGTTAACCTAAAAGATTTAAGCAGCGAGTCGCCCACACTGTCACTGTATGATAATTGAAATGAACTGATGACATCACCGTTTTCTCCAGAATGGCTATACGGCTGAATAAAATTATGTTGAATTATTTTCCTGTTTAATACTGTAAAGCTGCTTTGAAACAATCTGCATTGTTAAAAGCACTATATAAATAAGGTTGACTATAGAATGCAGTTAAGACTCAAGATATTGGGGCAAAAATGTCTTCATATTCCATATTAATAAAAAACACATTAAAGGTATAATTCAACCAAAAATTAAAATTTGGTCATTAATTACTCACCCTTGGCCGTTGTAGCCTAAAATATTATGTGTAATAATATAGTTCAATTAATTATAATATTTCTTTCTAAAGCTACTTTTTGTAATGTCTATTTTATGCTGTTCTCATTTAACACAATAATGACTTTGAAAACTGAATGAACAGCTCTTCAAGAGACACATTCACCAAATATGCTAAATATCTATAATTTTACTGCACAGAACTAATCAATTAATTTGATAGAAAACTGATTTTCTTGTTGAAAGTGGACAGTTTGTTACAAAAGCACTGCTTTCCTGACTAGTTGGCAGCGCGTTAAAAAGGCACAACTAATCAAATAATATGCATCGTTGTGGTTTGGGTTGTCTAAGCAAACTAGTAGTGCATAACTGTTTTGATGCCATTTCCTTCTTTATTAATTTTGTGGCATCTCTGTTTGCAAGGTCGTCTGGCACACTTCTGCATGATGCACTTTGAGCTGCAAACACTGCATAAAAGGTGCTACAAAATGTCACTTTTCAAAGTGCTATATCTTTATTTCCTGTTAAGATGACTTTAGTGAAAGCGTCAAAACTTTCTGTACAGTACTTGCCTGGTTTCGTGTTGATGAGTACTCTGGGTTTACAGGAAGGAAAGGCACAACTGTTGTCTCTGTTACCAAAGTGCTGTGGTTCTGAGTGGCCAGCCAAACTACACAAATACAAAGACAGCCTGTGTCAAGCTTTGCACTTGTATGATGTACATTTCATGAGCCTTTTCTTTCCATTGTTCATCACATGCTGATCATCTCACCTGCATCTGTCTCTCTTCGATCCACTTCATCGTACACATCCATTGCTAATTCCTCAAACAAATGATCGCTGAGCTGCAACAGTATTAGTTACATTAGTAAGCTGTGCTCTCAATGGTTGTAAGCATGTTTAGAGACAGGTTAAATAGCAAATAAAGATGCGGCCTTATTTATCAATGACTGGCAGATAACGGTTGTGGGGGGGTTGGGGCACTTAACGGCCATCTGCTTCAGAAAAGCCAAACAGTTTCCTCTGTGCTCAGCAGTGTTGGTGAAGCTACTTTAAAATTAGCTTTCCAAGTAACAAGCTACAGTAGTTAAACTTCAGTTAAAAGTAGTTATCGATACTACAATCTACTAGCAATATGTAAAGGGTTAATCTTCAGATGCAGCTACAAATGGTATAATTTATCTCTGCAATAGCAGTAGCATTTATGTGGTACAAAACAATGAGGATATGGTTTCGCGTTTTGCTAGTAGATTGTATTCACTTAGGGGTGACCGCATTTGAACAGATAAACTGATAGTAAATAAAACTAGTCAAAAACATAGTGCTGGTCATTTAATTGAATATTATTAGCTTAAATTAATAAAGCAGAATTTAACTTAGTATTTTGCTACAAATCATGAAATTCCATCCATCCATCCTCTTCCGCTTTATCCGGGGCCGGGTCGCGGGGGCAGCAGTCTAAGCAGAGATGCCCAGACTTTCCTCTCCCTAGACACTTCCTCTAGCTCTTCCGGGGGGACACAGAGGCGTTCCCAGGCCTGCCGGGAGACATAGTCACTCTAGCGTGTCCTTGGTCTTCCCCGGGGCCTCCTCCCGGTTGGACATGCCTGAAACACCTTCCCGGGAAGGCGTTCAGGAGGCATCCGGAACAGATGCCCAAGCCACCTCAGCTGTCCCCTCTCGATGTGGAGGAGCAGCGGCTCTACTCCGAGTTCCTCCTGAGTGACTGAGCTTCTCACCCTATCTCTAAGGGAGCGCCCAGCCACCCTGCGGAGAAAGCTAATTTCGGCCGCCTGTATCCAGGATCTTGTCCTTTCGGTCATGACCCAAAGCTCATGACCATAGGTGAGAGTAGGAACGTAGATTGACCGGTAAATAGAGAGCTTCGCCTTACGGCTTAGCTCTTTCTTCACCACGATAGACCGGTACATCGACCGCATTACTGCAGAAGCTGCACCGATCCGTCTGTCAATCTCCCGTTCCATCCTCCTCTCACTCGTGAACAAGACCCCTAGATACTTAAACTCCTCCACTTGAGGCAGGAACTCTCCACCAACCTGAAGTGGGCAAGCCACCCTTTTCCGACTGAGGACCTCGATCAGCATTTGGAGGTGCTGATCCCCATCCCAGCCTCTTCACACTCGGCTGCAAACCGTCCCAGTGCATGCTGAAGGTCCTGGTTAGAAGGGGCCAACACGACAACCTCATCCGCAAAGAGCAGAGACGAAACCGGGTGGTCCCCAAACCTGACACCCTCCGGCCCTTGGCTGCGCCTAGAAATTCTGTCCATAAAAATTATGAACAGAACCGGCGAAAAAGGGCAGCCCTGCTGGAGTCCAACATGCACCGGGAACAAGTCTGACTTACTGCCGGCAATGCGGACAAACTCCTGCTTCGGTCATACAGGGACCGGACAGCCCTCAGCAAAGGACCCCGGACCCCATATTCCCAGAGCACCCTCCACAGGACGCCGTGAGGGACACATTCGAATGCCTTCTCCAAATCCACAAAACAAATGTGGACTGGTTGGGCAAACTCCCATGAACCCTCCAGCACCCTATAGAGGGTATAGAGCTGGTTCAGTGTTCCACGACCGGGACGAAAACCACACTGTTCCTCCTGAATCCGAGGTTCCACTATCAGCCGAATTCTCCTCTCCAGTACCCTGGCATAGACTTTCCCGGGGAGGCTGAGAAGTGTGATCCCCCTATAGTTGGAACACACCCTTCAGTCCCCCTTCTTAAAAAGAAGGACCACCACCCCGGTCTGCCATCCCAGAGGCACTGTCCCCGACCACCACGCGATGCTGCAGAGGCGTGTCAGCCAAGACAGCCCCACAACATCCAGAGACTTGAGGTACTCAGGGCGGATCTCATCCACCCCTGGTGCCTTGCCACCGAGGAGTTTCTTGACCACCTCGGTGACTTCAGCTTGGGTGATGGATGAGTCCTCCTCTGAGCCCCCAGCCTCTGCTTCCTCAATGGAAGACGTGACGGCGGGATTGAGGAGATCCTCGAAGTATTCCTTCCACCGTCCGACAACATTCCCAGTTGAGGTCAACAGCCGCCCATCGCCACTGTAAACAGCGTTGGTAGGGCAATGCTTCCCCCTCCTGAGGCGCCGGACGGTTTGCCAGAATCTCTTCGAGGCCAGCCTATAGTCCTTTTCCATGGCCTCACCGAACTCCTCCCAGGTTCGAGTTTTTGCCTCCACAACCACCCGGGCTGCAGTCCGTTTAGCCTGCCGGTACCTGTCAGCTGCCTCAGGAGTCCCACAAGCCAGCCAGGCCCGATAGGACTCCTTCTTCAGCTTGACGGCATCCCTTACTTCCGGTGTCCACCACCGGGTTCGGGGATTGCCGCCTCAACAGGCACCGGAGACCTTGCGTCCACAGCTCCGTGCGGCCGCTTTGACAATGGAGGTGGAGAACATGGTCCACTCGGACTCAATATCTCTAGCCTCCCTTGGGATCCGGTCGAAGCTCTGCCGGAGGCAGGAGTTGAAGATCTCTCTGACAGGAGACTCGGCCAAACGTTCCCAGAAGACCCTCACAGTACGTTTGGGTCTACCCAGTCTATCCAGCTTCCTCCCCCGCCATCGGATCCAACTCACCACCAGGTGGTGATCAGTTGACAGCTCCGCCCCTCTCTTCACCCGAGTGTCCAAGACATACGGCCGCAGGTCAGATGAAACGACCACAAAATCGATCATTGACCTACGACCTAGGGTGTCCTGGTGCCATGTGCACTGATGGACACCCTTATGCTTGAACATGGTGTTCGTTATGGACAAACTGTAACTAGCACAGAAGTCCAATAACTGAACACCACTTGGGTTCAGATCAGGGGGGCCGTTCCTCCCAATCACGCCCCTCCAGGTTTCACTGTCACTGCCCACGTGGGCGTTGAAGTCCCCCAGTAGAACTACGGAGTCCCCAGTCGGAGCACTTTCCAGCACCCCTCCCAGGGACACCAAGAAGGTCGGGTACTCTGCACTGCTGTTCGGCCCGTAGGCACACACAACAGTGAGAGACCTATCCCCGAGCCGAAGGTGCAGGGAAACAACCCTCTCGTTCACCGGGGTAAACTCCAACACATGGCGGCAGAGCTGGGGGGCTATAAGCAAACCCACAGCAGCCCGCCGCCTCTCACCATGGGCAACTCCAGCGTGGTGAAGAGTCCATCCTCTCTCGAGGAGTGTGGTTCCAGAGCCCAAGCCGTGCGTGGAGGTGATTCCGACTATCTCTAGTCGGAACCTCTCAACCTCACGCACAATCTCAGGCTCTTTCCCCGCCAGCGAGGTGACATTCCATGTCCCAAGAGCCAGTTTCCGTGTCCAGGGATCGGGTCGTCTAGGCCCCCGCCTCAACTGCTGCCCGATTCACTTTGCACCGACCCCTTACGGTCCCTCCCGTGAGTGGTGGGCCCACGGGAAGGTGTCCCCACGTCGCTCCTTTGGGCTGAGCCCGTCCGGACCCCGTGGGGGAAGGCCCGGCCACCAGGCGCTCACATACGAGCCCCAACCCCAGGCCTGGCTCCAGGGTGGGGCCCCGGCTGCGCCGTACCGAGCGACGTCACGGTCCTCCTTTTTTGTGTCATCATGAAAATCATGAAATTGTTGTGTTAAATTTACACTAATGTTCTGATTCACTACTAGTTAGATTAGCAGCATTCTACTTTTAGTTAGTTACACCCCAACATTGGTGCTTAGTCTTGTTCTGTACGCTATGCTGAAAAAACAAATAAATAAAATAAAGTAAAATAGAGGACTCACAGACTGCAGTTTTCTTTTTGCGGCTTTTGCAAACTCTGTTAACTCCAGACTGCTATAAAAAGGAAAATATAAAAAATATTAGTTATCTTTGTTGTTGTTTTTTTAAATTAAAAAAGCTTTTTTATACATTTTGTAATGGTGAAAGATAAGGTGCTATTTAATGAACTGTCATGTAAAATACTTACACATTTCTTTTTCGTCAAAGACAGCAAAAAAGAGAGAAAGAAATAAGATATTAACATAAAATAATGTTAATTTTAAAAACTTGCTCGGATCACTATCTGAGCTGTTCAGGGAAGTATTCTGGGATGCAATCAGAACATCCAAAACATGACCAAGCACATCCCTGAATACTCCTCTACTACAGAAGAAACTTCTAGAGTGGTGCTTGAATGTTTGTGAACGCTTAGAATTCTCTATATTTCTGCATAAATATGACCCAAAACATTATCAGATGTTCACAAAAGTAGATAAAAAAAGAGAACACAGTTAAACAAATGAGACAAAAATATATACTTTGTAATTATTTATTGATAAAAATGATCCAGCATTAAATATCTGTGAGTGGCAAAAGTATGTGAACTCTTGCTTTCAGTGTCTGGTGTGACCCCCTTATGTAGCAATAACAGCAACTAAATTTTTCTGGTAACTGCTGAACAGTCCTGCACAATGACTTGGAGGAATTTTAGCCCATTGCTCAGTACAGATCAGCTTCAACTATGAGATGTTGGTGGGTTTCCTCACATGAACTGCTTGCTTCAAGTCCTTCCACAACATTCCAATTTGATTAAGGTCTGGGCACTGACTTGGCCATTCCAAAACATTAACTTTGTTGTTCTTTAACCAAACTTTAGTAGAATGACTTCTGTGCTTAGGGGTCGTTGTCTTGCTGCATGACCCACTTTCTCTTGATTTCCAGTTCACTGACAGATGTCCTGACATTTTCCTTTAGAATTTGCTGGTATAATTCAGAGTTCATTGTTCCATTAAAGGGTTAGTTCACCCAAAAATAAAAATTACCCCATGATTTACTCACCCTCAAGCCATCCTAGGTGTATATGACATTCTTCTTTCAGACAAATCAAATCTGAGTTATATTCAAAAATGTCCTGGCTAATCCAAGCATTATAATGGCAGTGAATGACAGCCCAAAAAAGTGCCTCCATCCATTATAAAAATACTCCACATGGCTCCGGGGGGTTAATAATGGCCTTCTGAAGTGAATTGATTGGTATTTGTAAGAAGAATATCCATATTTAACATGTAATAAAGTAAAATATCTTCCATATTCAATTTATGAAAATAACAACTGGCACAGTGATGACATCAGATGTAGCGTAAGCATTTTGAACTGCTAGAGGTGCTACACTTTATTTGTTAAGTTGAATATGGAAGGCGGTCCGCTGGAAGCTAGATATTTTACTTTATAACGTGTTAAGTATGGATATTTTCTTACAACATCCCATCAATTCGCTTCAGGAGGCCTCCGGAGCCGTGTGGATTACTTTTATGGATGATGGATGGATGCACTTTTTTGGTCTTCAAATTTTGGGCTGCCAGCCTGCCAATCACTGCCATTATAAAGCTTGTAACATTTACATTTATGCATTTGGCAGACGCTTTTATCCAAAGTGACTTACAGTGCACTTATTACAGGGGCAATCCCCCTGGAGCAACATGGAGTACATTTACTCAAGGACACACTGGTGGTGACCGCTGGGATAGAACCAGCAACCTTCTGCGTATCAGTTCAGTGGTTTAACCCACTGGACCACCATCTCCAGGAGAGAGATTGTATTCGTCTGAAAGAATAATGTCATATACACCTAGGATGGCTTGAGGGTGAGTAAATAATTGGGTAATTTTCATTTTTGGATTAACCATCCCTTTAATGATGGCAATTTGTCCTGGCCCTGATGCAGCAAAACAGGCCAAAACCATGATAATACCACCACCACGTTTCACAAAGGGGATAAGGTTCTTATGCTGGAATGCAGTGTTTTTCTTTCTATAAACATAACGCTTCTCATTTAATCCAAAGTGTTCTATTTTTGTCTCATCCGTCCATAAAACATTTTTCAAATGGCCCTCTGGCTTTTCCACATGATCTTTAGCAAACTGCAGACGGGCAGTAATGTTTATGCAGAAAAATAGAAAATTCTAAAAGGTTCACAAACTTCCAAGCACCACTATACAAGGATGGCACCAGTATCATTAACAAGGGAACATCAGAATGTATCAGATTATTACTACCTGTCCACCATTTGTGGTATAATGAAATGCTGTCCATTCTTGTGATCTGAAACACAGAATGTATTGACACTATTGACTGACATAGTTTATCATTTACAAGTAACTGCACAGATGCACACTGAAGCATTAAACACAACAAGCTCACTGTAACACCACAGTGGTATTTTATTGAGGCATCTGGCGCTTTGTAGACCATAACCCATCATCCAATCTGACTAAAGTAAAAGCATGCTGTAAAATGGCTTCATCAGCGCAAACAGCCCTACAGCTGGATATCAAACCATCAGATCTCATCATGAGAACACCCCCGTCAGCGCACTGACTCACCAGGCTTCCGCCCACAGAGGTAGAAGGCCAGTCTGTCTGTGAGCTCGTACTGTATTTCCATCAGTCTGTCTGCCAGGTCCTGATGGCCAGCCTGCCTGAGTACAAAAAAAACCACAATGACGTTATGACACATGGCTTTTTTTATTTTTGAACTTTTAGGTCCTGTGCCAAATGCTGCCCTCAACCCTTGTGGTCCTTTTCAGAGTCGCCAATGAAATCTGCACCAGTAATAGGGCACACAGCAGGCCCTCTGAATAATAACATGACAAATGGGACAGCATACAGACTCGTGGACCAGTGTTGTTAATAATTATATATAAATATAATTGATTTAGCTTATTTCAGCTTTTTTGTTTATTGAAATAAAGCTCAAATAAAGCATAAGATGGAAAACGTAGAAATCTCTGCAGATATCTGCACTTTCAATGTAATACTTTTTAATAGGGCTGTGCAATTAATCGTATTTCGATTTCGGCTTCCAATGATTATGAAAACAAGATAATCGGGGTAAAACAATTAGTGCCGCTGCTGCATTCCGCTTTCGTTCCTCCCTATGCCAAACTTAACATCCAAATCATCCGAATAAGAGAGTGATGTAAAATGCAGTCTACTGTTGCTAAACTGCGGGACATGATTTATATTAAACAGTGTTATTAAAAGTGCATTAACCCTTAAATTCATACCTTGTGTCTTTAGCGACCCGAGACATCATTCAATACCCTTAAGTTAGACATCAACCATCTCAGTATTCCTCAATCAACCCCTTTAAAACAATATAACAAGAAAATTATATATATTTATATATTTATTAGGGGTTCAAGCATGAAGTGCTGAAACCCTATTGTATTTGTGCTGATTTTTAGGGGTTCAAGCACGAAGTGCTGAAACCCTATTGTAATTGTACTTATTATTTTTATTAGGGGTTCAAGCACAAAGTGCTGAAACCCTATTGTAATTGTACTTATTATTATTATTATTATTAGGGGCCAAGCACCGAAGGTGCGAAGGCACCTATTGAAACCGTTCCCGTTCTTATTATTATTATTATGGGCCAAGCACCGAAGGCACCTATTGAAACCGTTCCCGTTCTTATTATTATTATTATGGGCCAAGCACCGAAGGTGCGTTCCCGTTCTTATTATTATTATTAGGGGCCAAGCACCGAAGGTGCGAAGGCACCTATTGAAACCGTTCCCGTTCTTATTATTATTATTATTATGGGCCAAGCACCGAAGGTGCGAAATTGAAACCGTTCCCGTTCTTATTATTATTATTATTAGGGGCCAAGCACCGAAGGCACACTCTGATTCCTTGGCTCAAGCCGATTCGATTGCACCCTATGACGTCATTTTCCGTCATGATAATTTTCCCGCCATTTTTGAATCCGAAAAACCTACTTTTGCGAACTCGTCCTAGACCAGGGATGGGCAACTCCAGTCCTCGAGGGCCACTGTCCTGCAGAGTTTAGCTCCAACCCTAATCAAACACACCTGAACCAGCTAATCAATGTCTTCAGGATTACTAGAAGGCTACAGGCAGGTGAGTTTTATCAGGGTTGGAGCTAAACTTTGCAGGACAGTGGCCCTCGAGGACTGGAGTTGCCCATCCCTGTCCTAGACGGTTCATCCGATTTGCATGAAAATTGAACCAGATCATCTTCAGACCATGCTGACATAAAAACATGGAATTCAAGTTTATTCGTCAAATCGTTTTCAATAAACACACAAGCAAATTTTATGTAACGTTTGCAAAAACACACTTAAGGCTATATCTCCGCAACGCTTTATCGTATTCAAACCAAACTTGGTACAAGTCATCACAAGCATGACTTGAGGCAACGTGCAGCGTTTCGGCGCAGCGCCACCTACTGGTTCGGAGATACGAAAAATTGCTATTTTTGCTTATAACTTTTGAACCGTTTGTCCAACGGTCTCATTAGATTCAGGACAGCATGCCGAGTCGTCTGATATCCAATTTTACCATATCAGCCATTTTGAATTATGTGCTAAAATGCTGTATTTTATGATTGCATGAACGGATTGTTACGAAACTTGGTATGGGTCATCAGCACGATGCCCTGAAGTAGCCTGAGAAGTTTCGAAACAGCGCCACCTAGTGGAGAATTTTTTTCCCAAACGCTTATAACTTTGGGTGGGGTTGACTTATTTTCATGGGACTAACTTTTTTAGTCTCCTGAATCCTCACCGAGTCCAACAATACCAGACTTGCTAGGTTTCGGCATACGGTTTGTGCAGCATTGTAATTTAGCGCTTTAAAAACATTAGCTGATATCTTCAAAACCGCTAGTCCGATCGAGACGAAACCAGCGTCAGAAGTTCGGAAATAAAAGTCGATAGCTGAATGCTAATGCCCAAATGTCAAAATATTGATAGTAAGGGGGTGTAAAATCCAATCAAAGTCAGGTGTCAGTCATTTTTCATGTGTTTTTTTTATATAAATGTCTATAACTCCAAAACGAAACAAGATATTTTCACCAAAATTGACACAGACATGTATGGGCTCACTCCGAGGACACATAAAAAAATGGTAGGATTGTGCCACTTGGTGGTGCTATAATAGAACAAAACATGAAATTCCCATTGACTACAATGCAGTATTATGATATAAAATGCTATACTTTACAAATGAATTGTTGTATCATTACGAAACTTGGTATGTTCCATCAGCACCATGCCTTTAAGCTACTTAAAAGGTTTCAAAACAGCACTGCCATGTGGTCCATACTTATAATGAAAAGGCCTCTTGAGGCTATATCTCTGCAATGACATTGACACTATATTGACACCCTGCTTTGATATATTGACACCAATCTTTGCAAGTGTCATTGTTCCCTTATTCTGACCACAACACATCAATTTTGTAACTGTGCCACCTATTGGTTGAAAGTGATAAATCATTAAATCATTATTATTGACTGTATTTATCATTTTACAGCTATTTTGCCTAAAATCACCTTAATAGGTCTTTAATTGCTCATTGATGTGGTTGATCTGACACTGCCAGCCATTTTGGCACGTCTTGTCTTCTTCTTTGCGCTTGTTATTGACTGTATTTATCATTTTACAGCTATTTTGCCTAAAATCACCTTAATAGCTCTTTAATTGCTCATTGCTGCAGTTGATCTCACATTGCCAGCCATTTTGGCATGTCTTGTCTTCTTCTTTGCGCTTGGCCCCGATAATGGCTGCCTGCAGCTATATTTATTCATCTTCTTCTTCTTCTTCCGCCACGAAGTCTATGGCAGCCCATAGAACCGTATGGTAAAAAGTTATGAAATTTGGCACACTCATAGAGGACAGTCTGAAGTGTCAACATAGCAAATTTGGAGTCTCTAACTCAATCCCTCTAGCGCCACCACCTGTCCAAAGTTGCACTCATGTTTATGCTAATAACTTTTGAACCATAAGGGCTAGAAACAAAATTATTTTTTCCTCTCATTCCTTGACTCAATCTGATTCGATTGCACCATATGAGTCCTACTTTTGCGAACTCGTCCTAGACGGTTCATCCGATTTGCACGAAAATTTAACCAGATCATCTTCAGACCATGCTGACAAAAAAACATGGAATTCAAGTTAATTCTTCAAATCATTTTCAATAAACACACAAGCAAATTTTATGTAACGTTTGCAAAAACACACTTAAGGCTACATCTCCGCAACGCTTTATCGTATTCAAACCAAACTTGGTACAAGTCATCACAAGCATGACCTGAGGCAACGTGCAGCGTTTCCGGTGCAGCGCCACCTACTGGTCCGGAGATACGAAAAATGGCTCTTTTTGCTTATAATTTTTGAGCCGTTGAACTCGTTAGATTCAGGACGGCATGCTGAGTCGTACGATGCCCTGAAGTAGCCTGAGAAGTTTCGAAACAGCGCCGCGCCACCTAGTGGAGAATTTTTTTTCCCAAACGCTTATAACTTTGGGTGGGGTTGACTTATTTTCATGGGACTAACTTTTTTAGTCTCCCTTTTTTGAATCCTCACCGAGTCCAACAATAACAGACTTGCTAGTTTTCAGCATATGGTTTGTGCAGCGTTGTAATTTAGCGCTTTAAAAACATTAGCTGATATCTTCGAAACCGCTAGTCCAATCGAGACGAAACCAGCGTCAGAAGTTCGAAAACATAGGTCAATAGCTATACGCTATAGGGATGGGTCGCGATTTTCGAATATTCGATAGTTGATTTAATTATAGACTATCGAATAGTTTGTGCGATTATCGTCCTCAAAAAAATCCCCATATTTTCGGTGTGGTGGTGACGCGTTCATGTAACCAGAGGGAGGCGCTGCCAATAACGCACCTAAAGCGGTCAGTCAGTTCTCAGGGTGTTTTATACTGGGCACGTTTGCTGCGGTCCGAGCGCAATTCTTCCCTCCGCCTCTGCAGTGTTGGTCTGGTTTCACACTCAACTTGAACCCTAGTGCGTTTGCGTTCATCTTACGTCATCACAAACGTGCACGGGCATGATAGGAAACAGAACGCGGGTCAAATATATTGGCCTTTTTTTAATTCATTTGGTGCTATTATGTGCAGCTGAGTAAACAACACTTGGGTTTACCGTATATGTGTCGCTGGAAGGCGGCTTTGCTGCTTGCAAACAGACTCTTTTGAGGAGACGTGAATTGCCATTAATCTCTATGCGCGAATACACTGCAGGCTCGCTCTCGCGATCGTATCTCAGGTAAATCATCAACACTATCATCACTTACATGTGTGTTATTGAACTAATGACATTGCAATCGGCTAAAACGCATGCGCTGGTTACTTTTCTTCCTGAACAAGTGCACACCCGAGTGTTTTTTCACATTCATGTCCATCGCGGCACAGCTTCGAGTGCAACCGAACTCCGGTTGTGTGTTCTCGGGTTCGATACCTCAGTGCACACCAAGCTCTGTATGAAAGATTTCACATTAGCAATTTTTCATGCGAACCGTGCTCCATTTCAAACTAAACTGCCAGAGTAAAAACACCCTGAGACAACAGAAGAAGAACACATCGCCTCACGCGCACACTGTAGACTTTAGGCATTTAACGGTTGCAGTAACTTGGGGCGATGTCAAATAACAGTCATATGTTTCAGCATGTTACACTAATTATATGACTTGAGTTGATATAGCCTATTCCCTAATGAATTAAACAGTTTGTTATCATACAGATTGAGAGTGTAAATGGTCTCTCTCCCTCTCTCTCTCTGTTTATATGCGTGTAACCTTTAACCTTTTAACCGAATAAAAATCGAATAATTCCCAGCGATCTTCGAATATTATTTTTGCTTGAAATGCCCATCCCTAATACGCTAATGCCCAAATGTCAAAATATTGATAGTAAGGGGGTGTAAAATCCAATCAAATTCAGGTGTCAGTCATTTGTCATGCGTTTTTTCATATAAATGTCTATAACTCCATCTTCACCAAACTTGGTACACATGTGTATGGGCTGGGTCTGTGGTCACCACAAAAAAATTGCGTTGATTGAACACTTGATGGCGCTATAATATGAAAAAAAAAACAGGAAAAGGGCTATAACCACCTGACCGCTAGTCCGATTGACTTGAAAATTGGTATGCAGTGTCTTGGTCCAAGGTACCATATATGTCTATGAGGAAATTGGTGCATCTAAAAAAACATGGCCGCCACAGCCAATTAAATTTAAGCACCTATTAGACAAGGTTAATGGAGGCCGATCGGAACGAAACTTGATGGGCATGTTTGGCTCATGGCTCTAGAGGTCTATAAGAATTTTGAAAGAAATCGGCCACTAGTTGGCGCTAACGAGTTTTATGGCTCTGTAATCACGTGGTGTTGCACACATCCACGAAAAATGCGAAATCCACGAAAATCATTTGATAGAACTCCTTATACTGAACAACTTTGCCTCAAGAACCAATACTGTCAATCAAATCGTTATTTAAATATTCACTATTATGTTATAAACCTCATTTTGCAAACTAGTCTTAGTTTTTTTCCCCGATCGGAACCAAACCACTGCAGTATGATTCTCTGGACTCTCCTGATCAATAGTTATCAAAACATGTTGAACTTTACACTTTGGGTTGCTATAACAGGGTCATTTAGAGAATAGGTGTGGCAAAACATGCTCAAAAGCCTATTAATCCTGAACGAAAAATCTAAACTTAACGAAAATATGTGGGCACATGCAGCATGTGACTCTAAAGAAGCATACAAAATGTCATGGAGATCGGGCATTAGATGCCTCTATAACAGTAAAAAAGGTTTCGCTTGGAAAATGTGCCCATTAAATGAAAAACAGACACTTAAAATGAAAATGAGCCAATGAGTGGTTCTCTGGGCTTAAATAGTCATTTTGTCATACTATTTACTTATCATGTTCTATAATTCCTATTTAGACATTATAAAGTCACTATTACAATATTTACAATCACATTTTGTCAAAATAATTTATTTCAAATATATCTGCAAAAAATTAAAGTTTAAATGAGTTAACATGGAAAATGTGCCTATTACATATTCCTTAAAATTACAGAACCACCAGAGGGCAGCAGAAGACCACTCATATATATAGTTATACATGTATATCATATTTGAACTGTATAAAATCATTATAATAATGCTAAAAATCAAATTTTGTCAAGATTTACCACTTCATTTGTTCATGTGAGGTATGTTTTTGCAATAATATTAAATTACATTTACAATAAGACCTGAAAAAGATGTTTTAAAGGGGAAAACCTGGAACAAGCAATTTGTTACCCATCATTTATTTCAAATATCTATATCTGCAACAAAAGGTATGCGAGTTAGCACGTTTGAAGGCATTAACTTTGAAAATGTGGCCATTAAATGAAAAAGAGACTTTTAAAATTAAAGTGAGCCAATGAGTGGTTCTCTACTGCCACCTGCTGGTTAAAATATTAATTTTGTCATACTACTTAGTAGTATAGTTGTGTAACTTATATTTAAATATTATAAACTCACTATTAAAACGTTTACAATCACATTTTGTCAAAATCATTTATTTCAAATGATCTTTATCCAACAAAATGTGTATGTGTGTAAGCATGTTTAAATGAGTTAACATGGAAAATACCACCAGAGTGCAGCAGAAGACCACTCATTGGCCCATTCTGCTCACTAATATAGTTGAATATATGAATTGTATAAAAATCACATTTTGTTAAGGTTTACCACTTCATTTGTACTGACACATCACATCAATGCTAGCAATGTTGTTAAATCATGCTAATACTAATAATAGTAAATCATGGTAATCTATGGTAAATCATGGTAAAATATGGTAAATAATGCAATAATCATAACTATGGTAAATCATAATAGAATGTGGTATATCATGATTATACATGCTACACATATCTGCTTACATTTTATCATTTATTCAAAATAATTATTTAAAATAGAGATCAAACCACATGTGGGACTATAACTGTTAAACATTTAATAGGGCCCTATGATTTCCACGATCACGTAATCGGCATATTAACGCGGAATCTATTGTTAACGCGGAATTTCCCGGAATTTTACATATTTGGAATGAAATGCGGTTTTGTGTGGGAAAAGAACGTATGTCTGGGGAAAATACAGACCGGGGGAAGCAAATCTGGGCGACACAACCCCTCCCGTCATTTGAGCTCCCCCTTCAAAACAATGAAAGTATGGCGAAGCGGCTCTCCACCGCTCTGCTTTCATCCATGTATGTAATCGGTGAAAAAGTTAAGAAACTCAACGCTAAGCCCTCAGTGCCGAGCAGCTCCCTCGCGGGGAGTGCTTGCTGTATTTTGCTTTTAATCTTGTTTGTATCTTGTTTTTACTGCACTTTAATGTACTGTATGGAAAATAATGTCTTAAATTAACTTGAGAGGAAATGAGATGCGCGGGACAGCGCGCCTGATCTGCGTCATGTTCAGCAGAGGTAGATCTTAAAGTGACAGTAGCACTGATAATGTCTGTCATTAATGTTCAAAGAACAACGTGACCAGAGAAGATTGTAGCTTTAATGATGATTCATCTATATTTCACTTATTATTTAATCTGTTAAGAAAGGTGTTGATAACTTTATTCAATTTCTGTGTAGACTATGTCTGACAGGGAAGGCCACAGGTAAATATAACATTTATTATAATGGGTTTATGTAAAGATTTTTTTTAAGTTCGATTAAATTAAGTTATTTTTTTAAAGCCTAATAAATGTTGAAATTGGCAGCTTTCAGTTATACTGTAATGTAACGTCATTAATGTTTCATATAGACATTAATATCAGTGATACTGGCCTTCATTCATAAAAATGCTATTACAACACATTTAAAATATGCGGTCTTCAAGTTGTTTCTAAATTAATTTGGAGAGTAACTGAAATTATTACAATATCAAAATATTAAAAACTCCAATGTTTTTAATTGCAATTAATCATGATTAATTACAGAAAAAATGCGATTAATTATCAATTCACAGCACTAATATTTTGTTGTGACTTGAAGTATTTAGAGTGGAGTGTTATGTTGCATCATGCGGTATTTGTCCTGAAAAGTAAATGTGATGTTTGTTACCTCAATAAATTTAAGGTCATTCCTATTTTATGTTTTATGTTCTATTATATTAACATTAAAAACCACACTCTTTTTATGACTAAAATAACAGTTAAGGGTAAAAAAAACTGAATTACCAAAAATTAAAACGGAAAAAACGGAATTTGAGAAAAAATAAAACGGAATTTGGGAAAAAATAAAACGGATTTCATAGGGCCCTAATTTAATAAGCATACTTCAAAAGGTAAAATACCCATATTAGCTGTAAATGGCATTTTCTCTCTATGATTTTAAATGTTACATTTGATGGCTAAATAAAACAATAACTTTTTATGCAAATGTGCTTAAATGCCTTAAGTGGCTTGAACCCCGATAATTGCTGCTCGCAGCTATATCTATATATATAATTGAATGTCTGTTTTTCCACTAGTTTGACGTCAGACAGAAAACAAAACAAGAATATATATAATCTGCAAAACTTGAAATGGCTCAGCAATTTACTGCAAAGCAAGTACTGAACACATTCAAATATTAGTGTCACTGTCACTTGATGGTGGATCTGGTGAAGGAAGCTGTCAGTGATCAAAATATTTTTTGAAGACGTTAAAAATTAGTTTTGAGAATATGCGTGAGATCGCGAATATGAGCCAGATGCTGAATGTACTGGGAAATGTGCTCTGACGAGGACAGTGATGTTGGTATAAAACATCTGCTCAAACTGAACCCTTCCAAGCGCCAAAAGGTAACGAAATATGTTTTATTTTATTCTTCTGTAATTGTCATTCTAATATCAGGAGTTTTACATATCGCGACAGGTATAGATCCATCCATGTTAGATATAGATCGGGGTCGCTAAAGACCCGAATATGTAAGAATGTTTGGTGAAACAGTCATGCATTTAAGAGGAAAAGGGGAACGCTGTTCCCTATGCAGCTGCCTGTGTGTGCGCTCCGAAACAGGGCGGAACACGCATACGCAACGTATATTGTGGGTTTCAGATACGTGCCTAAACTGTCAAATAGCCTACACACATGTCGAAATGCTGTTTTGGTAAGTATCCTCGTAAACACAGTAGTTTATGTCTTAAGTCAATGTAAACATTTGATAAAGCGTGTTTGAAACTTGTGTGTAACAGTATATTAGATCTTAAAGTGACAGCAGCCACATGACATTTAATATTACTCATATCATGAAATAAGACTTTTGATCATGTCACCCATCAATAATCATGTAAAATAATCGTGATTTCATTATTGACCAAAATAATTGTGAGTATGATTTTTTTACCATAATCGAGTAGCCCTATTTTTTAATACCATTGTCAAGACCTCTCCAAAAATGTACACCTACAAATTACTTCCATCAGCTTCAAACAAACAAAATCACCCTGCTCCACAAAGATACACTCACCTAAAGGACTATTAGGAACACCATACTAATACTGTGTTTGACCCCCTTTCGCCTTCAGAACTGCCTTAATTCTACGTGGCATTGATTCAACAAGGTGCTGAAAGCATTCTTTAGAAATGTTGGCCCATATTGATAGGATAGCATCTTGCAGTTGATGGAGATTTGTGGGATGCACATCCAGGGCACGAAGCTCCCATTCCACCACATCCCAAAGATGCTCTATTGGGTTGAGATCTGGTGACTGTGGGGGCCATTTTAGTACAGTGAACTCATTGTCATGTTCAAGAAACCAATTTGAAATGATTCGAGCTTTGTGACATGGTGCATTATCCTGCTGGAAGTAGCCATCAGAGGATGGGTACATGGTGGTCATAAAGGGATGGACATGGTCAGAAACAATGCTCAGGTAGGCCGTGGCATTTAAACGATGCCCAATTGGCACTAAGGGGCCTAAAGTGTGCCAAGAAAACTTCCCCCACACCATTTCACCACCAGCCTGCACAGATGGATCCACGTTCTCATTCTGTTTACGCCAAATTCTCATGCAAATTGTAGCCTCTTTTTCCTATTTGTAGTGGAGATGAGTGGTACCCGGTGGGGTCTTCTGCTGTTGTAGCCCATCCGCCTCAAGGTTGTGCGTGTTGTGGCTTCACAAATGCTTTGCTGCATATCTCGGTTGTAACGAGTGGTTATTTCAGTCAAAGTTGCTCTTGTATCAGCTTGAATCAGTCGGCCCATTCTCCTCTGACCTCTAGCATCAACAAGGCATTTTCGCCCACAGGACTGCCGCATACTGGATGTTTTTCCCTTTTCACACCATTCTTTGTAAACCCTAGAAATGGTTGTGCGTGAAAATCCCAGTAACTGAGCAGATTGTGAAATACTCAGTCCGGCCCGTCTGGCACCAACAACCACGCCACGCTCAAAATTGCTTAAATCACCTTTCTTTCCCATTCTGACATTCAGTTTGGAGTTCAGGAGATTGTCTTGACCAGGACCACACCCCTAAATGCATTGAAACAACTGCCATGTGACTGGTTGATTGAGCAGGTGTTCCTGATAATCCTTTAGGTGAGTGTATACAGTACAAATGTAAACAATGGACTATTTTTAAAGAAGAAAATATAAAAAACAACTTTTGTAATATTAATACTGATCTTACAAAAACAATACAAAAAATGTAAGAGAAATAGAAATATAAAAAAAAATAAATAAATAAAAAATTATGAAAGCACACAGCAAAACTACTAAAAATAAAATTTAAATTAAATGATATAAAAATAAAAGCTACTTTAAATAAATACTGATACTGTAATAGTGTATAAACAACACTAACAAATATCCATGTTAAGTCCACGGTAGTGATATTTTAGTGAAGGCAACCAGCCAATTACATGACAAGTAGTCTTTTGCACAAATCACCACACTGACAAATAAAATATAGGAAGTAATCAATAAATGCAGATTTCAATGCCGTAGCTATTGATTACCTTGCATAGTTGATGGGCGTTTTGCCGTTAGAGTCGGGAGCCCCAGGGTCTGCCCCGTAAACACAGAGCAACTCAGCCTGACACACTTGCCCTGCTTTAGCTGCTATGTGCAGTGGGGTGTTCCCTTTCTCCTGTTTAAATCAATGCAGAACAGTTAAAAATGCATGTATGTAAACGAATATGATAAATTGAGGTGAGAACAGAGGTTTTTACCGGGTGGAAGTAGTTGGCTTGAGCCCCAAGTGACAGTAACCGCAAACAAGTCTCAAGATTGCCGGTTCTAACGCTGGAGTGAAGTTGCTAAATAACCAAAGACAATGTGCATCAATAGAGACTAGGGGTTAAATGTGATTAAAGTCGAGTCGAGTCAATGTCGACTAGTCGCTGATGACATCATTAATAAACTAATAGCATAAGCCTGAACCTCGAGCTGAGACCCAACACGAGTGCCTTGTGCACAGCTATGGCATATGACAGCACGGCCACAAGGCTATTGCTCCTACATAACAGCTTATTTTTATCAGTTCTTTTGTCTCTGGGTCGTTATATTTATCAAAGATTTCTGCTCATTCTAAATCAGATACAGATAAAGTAGCACAATAAACATTACATTTATAGGAATGCATTAGTGAGAGAGCGATTGCGAATGAATTAACTACCTGGCAGCTTCTCTCTATTAATAGTGAAGCTGAGGGTTTTAGTTACTAAGAAATATATGCTAGAACTTTTCAGTTTCTAAGCTACTTTATTGATAAATCACAGAACAGTGTTGACAATACATTTCTGCGCTACTGAATGTTTCTGTGTGCCTGCGATCTGTGCACGATGTGTGCTCTACTGTCTCTATGTGTGTGCGTTACAATGTAGCAGAGCATTAGTTTAGAACAGCGATTAACTTGTGTACAATAAGCTGTTTAAAACGTGCATTCACCCGATCAATATTGAGCATGCAGATGGTATAATCAAACATATCTTGTGGAGCGCTCTAGGAGTATGGATTTATTTATCATTTTAACTGTTGGAAACAGAGCGTAAAAGTGGACATCAAAGATTTCTTATCCTGTTGCACCCTCTATAGGCCATGATCAGCGACTTGTCGACATCAAGTTTAAAGCGTCATGGCACAGAGCATTAATAGGTGCAGGTATGACATCACTTTGTAGGCCAAAATGCAGGACCGAGTTAGCATTTTAGCACTTACGGTTCCCTCGTCCTGAAGTCAATGGGTTTTTTTTAATGGGATTTTGTTTAAAGCTACACTGCGTGATATTTTCCCCCATCTAGCGGTGAAATGGTATATGACCATCCAGTAAATATTAATTTCTGTTCCTCCCAATTCCGATTTCGTTTTAACTCCTACGGTGGCCGATTTAGTCCAAGATTAACATGGCTTCCAGTTCAATCCAGCAATCCCCCTCTTCACATTCGACACGATGCCATCGAGTGTTAAAACGCGAAAGGGGAAGCTTGAATTTACGGGTATGTCCCTCTTTGGCTAATGTACTTTCAAGATGGAGGGGCAACATGGCGACCCCCATTCGAACCCCTTACCCGTATGTATTTTCAATGGCATATTATAAACTTACGAGAATACTTTATTACTTGAAAGAAGTAAATATACATTATTGAGCACATATAGTTTTGAAAGAACTAAGTGTTTTTAGCTAAGAATAAACAAAAAAAGTTACACAGTGTAGCTTTAAATGGCTGAAATAAGGTTTGTGGTGAACACAAGCTCAAGTCAAGAAACTTTCACGTTTTATTCCACGACATAAAATACATCAGTATTACCCCACTAGTGATTTTTTTTGAAGCTGCTACGTGTCTTGAAAAAGGTGGTTGCTAACAAGTAGCTAAATGGGACTACAGAGGCTGTCTGGGACATTAAACGGCATCACACCGAGAATGTGAGCTCAGTCTGCTTTTACAGCCTCATTATGCTCCTATAAACTAGTCTAACTCAAACGTTCTGGGAAAAATTTTTGAGATAAAACTGGAAGAGTTGTCGGAAGCTTTTGAAATTGCGGTTCGTTTATATAGTTATATAGCCTACCTTTAGCTTTTTACTTCTGGTGACTGCATTTAGATTTTTTATTAAAATTAATAAAAGAGGTGTTCATCTGTGAAAATTATCTTGACGGACAAAACGTGTAAGTATCATAACTTTTGTTGATCACAGAGCTTGTTTTTGGCGATAATCCAAAAACCTATGGGAAAATCCTATTGGGTTTATCTCATGAGAACCTGTGTGATGCTAACTGCCAATTGGCCTACAAAGTGACATCATGCCTGCACCACTCTATGTCGACTAGACCAGGGGTTTTCAAACTTTATGATGCCAAGGACCCCCAAATATGACAAACCTTTATGAGGGACCCCTTCCTAAAATCCATCTATTTTTATGATTGAAAAAACCTTTAAACTAGATAAATAGTAAGTGTGACATTATAAATATAACATATTGTTTCCCAACTTAAATTGGCTTTACTTAATGTTGGATCTATAAACCTGAAGAAGAAAATTTTCACTTAAAAATTATTTGTATAAGCAACTCTCACAATAAATGTACGTAAACAGCGTCCATACTGCGTTCAGAATACTGCCAGACAACCCCAGAGAGCAAGATATAGTGAGAAAAACTCACTAGAAAGATAAAAGGCGAACATACAGAATTCTGTAAAGTATGTATAAGGCAAGAAAGAAGAGAAACATTTAGAAATGAAATGGTTAGAATGTTCGTTAGACCATTTTTGCTTTATTTTTTTATTCTTTGAAATTTTCTGAGGACCCCTTAGAACCTTCTGGAGGACCCCTGGGGGTCCCTGGACCACAGTTTGAAAACCCCTGGACGAGACGACTAGTCTGTGCAACCCCTAATAGTGACATTTCAACAAGCCAGATAGCAGACAAAAACCTGATGGGTCTTAGATGTGCTAGAGCAGGGGTGTCCAAACCTGGTCCTGGAGAGCTACCACCCTGCAGATTTTAGCTTCAACCTCAATCAAACACACCTGAACCAGCTAATCATGGTGTCCAGAGTGCTAGATAATTACCAACAGGTGTGCTGGAGAAGGGTTGGAACTGAAACCTGCAGGACGGTAGCTGTCCAGAAGCAGGGTTGGACACCCCTGTGGTTGAGGAACAGTTTTAATTCAACAAGAATAATTTCAGGTAAACCTGAAAAAAAAAGTCAAGAATTTGAAGAAGAACAACAGTAAACTCTTTCCTTACCTTGCTTAGATCAGCGGCTGCTGTACTGTCGTCATCTCGACAGGGTAAACGATGAACGTAAGCCAGCATTTGATACTTTGCTTTTATGAATTCTGCCTTGTTGGGGCTTTTTAGGTGAGAGAAACAATGGAGCAATTAAAGCCAGTCAACTGTTGGGGAGTTGCCAATTTAATGTAATCAATTTAATGCATCATTGTTGAATAAAAGTATTATTTTCTTTCAAAAATACAGATGCATCTTACTGACCCCAAACTTTTGAACGATGGTATATATCAAACATCAATCATTCTGCTATGTTAGCAGATGTAAAAATATACTCACTGGACTTTATCCTGAGGATTGGCTTTGCGTTTCCCGCTCATGATGGATGACGGATCCAGCAGAGTGTGCTCCCATATTGCATTAGCACCATTGTTGTATAATGTCTGAACCATCTGTGAACGAGAAAGAAATTCAGGGCACACATCACAAGACAAAAATCCATTATGAAAACATGCTCTTTTAAATATGCTTTGTGAGTCACAATCTCTGTTGGAAAGCCCTCCAGTGAGGTTGCACACCAATAAACCATTTTCTTAAAACGATTCAAAAGACTCCACTGATGGATTAAAAAAAAAATACAGATCTGTAAATAAGACTGGAAAAATAAACTACCCAACAAGTGTAGACACATTAAATGAAAAGAGACATTATGGGATCAAAGCAATCGGTCGTGTACATCAAGAGAACAGGAACTTGAGAGAGAAGATGCTACACGCTGTATAAGAAGAACACATTAATTCAAATTAAAATATGATGGAGTAGTTATAGATCCATGGACTAAAACAATAGCTATTATTATATCCTTCTATGGAATAATTTTAATGGCAGATTACAAGAGAAAGTAATAAAAGAAAAGTTGTTACTATTATTGCATTAGCAACATTAAGATTTTTTTTTTTTTTTTTACATGTATTTTGTCTTGTCAAAGTCTAGTTAAAAGATAGTTCACCCAAAAATGAAAATTATCCCATGATTTACTCCTAGGTGTCATCCTAGGTGTATATGACTTTCTTCTTTCAGATGAATACAATCAGAGTTATATAAAAAAAAATGTCCTGGCTCTTCGAAACTTTATAATGGCAGTAAATGGTTGTTTCTGTTTTGAAGTCCATAAAAGTGCATCTATCCATCATAAACGATATCCACGGGGTAAATCATGGGGCAATTTTTGGGTGAACTGATGCTTTAATGCATGGTCATAGTGGGTCTCATTCACGAAGCATGAGTACGCACAGATTTGTGTGTGAAATGTGCGTATGAACGATTTTAAGAAATCACAATTCACCAAAGATTTCGGAGTACAGTTTTTTTTTCTAAATTTACGAAAAAATATATGAAAACCTGAAACCACACGTACGCAAAAATAACTTACTCTGTATGGCTTTATAATCGTGTTAAGACGTTATATTTCATCCTAACTATCCATCTATCCATGACTATAATTACATTGAAGTATATTGCATTAAATGTATTATATAATATAAATAATACAATTTCATTTAATTTTAAATACATTCGATCATATACAGTTAAAAAGTACAGCTCCAAGGTTTCTCTGAATAACGCAGATGTACGCGTATGTACAGCTGGCTAAGGAGAGCTCTGTAATCTGTGTCTTTATAAAAGGTGTTTTTGAGAACTGGTGAGAATGGCACACTTGACACTGCTCGAGGACCCGGCCGAGAGCACGTCTGCGAACAGCGGCAAGTTTGACGAGAGTGACGAAAGGCTGTAAGGAAAGCGTGTGCGGAAAGCCCTTATATGGAGATGGTTTGGGTGTGTTTTATTCAAATGACTAACCTTGTGCATGCAGCTGCTCATTTAGAATACTGCAAAATCACTAACATCAGACCTAATGTCTGAGCAGCCAATAATCTTAAGCATCATCCATCAGTTAAAGACAAGGGCTCACCTGTAGCTGGGTAGGCGGCCAGGAGGTGTGTGACAAATGCCGCACCTGCGAGTTGTGGCGGCCCAGACTGCGGTGAACGCCGCAGCATTCGTCACATATCAAAACTCCTCTGTTCACAGACGCCCAGCGAGGATCTAAGGAGCCAAGAAAATCAACAGATTAGCAGAAAGAAAACAACAGTGTGTCTCAGCATTGTTCATTGGTCAATATACATAATAACGCTAATGGAGCTTTTGGGCTGGTGTATGAGAATGGAAACAGAAACACAATACTTTTAAAAGGCTGATGGAAGGGAGATGCTTCTTAGAAGAATGCACGGAAGCAAACTAACTTAATATGCACAAATGAATCTCATCATTACAAATGAGCATTAAGAAATCTTGGACATTTTAAAGCTTGGACTTTAAAATGTATTCATTTGAATTAAACATTTACATTATACAGTGAGGAAAATAAGTATTTGAACGCCCTGCTATTTTGCAAGTTCTCCCACTTGGAAATCATGGAGAGGTCTGAAATTGTCATCGTAGGTGCATGTCCACTGTGAGAGACATAATCTAAATAAAAAAAACATCCAGAAATCACAATATATGATTTTTTAACTATTTATTTGTATGATACAGCTGCAAATAAGTATTTGAACACCTGTCTATCAGCTAGAATTCTGACCCTCAAAGACCTGTTAGTCTGCCTTTAAAATGTCCACCTCCACTCCATTTATTATCCTAAATTAGATGCACCTGTTTGAGGTCATTAGCTGCATAAAGACACCTATCCACCCCATACAACCAGTAAGAATCCAACTACTAATATGGCCAAGACCAAAGAGCTGTCCAAAGACACTAGAGACAAAATTGTACACCTCCACAAGGCTGGAAAGGGCTACGGGGAAATTGCCAAGCAGCTTGGTGAAAAAGGTCCACTGTTGGAGCAATCATTAGAAAATGGAAGAAGCTAAACATGACTGTCAATCTCCCTCGGACTGGGGCTCCATGCAAGATCTCACCTCGTGGGGTCTCAATGAGCCTAAGAAAGGTGAGAAATCAGCCCAGAACTACACGGGAGGAGCTGGTCAATGACCTGAAAAGAGCTGGGACCACTGTTTCCAAGGTTACTGTTGGTAATACACGAAGACGTCATGGTTTGAAATCATGCATGGCACGGAAGGTTCCCCTGCTTAAACCAGCACATGTCAAGGCCCGTCTTAAGTTTGCCAATGACCATTTGGATGATCCAGAGGAGTCATGGGAGAAAGTCATGTGGTCAGATGAGACCAAAATAGAACTTTTTGGTCATAATTCCACTAAACGTGTTTGGAAGAAGAAGAATGATGAGTACCATCCCAAGAATACCATCCCTACTGTGAAGCATGGGGGTGGTAGCATCATGCTTTGGGGGTGTTTTTCTGCACATGGGACAGGGCGACTGCACTGTATTAAGGAGAGGATGACCGGGGCTATGTATTGCGAGATTTTGGGGAACAACCTCCTTCCCTCAGTTAGAGCATTGAAGATGGGTCGAGGCTGGGTCTTCCAACATGACAATGACCCGAAGCACACAGCCAGGATAACCAAGAAGTGGCTCTGTAAGAAGCATATCAAGGTTCTGGCGTGGCCTAGCCAGTCTCCAGACCTAAACCCAATAGAGAATCTTTGGAGGGAGCTCAAACTCCGTGTTTCTCAGCGACAGGCCAGAAACCTGACTGATCTAGAGAAGATCTGTGTGGAGGAGTGGAAACTACAGGAAACGTTTGACCTCTGTAATTGCAAACAAAGGCTACTGTACCAAATATTAACATTGATTTTCTCAGGTGTTCAAATACTTATTTGCAGCTGTATCATACAAATAAATAGTTTTAAAAAATCATATATTGTGATTTCTGGATTTTTTTTTTTTAGATTATGTCTCTCACAGTGGACATGCACCTACGATGACAATTTCAGACCCCTCCATGATTTCCAAGTGGGAGAACTTGCAAAATAGCAGGGTGTTCAAATACTTATTTTCCTCACTGTACATTGTATGTGTATTAATTTGTTCCACTAAAATAGTCTGATAAACCTTTACTAGTAGCACAGATGTCTAATATGTAGCTTTGATATGCATGTGATGTAATATATGACGACAACAAAATGTGGTGCTCAGTTCTTCCTTATAAGGCCACAGTAGCAAAGGTTGATTGTCATCCTTTCATGTACGGCAGTAAACACGCCAACTTCCTCTTACATACACATGCATCAAAACCACAACAAATGCTAAGCAGCTGAGCTTTACTTCCAGGGTACAAGCAGGTGAACTGGGAAACACTGTGCGGCTTCTTAGTTTCACTACCTTCGAGCGGGTTGTCTACTGCAGCGTGATTCTAAACTAGTTTCACTACAGATTCAGACACTGAGCATAAAGTGGCAACCGAATATACACTAACAAATCTGTTTATCGTACAAAAATGTAAAAAAAAAAAAAAAAAGGAAAGATGTCTTCATCATACAATATTAAAAACATTTATCAGACTACCATGAACTGCATAAATACAGCAATTTTTATATAACATAACAGGTAGAAGAGGATTTTTTATAGCATTTGTAAATGCATAACCAACAGCAGAAGAGTGATTTACCAGTGAAACACATGCAACAAACATGGCTAAAAACGGCAACAGTATTAGCTGGTAAATTTGCACTACCACAAGCTAATCCGACCGTAGTGTTTTCATGAAAGCTAAATAAAGTGATCGGGTTGAGAGTTTTAAAGTTCTTTTTACTATACTTTTACTTAAAGATGCAGTCCGTAACTTTTGGCGCTCCAGCGGTTAATAAACAGAACTGTATGCGTCTTGCAGAAGAACATTACAGCCAGAGCTACTTCTCTCTGTTTATGTCTGTAGCGAGTCACGCAGGGACTGTGCTCATCCGCAGCGGTTCCTACCAGACCGGTCTGAAATAGTCCCAATATAAACACTTTAAGTGTACCATTAAGTAAGACAAAAACACGGTTTGGAAAATGGATTCATGTCTCATTATTTATTTTTGTAAATCTTGAATACAAAAAAAGTTACGGACAGCAGCTTTAAGTTCTTAGTACTATACTCAGCACATATTATGGTTAGTTGCAACCAGCAAACCATTTTTGGGTCATGACCCACCAGCTGAAACCTAGATCACTAAGAGATCCCCTACTACACTAGACAAACTCAACGACCTATACGGAGACAGAATCAACACTTGTCACTGGCACTCGTCCTTCATGGACGTCACATACCAAGGCAGTTTTTAATAGAATATGTCATACATAGTCTCATCCCTTCACTGAGTCATGCTGCCAAATCAGTGAAAGTGGGACCATAGTTGAGTCAAGATGGCGCCGAGGATGGCCGCAACGTCGCAAGCTCTGCTGAAACATTGTAGTTTTTTGTTTGTTCTGTTTATAGTTTTTGTGTTTTTTGTCTTGGAATATTTTATACTATACATTGTATATTATTATTATTATTATAGCGTAATGTATATTGTTTAGTGTATGTTTAGTGTATATTGTTTAAAGTATATGTATATTGTAAGTATGTGTATATTGTTTAAAGCTGTGAGAACTACACTCACATTGTGCAAATTATTTATTGTTTATTGTAGAGTTTACTGTGCTGTGAGTAATTGTGTGCGCATCAGATGTGTAATCTGTTGCTGCTTAAATGTTGTACATGTCATGTCATGACTACTATGTTGCTCAGAACTGCACCTAAGAATTTCACCTACTGTTGCACTTGTGCATAATGTAGAGTGACAAATAAAGTGATTTGATTTGATTTGACCAACCACACTGGACCTATGACTAATGTGTCTGAGCAGCCCATACTCTTCAGCATTGTACCCCCTCCCCCCAAACCCAAATCCAAACCTCCACCCCCCACCCCTTTCCAAAGGACAGATTCAGGCCAACATGTGATTTCACTTCCTTCAGAAACAACGATGCGAGTCAGCGCTTGAGAGTGTCAGAATTCCCCAAGAAGAGAGAGTTGAGGGTTTTATTTTCAGATTGATAACAGGCAAACGTTTTTGTTTTGTTTTCTAAATAATTATTCACTAACCAATCAATTTTTTCCATTCTTATACGGAAAAATAAAATACTGAATGAAATAAAAGTCTGAAAATACTCTTATAAAGGAAGGAACTAGGGAATAAACAGCCCTATTTTCAGTATTATTTGTATTATTTCATATAGAAATAAATGGTGCATCATTTAGAGAGAATGTTGTCTAGTACCACAAAATGAAATACCCTGAAAATACAAAATATTAAAGAATGAATGTTATTGAAACAAAATATATCAATCATTTAAATAATACATTTTATAAATATTATATATATATTTTTTTCTTTCTTTTTTTAAATACGCTTATTGTCTATTTTGACAGCAGGAGATTAGTGTGGTCCCTAAACAAAGTAGAAAATCAGAGTTTTAAATCTGGACTAAAACGGATCCTTTTACTGCATCAAGTGAGCAGGTCATTAAAGTCTCCAACACTTATGAAGTTAGTGACCATTTGGGGTTTTACAGCCAGTGTGAAGGGATATATGATACCACAATTGCACCAGTCTAACAGAAACATGAGCTATCTGAATTAAAAACCGATTCACTGATAAGCAGAGAGCAGCCTAGACGCAAAAGTCACTTCCCTTCATGCACAGGAAGTATCAAACAACAGCTGCAAAGAGGCCAAGGGCCAGAATCAAGCACCTGGCACAAGCATCATTCCCCTCTCACCCTCATTCTCCCTCCCTCTCCTTTTCTTTCTCTCTAAGCCATGTGCTGATCTCATCTCCATCAAGTGCTGCAGCGGCTAAAATAAAACCCAGTGCTGAATGACTAAAAATATTCATCCTAACAACAACTGCCCCATGATCCTGACATGTTGGGGCAGCCCAGGCCAGCTGGTGACTGAGGCGTAACTAATCAAGAGGAATCAATATGTGGAATGAGGACAAAACGCAACCACAGAACATAACCAAACAAATCACAGGACAGAAAGTTAACCGTGTTTCATAGTTCAAACACTAAAACGGGTCTATCCTATACAGTACAATTCATAAATGAAGAACTGTTCTCTACACATTTATCAAATAAATGTTGTTCATGTCATTTATAGCCTTTGGAGGTGAATTCTAGTTATTCACGGTCAATGTATTTATCAAGACAGTAAATTATTAGATAATGTAATGACGACAACAATGCTATGTGACATTTTATTTATTTCTTCAATCTCTCCAAAGTAAGGGCACTGCATGTGTTGTTAGCTTCACTTGTTGTTAGTAATAAATAAGGCCACATCAAGCAAACGTTGTAGATGTTTACACCTAGAATTCCCCTTGAGGGTCAATAAAGTATATTTACCCATTTCTCCACATAAAATATGAATACAATGACTGTTCACAAACCTTCACAGCATCATTGCAACCTGAAGAAAACCCCGTGAAATTGAGTCAACACGGCATGCAGTGGCTCTGTCTCAAAACACACTGAGCTGCCAGAGAGCAGACTTTTTGGACAGGCGCTAATGATGCCTAAAATGTTGTCTAGGTAGACACCTCACTAGGTTTTGAGACAAGGCCAGTGGCAATACATCATGCTGCAAAAACGCATACATTTACTATATCCATTCAAACCCCGACCTAAATCTGGTTTTGTCGCGACTAGAAGGTTGCAAAAAAATCTGAATCGTGTATTTGTATAGTTAAATGTTATCATTCGGTCACTTAATAGAGTAATATCACCTGGTTGTCCAGTGCAAGTATAGTAGCGGAATATACTCACCCGAACTGCTGCAGTCCGCACAAACTTCGCTATTTCGCAGCCGTTTCGACATCCTTGTCTCCGGTAACGCGGGTATTACCATGTATTATCGACCCAGAATCGTCCACGGATAAATTTAAAGCATGTACCGCTTTGACATAATGACGGGATCCGTTTAAAAGTATTGTATCACTGAAAGAGGATCTCATACCCGAAGAGGACGCGCATACGGAGGAGATAAATGTGTGCGAATGCTATATGTGAAATACCCATAGGAAATAACGTATAGTCGTACTGTCTAGCTTGAAATTAGGACAGACGAGTCAGACAGTGGAGCCTCTGACATGATGCATTAAAAACTACACTACGGAAATGCTTGCCAAGCAACCCATCAGATCGCAGTAGAGTGCCATCTGCCCTCCCAGACCACACATTTGAGTTTATAGTGACGATAAATCAGCTTTCTAGCGCTGCCTGACACACAGTGGACAGACGCGTCACTGCAGCGCGTGAGATCCATATCTTTTATCCATTTATTCACAGACCATGGGACGATTATATTGAATAAGTAAGTCTGGGGGTGGAGGAAGCAAATCCTCTTTATGTTTGGAATATATCTATAAACTCAAATGAGCCAAACACTGTCGTAAATGAAATGGTATGTAGGACGCGATCTTCATAACATAGTGTCCGCGCATGCGCAGGAGCGATTCCAGTCGCTCGCCGCTCCTTATGAGCTAAAGATCTTTTAAAACACCGAGGCGGCGTCGCGCTCTCTCAAGCGAACGAATTTCAGACAGTAACAGTAAGATGAATTATCACGATTGTTTACTGATGTTTCATTTGATAACATTTTTGTTTTATGCGTAATATTAAAAAATCTAATTAGGATTACGCAAAAATCACGATTTTATAGCCATATTTGTATAGCATGACCACCCCTCCTTCGCATGGAATGGTTTAGTCTGGCGTTGGTCTTGTCAATTTTAATTAGAAAGAAAAAAATAATAATTGATCCTTTACGATTTTTTGATAGAGTAGATATGGCTATTTAGGCTCTTAGCGACCATTTTATGTTGAGACCATTATTTATAAACATAACTAAATGCAAACAGGTTTGGAGGAACAGTTTGTCAAATGACTGGGTACACCCCTATACAAATAGTTTCAACCTTCCACTTCCTTGTTTTTCAAAAGTTTATTTTGAAAAAAAGTTGGTTGCGTTTTCGGCGTCTCCTTTACTAAGGCATCTGCTTAATAGCCATAGTCTCAGTATATTTATCTGAAATGAATTAAACGCATGAAGAGATTTGATGGTTCATGACAGTAGCTAGCTCGAAGGCTGGCTCTTGATTTTGGAGGGTGAGACACGGGTCGGGGAGTTAGATCGAGCCAGAATGTTATCCGCCACCGCTGCCAGCGTCGAGGATTTCATCCTCCGGTATCCACTGCATGTCCTGGTGTGGGAGAATGATTACAGGAAGCTGGAAAAAGAGCTACAGACGGTATGTGTGAGGTATCCGTTATTGCTGATGTATGTAGACTATATGAAGCTAATGGTAGAATCATTGATTTGACTGCTGAGATATGTCTGCCTCCTGTGGATGTAATGACTTCCTTGTCATGTATTTAACAATCTAATGAAATTGGACTTGACGCATTATTGGATGTTATTGCAAATGCTTCATCAGCTTGACGTCCACTTGTTAGCCACAGCCCTGCTGTATTGCATTGCATTGCACTGGAGAGCTGGTGAGCTCATCCCAACAACAGAAGAGTCATTTGATTGCACCATGCTATAAATCAGGGCTTTTCAAGCTGGGTTCTGTGGAAAAGTTTAGAGTAAAACAATGTTAAATAAATAAATGTGTTTCATAATATTTTACACATATTTATAACATAACATTTTCACAGTATAAATGGGTTCTTTATACATTTAAGTATAATAGCTGCCTTTTACATTTTACGATGGGGGGTCCCTCACATGAGGATGATCATATTATATGTGGCATCTAAAAGATTGAAAGTTACCCCTGCTGTAGGTGACAATTTCGACAAATAAATCAGACATCATGACCGTTTCACAGGAAGAGGATCTAATATTCTGGTTAATTACAGTTCCATTCCACATTTTCATCTCCCCACCCACAAGCCATTCAGCAATGCTTATGCCCCCTTTCAGTTTCCTCCTTAAAAACTGTCTGTGTTTACATTCCTTTCAGAGTTACATTGAAGAGGTGGATCCCAGGGGCCGGACCCCTCTGCACCTGGCCGTCTCACTTGGACACTTGGAGTCGGTGAGAGTTCTGCTCAGACATGGCGCGGATGTTTCCAAAGAAAATGACAAGCATTGGACAGGTGAGAATGAAGCTGTGCACTATCGCCATAGCAGTCTTCAAAGTAAACTGCATTGGCTCTCCCAAGAATGCCATTAGAACTATTACCGCCACCACTTCCTCGGCTTGTGTCATCAGTGGTTTTTCCAGCCAGTGAAAGTGTTTAGTACCTCTGTTTCAGCTTTCCCGTTGCTGTGAGCATTATAAATACTCTAATAATCAATCAAATACTTTAGTCTTTTTTATCATGTGATTTATAGTGCACTATATATTAGTGATAGACTAGTATGTTTACATTTCCAAATGTTAAGATAATATATCTTGCTGTCTGCACAGTGCTGCAGGAAGCAGTTAGCACGGGAGATCCTGAGATGGTGCAGCTGGTGCTCCAGCGGCGAGATTATATCAAAGCCTCCACTGCGCTGGGTGGCGTTCCAGAGCTACTGTGCAAGATCCGAGAGGTGCGTCTGTCTTTTGATCCTGGATTTTGAGGTTATATTGTGTAATATACATTACTGTTCAAAAGTATGGGGCGGTGAGATTTGTTAATGTTTCTTATGCTCATCCATGCTGTAATTATTTGATTAAAAAAATACAGTAGAAACAGTAATATTGTGAAATATTATTACAATTGAATTAGTCTATTCTTTAGTGTCACTTGATCCTTCATAAATCATTCTAATATGCTTATTTGGTGCTCAAGAAACATTTCTTATTTATGATCAATGTTGAAAACAGCTTTTTGTGGAAACTGTGATGCATTTTTTCAGGATTCTTTTGAGGAATTGAAAGTTCAAAAGAACAGCATTTGTTAACAATGTGAACTGTCAAGTTTTATCAGTGTAATGCATCCTTGCAATTTCCTAAAAAATCTTACGGACCCCATGTTTTTGAATGATTGTGTGTAAATTGATTTAGCTACATGGTCATTACAAAACCCATTCTGTGTGTAAACATCAAAGGCATATTGTGATATTCATAGACGTTTTATTCTTTCATTTGGCACTGGCATTTTCTGTTCTAAGCTCAAATATTTTAACTTTGCTTTTGCTTTCACTATTCACTGTGTTTATGCTTTCTTGCTACCAAACAAACTCATAAAACTGCCCTTCTGTAGTGCTATCTGCAACATTTTTAAATGGCAGTCAAAATGGCAAATTACACTTGTGTTGAAGCCAGCTGTGGCTCATTTGTAAGGGGAGCCAGTGCCCCACCAAAATGTATCCAAAACATAGACCTCTATATATAAACTGACTTGATATTAAATTGTAAATGTGTTCAACTTTCTGCCACAAATTTTTTTTTAATACTAAGCTGGGCAGAGAGTGCCTGAGCCCTGCCCAGATCTCTAGCGCCCCACAATTTTCCAATGTAAATTTGTGGTGAAAATAGAACTGTAGCACGCTCTAATTGAGGACTATTGTTTCACGTTACCTTATGCAAATAAGCTTTAGCTATGTGTGGTCAGTAACTAGTTGGCATGTCTGTTCTTCCTATGTGGACTAGCGTATCAAATTAATGAAAGTATAAATCCTTTAATTTAAACATGCTCATGCAAATAGCCTTTATATTGGTCTGTTGTGTTTGTTTTATGTTTGTTCTGAAAATACACATGACTTTCTTTTCCTCGCCCGGAATTCCTCCACAACTTTATAACATTCTAAAACAACATTCGGAGGCAATAAGTCCTACATGAAGGCAATTCTGCATTCTATGTGGGTGTCTATGTGTGTGTCGCGCCTCTGCCAAAAATGTGTTCAGCTATTAGAATATAAAGCTTACAAAATCTAGCCCAGAATCTGCCCTACCTAAATTTACAGTCAGAACCTGCTACTGGTTGAAACCCTGACACGAGTCATGTGAAAGGGCCTGACGTGTAATGAACCTCTTTTCATCCCAGTCTCCAGATTTCTACATGGAGATGAAGTGGGAGTTTACTAGCTGGAGTAAGTGCTTTTTTTCCCTCACATGAATCCTTATGACTTTTTTTAGGATGTAGTATGATCCTTATCCTGTGCTTCTTTTCTCACTCCAGTTCCTCTCGTTTCCCGCGTGTGTCCCAGCGACGTGTGCAGAATCTGGAAGAGTGGGGCCTGTCTGAGAGTGGACACCACCCTGCTGGGCTTTGAAAACATGACCTGGATCAGAGGAAGAAGAAGCTATATCTTCAGAGAAGAGAGTTAGTTATTCTGTCTGTCTGCCTGTCTAGTCTAGGCTGTCTGTATTTGGTGGTGGGGTTCTATAGCTGGATGCCAGCCGAACTTAGCCCCGTCCACAACATTTGAGGTCTGGAAGTTCGGTCTGGACTTGATCTGTTGTGGAGAAACTATGCTCGAACCAGAGCTGCTCGGACCAATCAAATTGTCAGGGCGGACTTTATACGATGATGGACAGATGATGAACTGTAACGTAATCATTCACGTCACCAAACAGAGCTTGGGTGGAATTCATTCTAATCCTAAACGGAGAACTTGTTCATATATGCATTCACCTTTACTATTTCTCTCAAAAATGTTAATCGTGTTGGAAAGTACTTTGTGTATCCTTTAATTATTTTTTACAACACCGGCAAAGATGGTTTACACTCATTTTCTTCCACTTCTTCCAGCGTGCGTGCAGTTGACAACTATGCGTCGCTCCGTTGCTCTGATTGGTTGTAGGTCTATCCAATTGAGTGCAGAGGCATTTTCTTTCCTGGTTCGGTTGAAACACGCCCCATAATCACAGCCCAATGGAGCAGTATCAGACTCATATTCTGACTAGAATTGAGTGTGACGACATCAGACTAGGTGTTCTAGCAAATGTGCTGTGAATTCTTCATTTGTATGTTTGCTAGTGCACTTTGCATGAGGATGAATGATATGCCTGATGTTTTTTTGTGATTGATCAGTGTCATGTGGACTTTACATGCGTGTTCTCACAGACAACTGCACTGAGCTGATGGAAGTTAATCACGAGGATGAGGTGGTGGACACAGAGCGTTTTGATCTTTCCCGTGAGATTGAAGATGTCACTCTGGACTCCATGCAGCCCGCTGAACAGGAAGTTGCCAAGAGGCTGACAACCTCCATTGTCAACACATATCTGGACACAAAGGACATTGCGTTTGAGAGGTATGGCCATGTATATAAGATTCACTTCTAATAAATATACTACCGTTCAGAAGATTAGGGTCAGTAAGATTTTTTAATGTTTTTGAAATAAGTTTCTTATGCTCACCAAGGAAGCATTTATTTGAAATACAGTCAAAACAGTAATATTGTGAAATATTATTACATTTTTAAATACCTGTTTTCTATTTTAATATAAGTATTTTTTCCTGTGATGGCAAAGCTGAATTTTCAGCAGCCATTACTCCAGTCTGCAGTGTCACATGATCCTTCAGAAATCATTCTAATATGCTGATCAAGAAACATTTCTTATTATTATCAATGTTGAAAACAGTTGTGCTGCTTAATAATTTTGTGGATCCCTCGTACATGTTTTTCAAGATTTTTGATGAGTAGTATGATCAGAAGAACGGCTTTAATTTGAAATATAATTTTTTTGTGACGTTGTTAATGTCTTTACTGTCACTTTTGATCAATTTCATGCATCCTTGCTATAAAAGAATTCAGTAATTGAATTAAATCGATGAATTTAAATGGTCCGTTTTAAATTCATTCTCAAAAAGGAACTCTTAACACAACTTTTCTGCTGAAGTTTAAATCAGAGATGTTAAAACATTAATTCTGTGGTCAGGTCTAAATCCGGTATCTGGGGTTGGAGGTCAGACAGAACAGAAGTAGTAAATGGATTTGAAGCCAAGGTGAGCCATCAACCAGCTGTTTATGAACTAATATACCATTAAGAATCATTGGAAAAGAGTACATTTGAAACTCTTTTAGAGTTATAGATACTCCAAAGTGAAAAGTTAATCTTCAGAAAAATCAGACTCTTTTTTTTTTAGAGCAGAGCTTCAGAGCTTCAGAATAAGGCAGTCTTTGTCCTGTGGGTGATGATGCTGCTTTTGGCAGGTTTTTTCAGTGAACAATGTGAACGTTGTGATTCGCACCAGGACGGAGCACCTCACAGACGAGGAGAAGGCGAGGATAAAAAGTAATTAACCCACTTTAAGATTTACACTATATATATCATTCCCCTTTTCCACCAAAATGGTGCTGATGCTCGACCGGGAAGCTGCAAATCTCTCTCAAAACCAACCTATTTTTTTTTACACTTACTTTAGGGATGAACTGTGACTTTATTGATGTTATTTAAGTACATAACCAGCACACAAACAATTTAGCACACCACAGTCTTTGTTTAACAGTGTAACAACCAAAGAATTTTGATTCATGGTCTTTATATCATCACAAGCTGCCTTTGATGGAATGGGATAAAGTTATAACAATCAATTCACACATTGAATAGATGGATAAAGAAAAGTAAGAGGAGCGGCTCTGTGGAGTGACAAACATATTAACAGAATGTCTGTCATTTGAACGTGCGACAATCACCACATCTGTGTTTCCATTGTAAACAGATTTGAGGAACAATCTAGTATGATCTAGTTTTGTTTTGAATCAGCGTTGCCAGATTAAGTTGTTGTTTTGAAAGCTTTATTTAGTGCAGATGTTACGTTGTCCCCTGGCCTTTGATCATTATCAGTTTGAAGCCCATAATTGCTTTTCCGCCAATGAAAGCACATGGAATTGTTCCAGATTGGGCTCCAGCACCCTGTCGGTGGTAAAGAGTCAATAGGCTGTTCCCTGCGGTTCTCTGTTATGTTTACTGATTAATATAAATTACTGATGCTTTTGATCTCCACAGGTGAAAGGAATGTTCTGGAATCTTTACTCGGCACTGTAGAACAACAGATCGGTGCTCAAGGGGTAAGACGAGCACACGAAACAGACACAGAATTTATTTTCCTCTTAACTGTTTGGACATTTCAGCCACACTTCAATTTTTGAAAATAGGCTAATTTCCAACTCCCCTAGAGTTAAACAGTTTAGTTTTACCGTTTTCGAATCCATTCAGCCGATCTCTGGGTCTGGCGGTAGCATTTTTAGCATAGCTTAGCATAGATCATTGAATCTGATTAGACCGTTAGCATCTCGCTCTAAAAAATGACCAAAGAGTTTCAATATTTTTCCTATTTAAAACTTGACTCTTCTGTAGTTACATCGTGTACTAAGAAAATTATTTATTTTTTTATTTTCTAGGCCGATACTTTCATTCCTGCATAATAATCAAAGAACTTTGCTGCTGTACCATGGGTGCAGCAGGCGCAATTATATTACGCAGCACCTGAAAATAGTCCCCAGCATGCTCTCTGTGCAAGAAGGTTGTCACGTTGGTTATGTTGACGGAAGTTAGCCGGTTTTCAGGCGCTGTGTAATATCATTGTGCCGCTGCACCCATGGTATGGCAGCAAAGTTAATTGATTATTACGCAGGAATGAGAGTGCAGTTCATAGACTTATCGGCCTAGAAAATCACAACTTTTCATTTTTTGTCGTTCTTAGGCCCCGTCCACACGAAGCCAGAGCTTTCCCTATCCAATCTTTTTTTTTTTCTCCTCGTTTCAAGAAATATCTGCGTACACATGAAAGCATGAAAATGGCTCAAAACGATGTAGTATACATGCCAGGCCAGTATGTGGCGCTGTATTTCTGCCACAGAAATACACTAAAAACGGAGAAGAGTTGTGGCTAGAAGGGGTACGGCAACAGTCGGAGGTGAGGCAAAATCTCACAATAAAATAACAATAAATAAATGTGCTACTTACCAGATGTGTTTTATTAACGCCTACACATACCCCAACCCTAAACATACCCTTACAATAATGCAAATACAGTAATTAAACGACGCAGTATTAATGTGCGCATGCCCAGTGCCCGTAGTTGTATCCCTTCTAGTCTTCCCCACGCAGGACGTGGGGTAATGACATCACCGTTTCACAAAATATACGGATTGGCTGTACACACGAAAACGCAAGGTTGTCGTTTTCAGATTTATCCACTCTGGGACCCAGTTAAAAAAAATATTGGTTTCATGCTCCCAAAACGCTGGATCCGTGTGGACGAAACGCTGATACGGTACAAAATTTTAACGTTTACTACTAAACGCATCTCCGTGTGGACGGGGCCTTAGTACATGATGCAACTACAGAAGAATCAAGTTTAAAAATAGGAAAAATATCGAAACTCTTTGGTCATTTTTTTGAGGAAGATGCTAGCAGTCTAATCAGATCCCATTAAGCAAGTCATTGGAGAAGAGGTATTGCTGTAAGAGAGAAGCAGTTATTTTGATTAAAGGTAATGGGGGACACACGATGTGCATTTGAAATCATTTACAATAAATACTGCGATATTTCATTAAGAAATAAGAATTGTCAGTTTTAATTTCATGGTGACTTTAGGCGTCCCAGTGCTTTTTGGGAACACTGTATTTTAGGATTCTGATTTAAATTTAAATTCAATTCAACACTTGAATTGAATTGAAATTAATATCAGAATCCTAAAATACAGTGTTCCCAAAAAGCACTGGGACGCCTAAAGTTTAGGATCTGATTCTGATTAGGATTCTGTATTGATTGTTTCTGTGTTTGATTACAGGACATGACTATGGAGTTTGCCACTGCCACAAACCCCACAGCTATTACTCCAGATGAGTACTTTAACCCCAACTTCGACCTGCAGGGTAGAGATATTGGTCGACCCATTGAGCTCACCATCAGAACACAGAAGTAATTATTTTCTTACTGACCGTAATCTTTTGAATGTGTGTGTTTTCTTGTGTGTATATATGGTTTGTGTATAATGGCATATGTATAATGACCTATTGCAATGTAAACATGGTTTATGAGGACACTTTTTCTTTTGAAATTCAAACAAATGCAGAACGTTTTCTGTGATGGGTAGTTTAGGGGGTAGGGTTAGTCTAGGGAGACATAATATATGGTTTGTACAATATAAAAACCATTACGCTGCTAACACTTTACAATAAGGTTACATTAGTTAACTGCTTTAGTTAACATTAACTAAGAATGAACAATACTTCTACACCGCATTTATTGGTCTTAGTTAATGTTATTTTAAACTTTTTTTCTAATACATTATGGAAATCAAATGATGCATTTGTTAACATTAGTTAATACAATGTGAGTGTGAAGTAAAATTAACAAACAATGAACAGATGGATATTTATGAACTCACATTAACAGATTAATAAATACTGTAACAATGAGCAATACATTTGTTAGTTCATGTTGGTTAATACATTAACTAATGTTAACAAGAGACCTTTTTGTTACCATTACGCCTAAGGAGAGTCCCCCGTGTGTGTGTATATGGATTGAAGAAATGGTTGAGGTTTTTGTGACCCATTCTCAGGTTTAAAGGCACCCTGTGGATGAGCGAGGAGCATCCTCTGTCTCTGGTGGAGCAAGTCACTCCCATCATTGACCTGATGGCTCGCACCAGCACTCACTTTGCCCGACTCAGGGACTTCATCAACCTCAGGTTTCCCCCTGGCTTTCCTGTGAAGATCGGTGAGTGAAAGAATGAAAATGAGGATCAAACAGCCCTACCCTTCAGTTCTAAAATTAAACCCTGTCCAACATAAAATTTGCATTTGTAAAGTTATACATCAGCTTAAATTTTAACTTTTCTAACCTGCAACAAAACTGCAAGTGGACTTATGAAATTCAACTAAACGTTTCCAAATTATGTATGGAAAATAGTTTAGTATTAACTAATCTAACTTTCTTGTTTTTCAAGACTGCTTTAATGTCTTAAGCCTGGACTTAGGCATTGTCTTTAAAATAAACTTTGTCAAATATTTCTGCTTACATTTTGGTAGTCAGACAGAGAATACAGAAATAAATTCTGTATATTTTGTGTGTGAATGGCTTTAATATAACTAGATCATGGGTTTGATTTCTGTTGTGTTCCGACAGAAATCCCATTGTTCCATGTGTTGAATGCCCGCATCACATTTGGAAGCGTCAACAAGTGCAGTACAGATGAGCCTTTGGACACCAACCAATCATCTTCTACACCCACACCTACAGAAGAGAAGTGTGACAACCAGGCTTCAGGTTTGGAAATAGGTGAATTTATTCCTAGTCTGTTTAAATAACATTTAATGGGATAATTAACCCAAAAATAAAAATTCTGTCATAATTTACTCACTTTCCAAATCTGTATGAATTTCTTTTTTTGTATGAATAAGATATTTTGAAGATTTTTTAGTAACCAAACAGTTGATGGACCTCATTGACTGCCATAGTATGGAAAAAAAAATACTATGGAAGTCAGTGGGGCCCCATCAACTGTTTGGTTACTGACATTCTTCAAAATATCTTTTGTGTTCATCAGAACAAAGAAATTCATACAGGTTTGGAACAACTTGAGGTTGAGTAAATGATGACTGAATTTTCATTTTTGGTTGAACTATCCCTTTAAATGTATCCTGCACAAACCATCTCAAAGTTCATATTGAGAATGCGTTATTTGGATTGAAATGTTGTAGCATGTTGTTTACTTGCTCCTGCAGGACCTGCTCAATTCGAGGTGTGTCCGTCTGTATTCATGGCACCTGCACACTATCACCACCGAGGAGGTTACCGCCAATCCAACACACGCCATTACAACCCAGTGCATCATGATGAAGAGCTGCTCCAGTATGCCATTCACCAGAGTCTGCTTGAGTCTAGTGTACTTAATTCACAGGTCAGAAAGCTTCCTGTGACTGTATTTTGTGCAATTCTTGATGTTGTCTGTCTCTAATATGCTATCTGGTGGGTCTTTTTTGTAGGACACTTTGAGTGATTCCGATGGACAGGCAACACAATCCATGATGAACCGCTTGAGTGATGGGTAATTTTTACATTATTTGTCCAGTCTTTTGTTCTGTGGCAAATAGAGTTACACATACAAATAGTTTTCTGTTTCAAAGAAATACTGTTCTTTTTTTTCCATTCATCAAAAAATCCTGAATTATGTGTCACAGTTTCCACAAAAATATTAAGCAGCACAACTGTTTTCAACATCAATAATAAGAAGAATTGTTTCTTGGACCAAATGAGCATATTAGAACGATTTCTGAAGGATCATGTGACACCAAAGACTAGAGTAACGATTCAGCTTTGCCATCACAGAAATAAATTTACATTTTAAAATGTATTAAAGTAGAAAACAGTTATATAGTAATGATTTTTCACAATATAGCTGTTTTCAATCAAATAAATGCAGCCTTTGCTGAGCTTAAAAGACTTATTTCGAAAACATTTTTAAAAATCTCACCGGCCCCCCCAAACTTTTGAGCAGTTGTCTAGTTCAGGGTTCCTATGCAGTTTGAAAAAGTATGGAATTTGATTTGAGTTATTTCCAGGTTCTGAAAGTATGGCAAAATATTTGCATTTCCAGACTATTACCCCCTATTTAGGTTTCTATAATAGAAAATTAAGAATTTAATGGGGGAAAAAAATCAAACGTGTTTTCATGGCAGCTGTTTAGTGGTTCTTTAGTGATTTGTCAAACACAGCACCGCCGCTCCCACCACGCGCTGCGCATAGGGCACCAAGTGCTGAGGGGGCACCAAAAGAAGCTTTTTACAGAACATATTCAGATGTAACCAACTTTGTGATCACTAACATTTTCTGTAATCTAATTTTTTCTCAGTAACTGTTACTGATTACAGTTACATTTATTTTGTAATTAAATTACGTAATCTAGTTACTCCCCAACACTGCCAAATATAAAGCTGAAAATTATGAACCATTTATGTTAAATATGGTCTGAACATCTAAAGAGAGGTTTGGAAATTTGAGTCTGGATAAGTATGGAATTTTGAAATGGAAAATGCCTAGGAAAAGTATGGGTAGTGCTTTCTGTCCATTCCTGTGTACAATTTCTTAATTTGTCTCATGTTCTGTTACATAACCACAGGTCTGAGTCTGAGGGAGTTTTAGTAGACCTCAGCGACACCACACCCTCAAGCTCTGGCTCCACCTCCAGCCCCGACACTGAACTGCGATTGGCTATGGAGCTTTCGGCCCGGGCACAGGAGGAGGAAGAAAAAAGAAGGAAAGAAGAAGAAGAGGAATTAGAGAGGATTTTACAACTCTCCTTAACGGAAAAGTGACACAGTAAGACGAGGGAAGGAAAGAAAAAGGGAGTTCCTGTTATTGCCATAACCATTACAACCTTTTTATTTATTCATTTCTTCAAATTCATGCAGCTCTCTGTTGCCACTGACATACGACTACACTTAGTTGCATATTCAGTTTGGAGCCGACATCTGAAAAGTTCTGCTTCCTTATCCAAAAAATAAGCATTTGGGGTTTTTTTTTTTCATTATTTTTTACTGCTTTCCACTTTCTTTCCCTCCTGTAAAGAGGTTATCACGCTTGTATTTTACAAGAAACCCAGTGCTGCTTTTTTAAGGTTATGTGGTAGAAAGGTTGTGATGTCCTTAACAGTCCAAACATGAACCTGTGCGAGTTTGTACATCTTGACAGTAATGACTAGATACAGATTTTGTTTGTTTTGATAGAAAGGAAGGCTTTTTGCATTAACATTAGCTTTAGGTTTTATTAATACTATATCTCAGGGTTAAACTGATCACCAGTTATTGGTTCCTTTAAAACCATTTTATACACTGCCAAGAAAAGTGAAAGAAATGAATGTTTTACACAAAGCAGTAGGACAGTACCATCCTTAACCCGTGTGCTTTTGTCATTACACAACTTCTGACTGAAGCATCTCTACTATAAAGGCAATAAATCCACACCACTGTGCCTCGCTGGAGTGAGAGGCACTCATACAGACCGGAATATTCCTGAAAGGGGCTGTCTGATGTAAGCCAATACGCCTCAAGCTTTTAGTCTGCCTAATTTGTAAAATGATACAATAAAACCACTCAGATCGCCATACGTATGTTGTATGAAAGCATGAATGTGGCAGTACTGGGTCACTTTTCCTGGCACCAACCAAACCTCATGCTACACTAAAGGACTAGGGGAATGTGTGAAGAGAAAACCAGCTGTTTTCGTTTCGGAAGGTGACGTTAAAATGGTTGCCTGTGGGAATGTGTGCGGTTGGACAGCATTGTTTGCTGACAGAGGTTCTGATAAATGTGATTAAATGTGGAAGAACCTGCCCTGCTCTGTCTGGGAATCTTTAGGGAATATCATGCTGTTCCTTCCTCTTGTAGCAGACATTGCTATTTATTTGTATTTTTTTCCTTTCCCTGATGTCTTGTCTTTGTTGACTTCTTCCTGTATGTGTTTTTAAAGCCTTGTGAGGCTCGAAAGACGTCCGAGTATTGACTTTTGACTTACAGCTTGCAGTATCTCTCTCGCTACTTTTTGTATGAACCAGTGTGCGCTTGAACTGATTTTGACCATATCTGTCACTTCATACTTTTTTCTATTGCGTTATTCTTCCTGTAGCGAACAAGGATCTGAGGCCACAATCTTGCATTTATAATAGCGATGTTGTACAAAACATTGATTTTAGTTTCCTTGTTTTATTTTTATCCTGCATTGAAATAACAGACTAGAATAAATCAAATGTTCTGGCTACGATTATCCACACATCATTATTCATGGACACATAATATAGTTTTGTTTCTTTATTTAAAACCTCATTTAACTTTTGGTATTTGGATATAAGTCTTGACTAACTAATTGCCAAAATGTTTAATGGTCTTTACTGGATCAGGGTTAGTGTTGGTTTGATTCTCGGTTAATTGGCATTGCTACAAAATGCGAGTTTAAAGTATCCTGTTTCAGCATGTTGAAGAAATCCTGATGGCATTAGTAAACTGTGATGTATGTTTGACACACACAAAAAAGATGTTTTTACTTTAATAAAAGCACTTTATTGACTTTATGGCGCTTCATTAACTATATGACAGCTGCATGGACATGGCAAATCAAATAATAAAGGCATAAAAGCAATTGAACAGATCAATTTCATCATAAAAACCAAGTTATAAAAATGTATTTTTACTTTGGATATTAGTGACTAATACTAAGGTATGGTTTTGATATATTCATGAAATGGCTCTTTTTGCATAGGCCTACTTTTATAATTAGTTATGTGTAGATTTATCTTATAATTCATGCTGCTCTGTTTTTAATACGATAGTTTCAAATCTATCCATTTATTTAACTTTTATTTCAGGAAAATCTGTCCATCTCCTGTGCCTCATGAATTGTATTAAACAAACCAACAGATGGCACTGTTCTGATGTGTACCAATCTGTCCTTTTATCCTTTCTTTTTAAAAATGTTTTGAATGCTTTTTATAATATCTTTTGTTGAAAAATGTAGGCCTATTCATCACAAGTTTTCTTAAAGGAATATGTGTTAATGGTCTTTCTGGTTCTGTTTTCCTTCCCACAGTCAACCAATTAGATTGTGACACAGTTACAGTAACATTATTCGGTAACACTTTAGAATAATGGTCATTAGTTAACATTAGTTAATGTATTAACTAACATGAACTAAACATGAGCAGTACATTTGTTACTGTATTTGTTCATCTTTGTTAACGTTAGTTAATATAAATACAGCTGTTCATGGTTTGTTCATGTTAGTTCACAGTGCATTAGCTAATGTTAACAAGATTTAATAATGCATTAGTAAACGTTGAAATTAACATTAAGATAAATATTATAAGTGCAGTTCATTATTAGTTCATGTTAACTAATGACCATTATTCTAAAGTGTTACCCATTATTCGTTACCCATAGTGCATTTGAGATCTCAGTTATTCTCCTTGTAGCACAACGAGGTTTCAGGTTTGATAGTTTATTAGCCTCGCGCACGAGGGTACATCACTATCGGGTACATCCAAATGTACAGTTTTGCCATTGAGAAATCTTGTGTGACGTTTTGTGAATATAGGTCCCTGCGTTAGATGTGAACGTTTGTCTTGGCACCTCATTTTCACTCGCATCTCAACAGAGCTTCGAGTGCCATGTGTTGGCAGAGGAAAGCTGTATGTCAGCAGTGGTTTGAGGCAGTGTGCAGTTAATCTCAGCCGTCTCTGGGAATGAAATCATGATTTCTATGAGATTGCATGTGAAAGTGAAGGAAATTAACAGTTTTGAAGAAACTGACGTGAAGGAATTTTAGTGTCAACTGCATCAAACTTTACATTAAGGCTGATTACTGATAGATTATGGTTTTACATGATATAAAACGAAAGGCTTTTTGTACAGCTACAGTTTTTATTTTCTTAAAGGGATAGATCACCCAAAAATGAAAATTCTGTAATTTACTCACTCTCTTCTGCTGAACACAAAAGAAGATATTTTGAAGAATGTTGGTAACCAAACAGTTGATGGGCCCCATTTTTCCCATACAATGGAAGTCAATACGGCCCCTGGGCCTGTTTGATTACCCATATTCTTCAAAATGTCCTTTGTGTTCAGCAGAAGAAAGAAATTCATACAGATTTGGAACAACTTGAGGGAATGTAAATGATGACAGAATTTAAATTTTTGGGTGAACTATCCCTTTAAATATGTAAAGTGGGATTTATTTAGTGCAAAATGAATGTAGACCAGTGGCTTGGTTGGCCTTCGTGTCATTTTATATAAATATAGGCTAATTGTCCTCTGGTGTAGGTGCAAGTTGATCAATTTGTTTACTTCCCAAACCTATTCTAACAATTTTAGTCTAACTGCCAAGTTTATTTTTATGTAGCAAGTAAGAATTCATATCAGTCGTGTTTACTATATACAGATGCTGGTCATATAATTAGAATATCATCAAAAAGTTGATTTATTTCACTAATTCCATTCAAAAAGTGAAACTTGCATATTATATTCATTCATTACACACAGACTGATATATTTAAATGTTTATTTCTTTTCATTTTGATGATTATAACAAACAACTAAGGAAAATCCCAAATTCAGTATCTCAGAAAAATAGAATATTACTTAAGACTAATACAAAGAAAGGATTTTTGGAAATCTTGGCCTACTGAAAAGTATGAGCATGTCCAGCACTCAATACTTAGTTGGGGCTCCTTTTGCATGAATTACTGCAGCAATGCGGCGTGGCATGGAGTCGATCAGTCTGTGGCACTGCTCAGGTGTTATGAGAGCCCAGGTTGCTCTGATAGTGGCCTTCAGCTCTTCTGCATTGTTGGGTCTGGCATATCGCATCTTCCTCTTCACAATGTCAGGCGAGTTTGCTGGCCAATTAAGAACAGGGATACCATGGTCCTTAAACCAGGTACTGGTTGCTTTGGCACTGTGTGCAGGTGCCAAGTCCTGCATCTCTATAAAGTTGGCCAGCAATAGGAAGAATTAAGTGCTCTACAACTTCCTGGTATACAGCTGCGTTGACCTTGGACCTCAGAAAACATAGTGGACCAACACCAGCAGATGACATGGCACCCCAAACCATCACTGACTGTGGAAACTTTACACTGGCCCTCAAGCAACGTGGATTGTGTGCCTATCCTCTGTTCCTCCAGACTCTGGGACCTGATTTCCAAAGGAAATGAAAAATTTACTTTCATTAACTTTAGACCACTTTTTTTCCTCTTTGTCTTTAGCACAGACAAGACGCTTCTGACGCTGTCTGTTGTTCAAGAGTGGCTTGACACAATGCGACAGCTGAAACCCATGTCTTGCATATGTCTGTGCGTAGTGGTTCTTGAAGCACTGACTCCAGCTCCAGTCCACTCTTTGTGAATCTCCCCCACATTTTTGAATGGGTTTTGTTTCACAATCCTCTCCAGGGTGTGGTTACCCCTATTACTTGTACACTTTTTTTATATCACATCTTTTCCTTTCTTTCGCCTCTCTATTAATGTGCTTGGACACAGAGCTCTGTGAACAGCCAGCCTTTTTTGCAATGACCTTTTGTGTCCTGCCCTCCTTATGCAAGGTGTCAATTGTCGTCTTTTGGACAACTGTCAAGTCAGCAGTCTTCCCCATGATTGTGTAGCCTACAGAACTAGACAGAGACCATTTAAAGGCCTTTGCAGGTGTTTTGAGTTAATTAGCTGATTAGAGTGTGGCACCAGGTGTCTTCAATATTGAACCTTTTCACAATATTCTAATTTTCTGAGATACTGAATTTGTGATTTTCCTTAGTTGTCAGTTATAATCATCAAAATTAAAAGAAATAAACGTTTGAAATATATCAGTATGTGTGTAATGAATGAATATAATATACAAGTTTCACTTGTATAAATCGACTTTTGAAATAAATCGACTTTTTGATGATATTCTAATTATATGACCAGCACCTGTAGATCAACTGTGCGTTACCTGATGCAAAGGAAGAATCCTTAATGCTACAGCCTGTGTTCATTTTTGGCTTTAAAAGCCTTTCATTATTTTTCACAGGAAATTGTGTTCTTCACTCATTTGGGTTGTTTGACTTAATCAGCTCAAGTGTCTTGTGCTATGCTGGCAAATTACCCGAAGCAACTTTCTTTGTGAGTTCAGCTCAGCAGGTGTTTGGCTTGTGGACCTACTAAAAAGTTGATGAAAAGCCATTATACAAATATATATAAAAGTATCAATCTGTCCTCCATTTAACCTGTGTGAGGAAGAGATAACCTGCTCAGCAGATGCTGATCTTGTTGTATGCGACTGGATTAGGAGGATTTCCCCTAATGAGAAGAAGAAAATCACACAGGGGCTGGTGGGATTGAGGAGACGACACTTAAAATGATAGATAGAGAAATATTGATGTTTAGCAAATGTGATGTAAATATTTTAATTATTCAGTACCGTGGTATTACGATCTGATACCATATACAACCATAGTACTTTTAAATGGTATTTACAAAAGGGCAGTAAAACATAAAAATGTATGACATGTTGATTAGGCATTGTTGCCTTCAGTTCTTTATTTTTAACACATTCATACAGATTTGACATTTATTCAGTAGGCCTATTCAAGAGGTCTGAGATGTCAAAACCTATCAAATAAACATCTTACAATAAATACACCAAAATAAAAATTAAATACATATAAATTCAGATAGTAAACAATATAGCAGCTTTCAAACTGTGCAAATTCAGAAAAAAACATGTATGTGGTTGAAATAGTGTTACATTTTAACAACTTATATTATAGGGTTTTGTCTTAATACGATCTTCGTGGAGATTTAGGGTGTGTCTCAATCAGCTCCCTAGTTCAGTAGTCAGGGCACTGATAAGGACATAAGTCAATGGGCTGACTCCCTGATCAGTGCCCTGACTACTGAACTAGGGAGTGGATTGAGACGCACCCTTAGCCTCGATTCCACTGACATGGAAGACGCTAAGGGTTTCATTAATATTAATTTGGTCATACTGACGTTGATTTGTAACCGTCCAATAGCGAAGTGTTTGATCCCGACTATTAAGTAGCTCGTGCTGACGTTGCGCGGTTCTTGTCCAATGGCGAAGCATTGACTCATTAATATTCAGAAGCAAGCCTTAGCCATAGTAGAGTTCAGTTCCCGGCGTCTTTCTCTTTCATCCATAGAGATTGTCACCTGCGTCGAAGAGGTTTGTAGACACAAACTGCCATTCCAATCATTATCACCAACAGTGTGGACAGAACACTTAAAAGAAGAACTGCAGGAGGACATAAAATAAACAAACAAATCAAATAAATATGCTGATACCTAGTACAACACATTACCATGAAATCCACATGATTTTAAGTGTTTAACTTACAGTCCAATTTAGCATTATACAAACGTCAGCCTTTCTAAAACTGAATCAATGATAAACTGTGATGTCAGGTTGGTATAATGACACTGGCAGGTTCACCCATTGTGGATGTGACAGGCCTGACACAGGTTCAGTCGCGTGTGTATTCATTTCTTACCTAAATTTTGCCTCAGCAGGACTTCATAAGGTCTGCCATTTACTTTGGACTCTCCCAGTTGAGCATTTCCAGATTGGAAAAACGTTATGCAGTAAGCGATGAGAGAGATCAGGCGTGCTGACATTGTCGCGAAACAGTAAGAAGGATGCAACCCAGCAGCTCGACGCTGGGTCCTAATGCCGTAAGTTTAAACTTCATCAACATCAAGTGGAGGTCGTTTGGTTTCAAACATTTTTACTATAAAGCCAATGATGATAGGGGAATATATATATATATATATATATATATATATATATATATATATATATATATATATATATATATATATATATATATATATATATATATATATATATATATATATATATATATATATATATATATATATATATATTGCACACAATGAAGGTCACTGCTATTCTTGATTCTGTTTGGTCAGTATTTGTATTACAGGATTTATAATTACAAGATATTTGACCTTTCCCTGGTGCTACAATGTCTGTCATATTTCTCTGCCATCTATTTTCAGCATATAGACTACAATGCATGTTTGAGCTGTATTAACTGAAAGCAACTTATCTAAAAATATGTCAGTGGCATTGTTTTGTCTGAAGATGCACACCAGTAATGTTGTTTTTTTGTTGTTGTTTTTTCTAAGGCACGTTTATAAAAGCTACTTAAATGCCCTAATTAAACTAAAGTCTAATCCAGGTTTAATCTAAACCCTGTCTGTGAAACCAGGCCAAAATGTTGTCAAATGGACTTACGCCTTCATTTTTAGTTTGTCTTGTTGATAGATTCATAGTTTTCTATGCTGTAATTGTTTTTTATACACAGTAAAAAACGTTGGGTTATTTTTTTAACCCAACCGTTGGGTTACACATATTTGGTCAATATGTTGGGTTATTTTACAAAAATGTTGGGTCATTTTAACATCGTTGGGTTATTTTTAATAATAACCCGGCCATTGGGTTACGGTTTCTGCAGCGATGGTTCAAATTTTAACGGCGAAATGGCCAGTGACAGTCAACAGAAGAAGCTGCTGCAGCCTGATTATGATTTGAAAGGTAAGTCATATCTAGTATACTAATAAGTTAGCCTTTGCATTAATCTATTAGATAATTATTTCAACTAAAATCTATATTTAATGTTATGCATCCCAGTCATTATCACAAAATTGACCCCTTAACCAAGCTTTTTTTTCTGTAAGTGTGAAAAGATTGTTTTGCATGAGGCATTGTACACATGGTTATTTTTGACCATATAAATTTTTTCCATTTAGAATCGCATTCATGTTAAATCTGTATTTTTAAATAGGGGTGAGCGGGGCACAACCTAATGCGGATATTTCCACACATGCCAGCATGACAAAACTTAGTGTATTTACTTGTTGCCATATCAACACTATATAGAGAAAAATAGTGCCAATATTAAAAAATCTTTGGAAGATATCACTGAACATTTATTTAACCATAGCAAAAGTAAATTTTTCATCTCAATATTTAGTTTGATATAAAATAAGACAAATCTGCTGTTATTTTAATCTCCAATCTGTTATTTAGCCATTTAGATCGTTTTTTAATGTTTATCTAACCAGCAGAAGACACTAGCCAGGGTTTAGATCCTAGTTGCGCAGGTGGGGTACGTTGTAACACTGCGTTACAATGAGCCCCTATTAGAACTATGCTACTAATTTTATGATGTTAGTGATATAATTCACATTAACAACTTTTATGAATTCTATTGAGAACCCATGAGAAAGAGGTGCATAAAGACTGAGAGTCAATGTATGTTTTGAACTATGCTGTATAGCTGATTTGTGGTGTGTCCGTTGTCTCAAAATTTTGTTTATTTTTAATTATTAAATAATGCCATCATTTTATATTAAAAAGTTAATAATTGTATTTCTTTGACAAAATATTTTAGTTTGTCTTGTATTTTTTTGTGATTAGATCAGAGAACATTTTAAGGTGTCATATGCTCATGTTACAATGTGCCCCTCACGTTACAACGTACCCCACCTCTGGGGCATGTTGTCACATTTCACTTCCATTCTTTGGGAGTAAATCAGAAAAGAGTATACACTGTATTAATGAAACTAAATTAATAAGGGAAAAAAATACTCTGAACCCTAAGTAGATTTACACAAACTGAGAAAGTCAAAAAGCGTTAGGTTGTCCCCTGCTCTCCCCTACTAAAATAATTTCTGAATGATAGACCCATATTGAAATGCTCCATGCTTTAGATCAGGGATTGGCCAATTTATTTGTCCTAAAATATTACTTGAAGATACCCCTTTTGAAATTTACGTTAATATTTCAGTAATTTAATAGCATATTTGCATTGTCACTGTCTGTTAGTGATCAATGACATGTCACATACTGGGAAAAAACAAATACATTTTTCCCAGATATATATATATATATATACACACACACACACACACACACACACACACACACACACACACACACACACACACACACACACACACACACACACACACACACACACACACACACACACACACACAGAGGCCACTTTATTACGTACACCTTGTTAGTACCGGGTTGGACCCTCTTTTGCACTTCAGACCTGCCTTTTTTTGATTGTTTCCAGAGTTTACGTTTTGCTGTTACTGGCACCTTTTTCCTGAGCTTCTGTTGTTGAGATTGTTGACTCTCCTTTTTGATTTTTATGTCTTTTTTTTTTGGACTGGATATTCTTCTGTTTTTGTGATTGCCTGGAAGAAAGGGCTTTTTGTGCCCTTTTCCTTTTTGTTGTTGTTAATAAACTCTTTTTGATTCAATTTAAGTAAGCGTCTGACTATTGGGTTCAAACCCCTCCTGTGGCTCAGTGGTGGAATCTAAGACATTCACGCCAGAGACCTGAGTTCGATTCCCGGCTCTGACAGTCACAGCAGAAATTGAGACCCATTAGACCAGCCAATGTATTTCAGATCTTCTATTGTCCAATTGCTGAGAGCCCATGCAAATTGTAGCCACCTGTTCTTAGCTGACATGAGTGGCACCTGCATGGTCTTCAAGGTTTGACGTGAAATTCAGAGATGCTCTTCTGCAGACCTTGGTTGTAACGAGTGGTTATTTGAGTTACTGTTGCCTTTCTATCAGCTTGAACCTCCCTGGCCATTCTCCTCTAACCTCTGGCATCAACAAGGCATTCTTTCCCACAGAACTGCCGCTCATTGGATATTTTCTCTCTTTTGGATCATTCTCTGTAAAGATCAGTTTCTGAAATACTTAGATCAGCCCGTCTGGCTCCAACAACCATGCCACGTTCAAAGTCAAATAAATCACCTTTCTTCCCCATTCTGATGAACTTCAGCAGATCGCCTTGACCATATGTACCTAAATGCATTGAGTTGATGCCATGTGAATTGGCTGATTAGATATTTGCGTTAAAGAGCAGTTGAACAGGCATACCTTATAAAGTGGCCAGAGAGTGTAGGCTCACTACCAGTCAAAAGTTTGGAAACTGTACTATTTTTATTGTTTTTGAAAGAAGTCTCTTCTGCTCACCAAGGTGGCATTTATTTTATTAAAAATACACAAAAAGCTGTAATATTGTGAAATGCTATTAAAATGTAAAATAACTGTTTTCTATTTGAATATATTTTAAAATGTATTTTTTTCCCCTGTGGTGCAAAGCTGAATTTTGAGCATCATTACAGTCTTCAGTGTCACATGATCCTTCAGAAATCATTCTAATATGATTTGCTGCTCAAGAAACATTTATGATTATTATCAATGTTGAAAGCAGTTGTGTAAAACATATTTGTTTTAGGATTCATTGATGAATAGAAAGTTCAAAAGAACAGTATTTATCTGAAATAGAAAGCTTTTTTTTAAAAATTTACTTCTTTCAGAAAAAAAGTTATTTTAAATTGTAAAAATTATTTTACAATAATACTGTTTTGGCTGTATTTTGGATAAAATAAATACAGCCTTGGTGAGAATAAGAGACTTCTTTAAAAAACAATCAAAACAGTACCGTTTCCAAACTTTTGACTGGTAGTATATATATATATATATACACACACCATTTTTTATTATTTTTCTTTAATGATTTAATTATTAGTTTTTCATCAACTCTTCATGTACTACACCCTGAAGTAAATCCTGCTTCAGATATCACAATGGCCTCAACTTCACCTCATGAAACAGTGTTATTGCAGGTCACATACAGTTTGTCACTCACTAGCCTTTTCCATGCAACTCTTGGTCTTTCATTTTTGGTAATTAACAGAGGAGCACAGAGCCTGCAGCCCTTTTGTTAGGCTCCTCTGTAGTTGAATCTGAGGTCCACCTCTACTCCAGTCGCCTGCACTGAAGCCTTTGATCCATTCTGCGGCCTCTGCTAGAAGTGGCTGAATGTGGAATAGCATTATCTTTTCTCTATTCTCTCACCCCATACCTGAAACTGGCACAACTGAGCAGCGTTTCCCAGAGCTGCGATTGGTGGCGATTGAAGATCTAGTCTTTAATAAAACATCTAATTTAAATCCCTGACACAATGATGTTCTCTTACCCCTTCTGTGTTTACAGATGCTGGATACTGCAGCTCAATGCAAATCAACATGTTAATTAAGGCGCAACACTGCAAGGCTGTTCACACTAAGAGAACGAAGGTGAGAATCGCATACAAATCCATAGTACTGGATGGATGGATGGATAGATACAAATATTCAGTACAGCTTTATTAATTTTCCAGACATATATACAAGCAAAACTCTCTGCCACAACCTACAGTGCAGACATAGTATATGAACCACATTTTCAACTATCCATAATAAGACATTCATAGCAATTTAGTATTTGGTCACATCCAGAGTTCAGTAACATCCTCAGTTCTTTATTAGGAAAAAACGTGGGGAAATGAACACGCAACACATAGCTTTGATTTGGGCTCAAGTTCTGTTAGAAAATTTCAAACAGTCGTGTAGTGTTAGTTCCAAATGAGGAACAGAAGAAACCCCTTCTTTTTGTCATTTTTCCTTTTCTTGGTGAGGCACAATATCAATACAGGTTTAACAAAGACATGAATTAGCAACAATATTTAGGCAGAGTTAAGGCAGAAAACACCATAATTATTAAATCTTAACAACAGTTATCTCTGGAAAAAAAAAAAAATGAGAGAGAAATGTGTTCTGAAAAGTTCTCTGTTCTCATTTTCTCATTGGCTGAATTTCTCACAATGAGGTAATCTCACTTGCATGTTTATCTCAAAAACCTTTCTGTGCCTGGGAGTGTATATATATGACTTGCCATGTAAAAAAAACACTGAACTCTTCATTTTATACGTAAACCCTAAATTAAGAACATCAACCATTTGTAAATTGCACAGCATGTTATATTAGGGACTATAACTTAAATCGAACGTTTCATTTTTTGTATTAAATCAAATTGTACGTCATTTTCAAATAATTCATTTTTGATTTTAATTTCTAACGGAAAACCCCCTGAAACTATGCAAAAGTTACTCCTTACCCTTATAATAAATTCTTAGTTTGCTGTGGACACGTCACCCAATGTTCCTGGCCTTTTTATGCGAGTTGTGTACTTCTCTCAGTGGTCTAAGGTACCGGACTTAACCCCATACTGTCAGCGTGGATATCTGGCAGTGTTCTCTCCGGTCGCAGACATACAGCAAGTCGCTGAAATCGGATTGAAAACAATGTGTGAACAAGTTAATAATTTAATAGACTCCTCCTGAGATCTATAAAATGAGGGGGAATCTACCAGTAATTGTAGTAATTGTAATAACTAACGTGCATGTCTCACCTGTTTAAGAGAGCCTGGGGTCCACACAAGCTTATACACCATGTATATGGGGATCCATATGAAGGAGGAAGCTCCGATGACAAAACCAACCGTCATGCTCCAGTCTGGAAACTTGTAGTCGAATAGCGCGAGGGGTTGAGGGTTCAGCAGTGAGCTGATGATAATGTACTGAAGAAAAAAATATTAAAATCACCATGAAATCAAAATGGACAATTCTTATTTTTATGGAATATTGCAGTATTTATTATAAATTATTTATCCATGCACGTCATATTTTAAATTCAGTTGCCCTCGTTGCCATCTTTAATTAAAATAATGGTTACACTTTAGTATAATCCTCACTATTAACTAACTATTAACTACAACTTTTGCCTCAATAAACTCCTAATTGCTGCTTATTAATATTTTGTAATGTAGTTGTTAAGTTTAGGTATTGCACTGTAAAAAAATGATATGATCAATAGGTTATGACAACATGTTTTTACATTACTTTAACTCATCAAAAAAAGTGAAGCAATTTGCAAATATTTTTTATACGCTATACAAGATTCAACTAATTTTTCAAAGTCAGTTTAATGTAATTTAATTTGAAATGACTTAAATATCCAAGTTGATTATACTTAAAAGTTTAAGGTAGCAACTTTTTTTTTACTGTGTGGTATAGGAGTAAGGGATGTAGAATATGGCCATGCAGAAAAAGGAATTATTTTTGCTTTATAAGCACTAATAAACAGCCACTATTCTAGTAATATGCATGCTAATAAGCATCTAGTTAATAGTGAGAATTGGACACTAAACTAAAGTGTTACCAAAATAATTTCCCTTCCCTACTGACGTGAGGGCGCGACAACCTGTCACTCACATGACATCACAGCAATAGCAAAACACAACGATCCAATCAATTCTCTGATGGACAAAACCAAGTCCCACTTTCTTTTTTCTTGTTCGAGAAGTTGTTTCACTCAGATATAAAGTACGTCACAATAGAGAAGAAAAGACTATCAAACGCTATCTCACAACCAATGCGAACGTATTTGTACGAGGTGGCTAAGATTCGTACAGATTCATACGAGTGAGGTGTACGAATCCGTATGAATTAGCCACCTCATACAAATACGTACGCATTAGTCGTGAGATAGCATGAGATTTGTCTAAACCGCAGTGGCGGGTAGGTTTAGGGGTGTTTGTACGAAATAATACGAATTGGGCAACTCGTCAAATTCGTACAATTTAGCAAAAATGAGGCCACCATTTAAAATAAGTACGAATTGCCGTGAGATTTGGTTGGACTATCACTACTTCCACTTCGATTTGACTTTAAGGTAGCATTTTGTACAATAATAAAACAGTGTGTTATTTGTTGATGCATGTCAAAAATGTATTATTTATCAAATATTGAAAATTTATTCTAAATGTATATCATTTTAAGAGTATTTAGCAATGAATTCAGATTAGGATACTCTGAAGGCCACTGCAGTCGCTGTGCGAGTTCAAGTGGATTGATATGTTTGAGAACATCCTTGGATTGGGGCTCTGATCTGATTATTTTATATTCAAAAGGTCCATATTATCCTGTAGACCTTACACATCTCTATGTGGTCTATGGAGACTGGAAAATTGTATTGGTGGCCTTTGTGTCTTGAAGGAACAGTGACAAATGTCTTCTCTCCAGCATTTCAAATAATGCCTCAAACTCTGTCTCAGGAGATGAAACAGGCAGCCGTTTATCATGGGTTTTTAAAGAATGAAAAAAGTAGAACAGGGAAATTATGATTGTGGAAATGTCAGCCGTGTGTGTGCCAGCTCAGGCCTGTTGATATTAGATATAATGCATGCAGAAGGATATGAAGAATACTAGGCATACTAGTGCATGCAGTTTGACATTTGCAGACTGGGAATTGTGACCATGTGGACAGGTGAGAGAATGAGATTATAAAGGTAATAAGGGTGGAAAGGAGGTTGTGGGTGCTTAAATAGTTTTGAGCGCATGAAAGATGACTTTAACATTTCACCAGCCACCGCACTAAAACCAGCGGTGACACTTCACACATACTGTATTGAATGATAAATCAAAACATCTTTGTTTAAACTTACCGCAAGAAATGCTGGGCTGATGGCAACCCAACAAACTTTCCAGAACAATCCTGGACTATATCCCAACATTGACTTGATATCATTGCTGAATCTGTTAATACCTGGAGAAAATTAAATAAATTCATTTGTTCATTTTATACATTGCACATTTTGTTCATGCACACTTAGACATGATGTTTATGTATTAACTAACATGGAACGTTCTCAGAACTTTCCTAACAGCAAGTTTCTCTCAAAGTTATGAACAAGCGTTTTTCCAGTTATGTTAATAAAACGTTAGTTCAGAGTTATCTGGTTTTTAATAATGCTCTTAAAATGTTAGTACAAAAACATAATCATTCATAAAAAGTTTCTCTGAAACGTTTTCTGGCTGCTCTGCATACAACTAAGATGAAATTTTTTTTTTTTTGAAAAAACTTGACTTTTGAATGCTCTGAGAACATTCAGAAATAACATTTTTACAACTTAATAGTTAGCAAAACATTCTTATAACATTCTTATAATTTTTGTTATCTGGGCATATACACATATTGTGAAATATTATTACAATTTTAAAATAGTTTTTTTCTATTTTAATATATTTAAAAATGTCATTTATTTGAAAGCAGCTTTATACAACTGAATGTAATATTTTTGAGGAAACCATGAATTTTTTTTATTTTCTTTTTAGATTCTTTAATGAATAGAAAGTTCAAAAGAACAGCATTTATTTGAAATATGTTTTAAAAGTAATAAATCTTACCATAAAACCAGGATACTGCTGTGGCCTCCAGAAAGACTATAGCTATAATTGAAGAACCAACTCCAAATTCTTCCAGTAACTTCACCACATATGCACCACCCTTGCGAGAAAAATAAGTACATACATACATAAAGTGCTGATTCAAACACAGAAATCACAAGGAGTAATTTTAAGTATATTTATTTGGTGAAAATATATAGATTATTTTTTATGTTTACGATATCTCAACTGTCCTGCAAGATATGTAATACAATTCTATATTGCATACTCTATTATTAACATTTTGTGTTAAGATGCTGAAATATTCTTATTGTATTGGTAAACTTCACTGAACATTGACAATATGAAATCCAGAGGTTCATTGAAACTCACTTTCGTAAGGGTGCTGAGAGATCCCAGAAAGCAAACAACCACCAGTCCAAGAACAAAAAGCTCTCTCCGATTGGACAGGACATCTGGGTACTCATCCATTACAGCTGTGATTATGGCCTCTAGCCCACCAAACTGAGGTAGAAATGCACATATAGACAGTAAAAAAACCCAAGAACACTCAACCATATATTTATATTATGCTTACAGCAAGGCAAAACTGTATTGAAATGTCCATTTCTTTTTTATTCTGTTTCTTCACAATGTTTTGCAATTCACCTTGCATTGTTAAATGTGCAGACTCCATTCAAACTGTTTTGTAGATCATTACAGACTTTTTCGATGTGCCATTTATTGTTTTTTAAAAACTATACAAGTTAAAAGTCTCACTCTGGCTTACATCAGCAATGATGTCACTAGCTGTGTCCCAATTCAGAGGCTGCTTCGAAGGCTGTGAAAGTCAGACCGAGCGCTGTTAAATGGGACGGTCTAGCCTACGGAGGATTGTTCTTGTCGCCTAACAACTGTGACAGCTGCCGTTGATGAGTGACTGTAACGTTTGTATTGGACTTTTTTGAAAGTTATATTAAACAAAACAGGGTTCACAAACTGTCTAAATATGTTCACCATGGTCCGTTAAACTACCATAAACTACGGTATATATAATGGAATCTTTAGATATACATTAAGTCAACATTTGAACTGCTTTAAAGTTTTTTTTAATTCATTTTTACATTTGATTCATTAGATATTTGAGTATGCTGAAACCCAATATGTAATGAATTCTGGGGTAGGCAAAGCTGCGAAGGATCCATCTGTTGTATCCTTCATTTCACGAGAGACTTTGAATTGGGACAGCCTTCGTCGCGCCACAGTGACGCAATTGCCCTTCGAAGGACGCAACCTCTGAATTAATTTTAGTCATTCATTTTTCATATCTATATTCATCCATATAATTTATAAATAATATACCTTTGCTGACTGCACATGCATATTTAGAAATATGTTTTTGTTTGTGCACATTTACAGGTATAGGTGTATATACATACAGTGCTGTCCAATCCAAGAGTAATCATCATCACAAAGAAGATGATGGCAAAGAAAGTCGACCCAACCATGTTTGCAATGGCTTCTGGATATGTGATGAAGAGAAGACTCGGCCCTAGAGGATTTGTAGAAGGTCAAAAAACAAACTTGAAGTAAAAGTAGAGATGCCTTATTTGTAGGGCTGAAAGCCACTCATACTGTATACAGTACAATGTTTGGTTTAAATTAGCACACTCACAGTGGCCCTCATTTATCAATCTTGCGTAGAAACGGGCGTATATGTTGGCGTAAGATTATGCGTACACTCCTCTCACCGGCTGATTTATGAAGCTGTGCGTACCTTTGAAATCCAGGTGTACGCAATACCTGCCCTTGATAAATGCCGCGGCTGAAAACGAGCGTCATTTGAATAACACGCCCCTATATATTCAAGTCTCCGCCTCCCCCACGCCCTCATTTTACGCCATGGACACACGGAAGACGGCAAAGAAGCTAAACTTCTCCGACGTGGCGATCAAGACCATCACCAGGGAAGTGGGAAAAAAACAAAATAGTTTTATTTGGGAGTTTAAAGAGTGAGATTAAAGGCGCCCACAAAAACAAAATATGGACCCAAATTACGAGTAGCCTACTGTTAATAGTGTGGGGGTTGAGAAGCGCACTCCAGCAGAGGTAAGACTGTTTTATTGCTTAATATAGACCAATAGTGATCAAGTTAAGCATGAGTTTTCTTGTTTATTGTAGGTGAAAAAAAGTGGTCCGATATAAAGATCTCGGCACTGAAGAGGAGCCAGAGTCAGACTGATCACAAGGCATTATTTTACAGCACTTGTTTTGAAACAATTAACATTTCATTTCGTATCACTTCACATTGGGGTGTACGATAGCGATGATGATGTGATGTGGAGTACCATTCATTCACATTAATAATTACATGACAATTTGTAATATTCTTCTTATTATTATGATTTTTATTATCAATGATGCTTATTGTTATTTAGAAGAAGAATGTCATTATTATTATTATTTGTATTATTATTATTATTTAAAAGAAGAAGAATGTCATTTTTATTATTTTGTCAGTCTGAATTATTTTCAGTCCCAGTCCGTGCGCACCTGCTGGGCCTAACCCTGAAACGTCAGGTAAAGCGCCCAGGCTTGCAACTAGAGGAATACATATGCCTACAAATCAAATGCTTTGGTAAAGTCACACAAATTAAACATTGAAGTCCATGTTGCACAAAAATAAACACTGAAGTTTATAATTACTATGTTGTTGTTGTTGTTTTTTTTGGTTTTTTTACAGTGGGTCATAATATATCATATCTTTGAGTTTGTCAGTGCGTTTTGTGGTGTTAGGAATTGTTTTTCTGCGCATTTCCGCACTAACTCAAAACGTGCGTACATGTACACCACCTCCTGAGCTGGCGTAGGATTTGAGCGTGCCATACGCCAACGTCCATATTGATAAATCTCAAAGTCACCGTGATTTTGGGTGTACGCTGGAAACTTGGTGTATGCACTATTGATAAATGAGGGCCAGTAAAAGTGGAAGCTCACCTTTGTCCCTGGCTACGTCTTCCACGTTTACATTTCTCTGTTCCGCCATATATCCAAGGACAGTGAAAATAACAAATCCTGACACAAAACTTGTCAGGCAGTTCACCAGACTGGTTACAATAGCATCTCTGTACAAGACACAAACAAAAAGTAACTTACAAACTAGATTTACATTTTCTTAAGAAAATGTGAGTGATGCTTGTGCAAAACTCTCCATGGGTGCTTCAAGGGAGTTGCTATGCAGTTGCTCTGGGTGGGTCAAGTCAAAAGAGACCATGCCCAAGTCTATGTGATATTCTTGTCCTTAGATATGACTTGACCTCTTTAGATTGCCTCCTCACAGTCTTACAGTAGTACACAATTCAATTTCCCTTGACTCAACTATGCTGCCCATTCATCGCTTCAAACTGGCCCTAATTCTCAGTTCTAATCTTGTTTTTATATCATTTACACATGGGACAGGGCATTTGTTTCAGTTCATCATATGATTCATCAGAGCCAAGTTGATGGTATTTCTCCTTGGTTAGTGGACACAGAGCCAGATGTAAATAAATGGCTAAGCTATAGATAGAATCAGAATTAAGAGCGAGTGGGAATCACATTGTCCAGAATTGGCAGGTCTGTTTTGTTAGTAATACACTACAGTGTATCACTGAACTGTAACATACACCACCGTTCAAAAGTTTGGGGTCAGTAAGATTTATTTTATAGAAATTAATACATTTATGCACCATTGATGCATTAAACTGATCAAAAGTGACAGTAAATACATTTATACTGATTCAAATGATGTCTATTTCAAATAAATGCTTTCTATTCATTACATTTTACATTTATGCATTTGGCAGACGCTTTTATCCAAAGCGACTTACATTGCATTCAAGGTACACATTTTACATTTTGTCAGTTCTTGCTTTACCTGGGAATTGAACCCATGACCTTGGCATTGCTAGTGCCATGCTCTACTCTTTGAGCTACAGGAAAGCAATGTCAAAGTGAAAGAAATTCATTAAAGAATTTCAAAATTGATGATCAGTTGATGATCGATGAGCAGTCCTTTCAAAAACATATACAAATCTTACCAACCCCAAACTTTTAAACGGTAATGTGTGCTGCTAAAATGACAAAGTATTAATTTATGATTCATCTATTAACTCAAACAAGGAGTAAATATTATTCTTAAAGTCCCCCTGTAGTCAATAATTTTATCCCTTAAAACTTATCTTTGCTCTCCAAAATGACTTATTTAAAAAAAAAAAAAAAATCTTGCCTTAGGCCACATCCGGACGAAGCCAGAGCTTTCCCTATTCAATCTTTTTTTCCCCTCGTCTCAAGAAATATCAGAGTTCACACGAAACCACTGAAACCGACTCGAAAACGATAGAGTATACATGCCAGACCAGTATGTGACGCGGTAATTCTGCCACAGAAATACACTAAAAACGGAGAAGAAGAGTTGTGGCTAGAAGAAGTACAGTACAAAATCTCACGATAAAATAACAATAAATAAATGTTTTATTAACGGCTACACCTACCCCAACCCTACCCTTACAATAACGCAAATACAGTAATTAAATGATGCAATATTGATGTGCGCATACCCAGTGCCCGTAGCCATTTCCCTTCTAGTCTTTACCATGCAGGAACATGGTGTGATGACATCACCGTTTCACAAAATATACAGATTGGCTGTATACACGAAAACGCAAGGGTGTCGGTTTCAGATTTATCCACTCTGGGACTCGGTTTCAAAAAATACTGGTTTCATTCTCATAAAACGGCGGATCCGTCTGGACGAAACGCTGATACGATACAACATTTTTACGGATACAGCTAAACGAGTCTCCGTGTGGACGGGGCCTTAAAATAGCTTGAATGTAACTCTAAACCCTTGCTTCATTTAGTATATGTGGATACATGAATATGCAAGTTAGCCCTGCCTCCACTCACTCGCACAAGCTCAGAAATACAGTCAACCAACTTACTGAGGTAAACGCTGCACAGTGTCTTTACAATGTCAGACACATAACGCTTGAATAAACGCTACGTTATTAAACCGCTATTAATGTGTTGCTAATGTTACACAAACCATGTTCCCATTTGCCATCTCAGTCTGCCTTCAGTATCAGTCAGTATCCTTAGAAATGCTTTGAACAACTTAGAACGTCAGTGAAGAAAGGCATATAGTTCATAGAAATATACATCATATACATAATTCATCCGCTATATTGATAAATCTACCTGATTTTTCATATCAACAGAAACCTATACCAGGATAACCTGGCTTCTCTTGAGACTCCATCCACTGCTTCAGAGAATAGTTCATGATATACTAAAGCCTGCCGGCACGTTGACATGATTGGTTACAAGGTAGTTTAGGAACACCAGTGACCGTTTTTGAGATTGCATTTGGTTCACTGCAGTTTTAAAGAGAAAATACTCAACAATGGTGTTAACTTATGAATTTGCACATTTGTCTGAAAGCATATTAAAAACACCACATAGACACATATAAAAACAACATTAAAAAAATCACCACAGGGGGAGTTTAATATCTTTAAAACAAACATTAAGAACTTATTGCGAATGCTGATGAATAGAAGATGTTACAAATTCCAGTAGATCAACGTAATGAAAATGAACGTTTTGTCTGTACCTGTAGCAGTTATTGTTGAAGGAATTGTAGCTGGACAGGGCAAGCAGCACGCCAAAACCAGGACCAAGAGAGAAGAAGATCTGCGCCGCTGCATCTACCCATACCTACAAAGCATTATATAATGTACATAAGGGGTAGCTACTGTAGAAACAAATTGATCACAGTACATGAGTAAACATTTGAATAATCGGTCACACTTTAGACTAGAGTCCAATTCTCACTATGAACTAATTAACTACAGCTTTTGCCTCAATAAGCTCCTAATTACTGCTTATTAATACAGGTGCTGGTCATATAATTAGACTATCATCAAAAAGTTAAACTTGTATAGTATATTCATTCATTACACACAGACTGATATATTTCAAATGTTTATTTCTTTTAATTTTGATGATTATAACTGACAACTAAGGAAAATCCCAAATTCAGTATCTCAGAAAATTTGAATATTACTTAAGACCAATACAAAGAAAGGATTTTTAGAAATCTTGGCCAACTGAAAAGTATGAACATGAAAAGTATGAGCATGTCCAGCACTCAATACTTAGTTGGGGCTCCTTTTGCATGAATTACTGCAGCAATGCTGCGTGGCATGGAGTCGATCAGTCTGTGGCACTGCTCAGGTGTTATGAGAGCCCAGGTTGCTCTGATAGTGGCCTTCAGCTCTTCTGCATTGTTGGGTCTGGCATATCGCATCTTCCTCTTCACAATATCTCATAGATTTTCTATGGGGTTAAGGTCAGGCGAGTTTGCTGGCCAATTAAGAACAGTTATACCATGGTCCTTAAACCAGGTACTGGTTGCTTTGGCACTGTGTGCAGGTGCCAAGTCCTGTTGGAAAATGAAATCTGCATCTCCATCTCCAAGTTGGTCAGCAGCAAGAAGCATGAAGTGCTCTAAAACTTCCTGGTATACGGCTGCGCTGACCTTGGACCTCAGAAAACACAGTGGACCAACACCAGCAGATGACATGGCACCCCAAACCATCAAGTCAAGTCAAGTCAACTTTATTTATATAGCGCTTTTAACAATGTAGATTGTTTCAAAGCAGCTTTACAGTGTTAAACAGCAAAATAATGCAGCCTAATTTTATTCAGCTGTATAGCCATTAGATGTCATCAGTTCATTTCAATTTCCATACGGTCACAGTGTTGGCTTTAGATCAATAATTAGATCAGTAATTTAGTTTACATGGTTAAATTCGTTTATTAATTAGATTTATTTCGATGTTTAGTTGAAAAATATAGTGTCCCCAACTGAGCACGCCAAGCCAGAGGCAACAGTGGCAACTGACTGTGGAAACTTTACACTGGCCCTCAAGCAACGTGGATTGTGTACCTCTCCTCTGTTCCTCCAGACTCTGGGACCCTGATTTCCAAAGGAAATGCAAAATTGACGTTCATCAGAGAACATAACTTTAGACCACTCAGCAGCAGTCCAGTCCTTTTTGTCTTTAGCCCAGGTGAGACGCTTCTGACGCTGTCTGTTGTTCAAGAGTGGCTTGACACAAGGAATGCGACAGCTGAAACCCATGTCTTGCATACGTCTGTGCGTAGTGGTTCTTGAAGCACTGACTCCAGCTGCAGTCCACTCTTTGTGAATCTCCCCCACATTTTTGAATGGGTTTTGTTTCACAATCCTCTCCAGGGTGCGGTTATCCCTATTGCTTGTACACTTTTTTCTACCACATCTTTTCCTTCCCTTTGCCTCTCTATTAATGTGCTTGGACACAGAGCTCTGTGAACAGCCAGCCTCTTTTGCAATAACCTTTTGTGTCTTGCCCTCCTTGTGCAAGGTGTCAATGGTCATCATTTGGACAACTGTCAAGTCAGCAGTCTTCCCCATGATTGTGTAGCCTACAGAACTAGACAGAGACCATTTAAAGGCCTTTGCAGGTGTTTTGAGTTCATTAGCTGATTAGAGTGTGGCACCAGGTGTCTTCAATATTGAACCTTTTCACAATATTCTAATTTTCTGAGATACTGAATTTGGGATTTTCCTTAGTTGTCAGTTATAATCATCAAAATTAAAAGAAATAAACATTTGAAATATATCAGTCTGTGTGTAATGAATGAATATAATATACAAGTTTCCCTTTTTGAATGGAATTAATTAAATAAATCAACTTTTTGATGATATTCTAATTATATGACCAGCATCTGTAGTTAGCAGGATAGTTGTTAAGTTTAGGTACTGGGTAAGGGATGTAGAATATGGTCATGCAGACCAAGGCATTAATATTTGCTTTAAGCACTAATAAACAGCCAATATCCTAGTAATATGCATGATAATAAGCAACTCGTTAATAGTGAGAGTTGGACCCTAAACTAAAGTGTTACCGAATTCTCTTATACTAATTTTGAAAATTCTCTATATTTTAGTTACAATTTAGGATGTGTTAGGAAATGAAGACATTACATATAGGGAATAGGCGGTGCTTGCTCACATCTGAAGTTTTGTGTGAAGAGAAAGGTGTGTGTGTGTGTATGCATGAACGTTTCTCAATGAGTATGAGAGCCTTTCATGATGGAAAAAAATTTGAAACCAATTACGCATCTCATTAGCCCTTAGTGCTTTATTTCTGCTTCTCATCACGGTTCTCTGCAGTGCTGCATCACCTTGCAAAGAGTACTGGGCTTATACAGCAAAGATCACATGGCTAGAAATATGGAGATCGAGTTTACATTTTGCCTCCATTGACCCTTTATATATCTATAAAAATATTAATTTATTTATAATTTCTTTTATTTATTGACTTGTTTCAAAATGTATGAAGAAATAAGCCCTTTATGAAGTCAGTTCAGCTTCTAGTGATTCATGAGTTTCATGTCCAAATGCCTCAGGTCCTTTTTTATTACTGCATGGTATAAATCACGTATTTTGCCTTCAAAAGATTATTGCAGCAGATTTAAAAGGGGAAAAGATCAGTGAAGAATGTCTAGAAACCACAAACTAATTTAACAATAAATCAGCACTCACGCTGGTCTCCTGCAGTTTCTCCCATTTGGGATTGAGGTAGAACACCACTCCTTTCCACGCTCCTGGCAAAGTGGCACCACGGACCATAAGAATCAACAGCACTACGTACGGCAGGGTGGCAGTCACCCATACTACCTATGAGAGACATAAGGAAAGAGGTGATTTTTTTTTTTCTCAGAACAATTAAACATGTTTAATTTAGTTTTTAAGGACTCAGTAACCTTTCCTGAAGTCTTGACTCCTTTCCACAGGCTGAAGTAGACAATGGTGAAGATGAGGAAGAGGCAGAGCATGAGCTGCCAGCGAATATATCCCACATTCCCAAGCCCAGATGATTCATGAACTGCCAGAACATTCCTCCTGTTTTAAGATGGATTTACAAAGATGCAGTCTGAAAATATTCATTATTATGTTCTCAGTGACCTGGACCACAAAGCAGATGCATACAATACTACACAAGATTATTGAAATATATACACTGCACTATAAAAAAAAAGAAATGCTCTGAAATGTATAAGAAAGAAATGTTGGCACAATATAAAATATGAAAGCAGTTCTCCCCAAATCAATTATTTTGCTGCGCTTAAACTGTTGAGATTAAATTTAGTTCATTATAATTACTATGCTAAATCAACCCTTTTAAACTCGACTCAAAAATATATGTTTGCAGAGCAGCAGATATTTTAAATCAAATAAGGAAAAGATGAAAAGAATGTTGCAAAACTCTACAGATTCACTCTGACAGTGCTGGGTAGTAACTGATTATATGTAATATGGATTACATAATCAGATTCCAAAAATGATATAGTTGTTATTAGATTACGTTTACTCAAAATCAGACTACAGTTACATTTTTATTGATTACATGATTACTTAATTTCACAAAATGGCTGTACATTTTTAATAATTTATTGATTCTCACTCATTCTTATTTTTTATCTTTTAAGGGAGTCTTCCAGTTTCCAAGACAGAGGCCACACAGCATAACAAATAAAATATTAAATCTTGTTTTTATTTTATTTTTAATTATGGTTTAATTTTATGGTTTAATGGTTTAATTAGGGATTAATGATTCCCTTTTCATCAACTTACACCTAGTTTGGGAAACCCCGGCATAATGCTTTTGTTGATGACAAATTTTCAACATAATTTTTTGTTCTCTCTCTATTTTTATGTCACTAAAGTACAAGATTATTATGTAATAAACAAGTTGAGGGAAAATTTAAAGTCAAATGTAATCTAAAAGTAATAAAAAAGTAGTCAGATTATATTACCTAAAATGTGTAATGTAATATATTATGATACTAACTACAATTTGCATCATGTAATTTGTATTCAGTAATGGACAACAATCTGTAATCTACCCACTATATATATATATATATATATATATATATATATATATATATATATATATATATATATATATATATATATATATATATATATATATATATATATATATATATATATATAATATATACGTAGTGGTCCACATTTGCAACCTGTTCATCTGTAATGCTGTTTTTTTCCCACTTTGTCATTTCTTTTTGCTACATCTAACCCTCTCCTGCTTCCTTCTTTCTTTCTCTGCTATATTTGCCCCCTTTCAGTGCAGACACTTACGTGCACTTACGTGTAAAACTCCTCGGCGGGTGAGCGTGAATAGTTTGTCCAGGTCACATTGTCTTTACCGAAGTAGTTAGTGCAGTTTTCTGTGTTCCATTCATTATCACAGCTGGTCCAGGGCAGAGTGCTGCTGAAGGAGGAGTAGAAGTAGAACAGAGCCCAGGCGATGATGGTGTTATAGTAGAAGGACACATACAGTGCAATGATGCAGATGGCGAAACCAATACCTGACAGGGAAGGGGAAATGATGTCAGTGTTTTGTTATTTTCATCTCTTTCCAGTCGTCTCATTGTCTTTCTTTTGTATATCCATCCAGACTTTAATGCAAAAAAAATTGCAATATGGTACAGTATATGAGAAAGAATTAGATGACATATATCTTACCTTTAAAAATAGGGCAAATATGTTTCCATATGGATATGGCACCTGTTCTGTGAAACTGTCCCAGAGCTAACTCCATGTAGAAAAGTGGCACCCCACCAAATATAGCCATCAGGACATAAGGGATAAGAAATGCACCTGAAGAACAGAATTATAACAGGTCAACATGATTTTTTTTCCCCCTCACAATAATAAGTGAGATCAACAAGAGAAAATGTGTAGCCTTTAAACAAGCTTATTAAAAAACAAGTACCTAAATCTTCCATTAATTAAATGTTGTTCTGTATGTCGATAAAGCCTGTTCCATTTCATATCATTAATAGGCTACTTAAAAAAAAATGGGAAGAGAAGATATGTTTATCCATTTGTAGTCTGACACTTGTTGATCTCAGTTTCTGCACAGATGAAATCATGAATAACTTTAGCATGATTGATGACTGCAGCTGGCAGTATCTGCTTCACATGTGTACAGAGGCAGAAGTTTAAATAAACAGAATTATAATAAGCATTGCTTCATATATTGAGAATAGAAACAACAATAAAAACTTTATTGCTGTATCATATAGAACACATTGAATGGATATCTGGTAGAAACAGGTGAAACCATGAAAATGTGAATGGAAAAAAAATTAGATATTTTAGCAACTTTCTACTTTAGGTTTGTTTTATTGGACCAAGTCTTATATTCTTACTTTCAGATATAAACACATTGGGTATGTTTCACCCCCTTTGATAAAAAAATTATTTGAAATTCTACACTGTAAAATAAATGTCATGATGATGATGGATGGAAACATCATTTTCTACTAATCGATTTTAATGCGTTCCGAATTGATTTAAAATGAACAAAAAAAATTTCAGCACCGTGGACAGTTCATCCGCCCAATAAGACTGGCACCTGCACAAATCAATATTTCACTTGTCAAAGTAATAAGACACAACTTAACAATGTTTTGTGACTGATTAGTATTGCATAATGTAGCCTAATTGAAATTTAATTAAAGAATAAATACGAACTTCATAGAAAGTACAAAACTCTTACCTCCGCCGTTTTGATAACAAATATATGGAAATCTCCAAACATTTCCGAGGTCTACCGCAAACCCAATCACCGATAAAAGAAAATCCATTTTTTTGGTCCATTTATCGCGGGATTCTGTCTGAATGATGACTGGCACCGGGTTGCTGTTGTACCCGGCGTTGTTTGGAGGACCCGGGGCGCAGAGGTTCCCGTGAGCGATCACTTGCTCTTGGTGGGGCATCTTCGGTGGTCCGGTGACTTGGCAAACTGCAGAAGAACTATTAGACTACGTAATAAATGGCTTTTGAGAGGTTTTTTTTTATGTAAAAAGTAGTAAGAATAGTTTTTGGGGGGAGTTATGCTCGACGTGCGGTCAAAAGAGTCTGTGCGGGGGACCGCAGCATGCTGCTGTGGTTGATTTCCCTGCTGGTGGGAGTAAGAGCTTCAGGATTAACCAAGAGTCCCCCACTTGAGCGCGAGAGCTGTGATTGAATGAGATTACTCGCGGGAGATGCGCGCGACACCATCACTCACCCCTGACATGCCGCGCGCCCGGCACTGCTATCATTCAAATGGACTTTTCCAGAGCGCGCTTGAGTCCTCGAGAAATATTGCTCTATTTGTCAACGTAATAATGACAATATTATGAAGAAGAAGAAGAAGTAAGTATGGTCAATGTGTACTTTTACTGGAAATATTATTGTTTCAGAAATACCATGTTTTATTTAATACTTACTGATTATACTAATACTTTCTTAATGTTCCCTGCTGGAATTAAAGCTGATAGAACTTGCTGGACCAGTAACAAACCAGGTACTGTTCATACTTAAGATGATAAAGATTATCACAGATGTGGTCAACCAGATCATTTCCATATAATGATCACCTTATCAGCTAGAAACAAGCTCTGTATCATGCAGAATCATGCACTGTAAATAGCCTACATATAAACACACTAAAACAATTTTTGTCTTCAAAAATAGTTTTGAGCAAAATTCATGGTGGTGTCAAAGTTTTAAACTTTGGTGATTAGCACTTTGAATTGACTGATGAAGAAAACTATGATAACGTCACTGACAGAAATGATTGTGACAAGTTAAAAAAAAATCCAGCAGAGCCTTCATTCCGTTAATTTATTTTTTTCTGAACCTGTGTCATCATTTGGTTATAGAATTAAATCGCAAAATAAAATTGCATGCGGCATATAGATGACAATAGAACTAACAGAGCTATGAACAAATACAAAAAAGCCTGATTAAAGCACTCACAGTACAATAATACACATTTATATATGGGAATTAGAAATTAATATTTGGGAAATAAGTCTCCTTTACATAGTGCAATAAAATATAATATTTGTTTAAGGGGGAAATTTTCCAATTTAAGGTAAAAAACTAAATAAAAAAACAAGTGTGATGTTTGGTAGATTGTTATTTTCTATTAATCGAAAGCATGTGTCTGACAAGCAAAGCTATTAAAGATATGATACTCTACACTCTAAACAATGCTGGGTTAAAAATAACCCAAGTTGGGTTGAAAATGGACTAACCCAGCAATTGGGTTATTTTAAGCAAACTTTTAACCCAACCACTGGGTTAAAACAACCCAATTGCTAGAAAATTCCATTTTCAACCCAACTTGGGTTGTTTTTAACCCAGCATTTTTTAAAGTGTAACATCAGAGGGGTACTGGGGTATTGGAGATAGTTTTTGTTTACTCAAGTTGTTTATTGTCTTCACTGGTCTTGTATACTTTGCATTATGCCTTTGTATTAGATGAAGAATGGATTGTGAGGCTTAAGACCCATGTTATTTTGACAGCAGAGCAGTGTGAATAACATTTTGAGTTTCTCTGGCTTCCTGAGCAAGCAGATGTAATATTATTTACTGGAGATCCAGGAGAGTGTATCTGCTCTGTGGTCTAACTGTCCTCGTTAGGTAAACCTAATAAAAAGAGTTTGAAATCAAATCCACAGCTTTTAGCGCGTGCTAATCGAAAAACTAGATACAGAGACTGCAGTAATCGTGCAGGCCAGTCAGCGGCTAGAGAGTGCAGCAAATAAAGTTAGACTCACAAAATGGAAGCTTCCGTGAGGCCTGGATCATCCCCAAGAGAAAGAGAAGCTAAATGAGAAGCTAAATGAAGTCCACATAGATTCATAAGACATGTGCGACTGAATATGCACATTTATTGCTATTCATTCTGATTACCATATATTAAAAAATTTAAAAGACAGTTATACACTGCCTGGCCAAAAAACAAAAAGTCACTGTTTGGATTTAAATAGGCAAATGCTTAAGAGATTATGATATCAACATTATTGCAGTGATTATATTTCTAGCATGTTATATGTTTGGCAACAGTTCTTCTAACCCTAATTGTTGGAGTTGTGTAGCTTTTCCTTTCTTAAACATGTAGGAAGACACATCATGGCCATGTTCCAGGATGACAATGTCAAGATTCATATTACTCAGGCTCAAATCGTGAAAGAATGGTTGAGAGGGAGCATGAAGAATCATTTTCACACGTGAAATGGCACCTCTGAGTCCAGACCTTAAATTCATTGAAAGTCTTTGGGATGTGCTGGAGGAGATACTGGACTCTTGCATTGTCAATACAAGATCTTGAACAAAATTGATGCACCTCTTGATGGAAATAAATGTTGTCATGTTATAAATGTGTTGATTATGTTTTTTTTATATACTCTGTAGTACTGTACTGTCTGGTATGTGTAAACTTTTCCACGGACCCCTTAGCACTTCTTTTTGTGGCCCTTGGGAGTCGCTGGACCCCAGTGAAAATCCCTGAAAGAGCGCCACATGTGGCTCTCTGGATATTCTGATTGGTCAATCGCAGTCAATCTGATATTTCCTAACGTTCACAGTCATCCATGGCAACCATGTAAGTCAGACCATATGGATAAAGAAACCATATAAGCTATAGATTGTAAATGAAATATTTCCCACTCTTTAACCATTATTAAACCTCACATTATCTTTGAAAATTTGGTAAGCACATGCCAATAAAATGCGAGATTTCAATATATAGCCTACATAATAAAAGATCACTTGTACAACACAGCAGGCTTCAGAAGTAGAACTTGGCAGACGCTTACAATCTGCTACGATTATGACCGGCTTTATTGTATCACACCACAGACTTGCACTCTCTTCTTTCATACTCATGCAACTGGTATCTTGCATCCCAGATTGTAGTAGAAATGACCTCAGACGACTTCAGTATTAATACTACAGTAATACTGCAGCATTTTTTTTCTTAAAGGGGTCATGAACTGTTTTTTTATTTATTTTATACTGTTGTCTGAGGTCAACTTATGACATTTGCGTGGGTTTTACATTTGAAAAAATCATAATGAATAAGTAATAGGCTATTTTTTACCCTGGCTTTGAGCCTAGCTCTTGAAACGCTCTGTTTTTATTGGCGTGCAGTATTGAAGACTTGGAAGTAAACACCCACTGCTATGATTGGATGACAGTTTTGCATATTATAATGAGCTTCTGCTCCCCCATCAGTACACGTGGGGAATTGTTTTGAAAACGTGAGGAAAAACGGCAACTGTATGATTCGCTAAAAGGGCCCGCAAAATGTCTTTATCAAACAAACACAATGATTTATCTCTCATCCACCCACCCGCAATTAATTGGAATTTTATTTCTTATTACTTGGCCGGCCCGATCAGTGGATATAACCACAAACCGTGCATAACACACACACGGGCGAGCGCGAGTGTGAGCCCTAGCCCATACATGGAGTCAATGAACCAACTCAAATACAAAGCCTGTGACAGTGTGGTAAGTTATGTTTAGTTAGACACGTACATCATAGATATCAAACTGTCACGGTGATATAAGCAGAAATAGATGAGGATCCAATAGCGAGTGTGAATAAGTCTTTATTACTGACAAAGACTCATTGAGTGACAAACAGCGTGAACACAAGAGTCTCAGAAGAACATCCGATGTAGGTAGAGAGCAGAGGAAGACAGACTTGGTGCAGCGAGGCGTGACACAGGGACGCAATGGGCAAGACCAGGTGCTGGGAACTCAAGGAACGGAATCCACACCAGAACATCAGGGAAGACGACAACACAGGAACACACCGGGACAGACTGCAACGATCGACAAACACAGACAGCAGGTGAGACCATTATATAGGCAGGTGAATGAGGTGCAGCTGACAGTGATGATCGCTGATCAGTGACCACGCCTCCAACACAACCAAACACACATCTAGAGAGAAATGAGCCAGTGAATCCATGAATCATGACAGTACCCCTCCCCCTAGGAGTGTCTCCTGACGCTCCCAGAGGAACCTACCTGTCGATTGTAATCATCGATAAGGGAGTGGTCCAATATGTCCCTAGCCGGTACCCAACTTCTCTCCTCTGGACCGTAACCCTCCCAGTCCACCAAGTACTGAAATCCGCGTCCCCTCCGCCTAGAGTCCAGAATACGGTTGACTGAATAAGTGGGTTCCCCATCTACGAGTCGCGGCGGGGGAGGAACCGGAGCAGGCGGATTAATCTGGGCGTGAAATACCGGTTTTAATTTGGATACATGAAAAACGGGGTGAATCCTCCCGTATGCGGGAGGTAGTTTGAGGCGGACTGCCACCGGACTAAGGATCTTGGTGACAGGAAATGGGCCAATGAATTTAGGAGCAAGCTTATTGGAAACGGAACGCAAAGGAATATTCTTAGTTGAAAGCCACACCTTTTGACCCACGACGTAAACGGGAGGCTTAGACCGGTGGCGATCGGCTTGGGCCTTGGTGCGCGCCCCGACCCGAAGCAGAGTCTCACGGGCTCTGTTCCAGGTGTGACGACACCTCTGGACAAAGGCGTGAGCAGAGGGGACCGCGACTTCGGATTCCAGACTAGGAAAATTTGGTGGCTGGTAACCTATACTACCCTGAAACGGAGTGAGACCCGTGGACGACACTGGCAACAAGTTATGTGCGTACTCAACCCATGAGATCTGTTGACTCCAGGAGGAAGGATTCTTGGACACCAAACATCGTAACGTTCTCTCAAGTTCCTGGTTGGCTCGCTCGGTCTGCCCATTGCTCTGGGGATGGAAACCCGAGGACAAACTGACCGTCGCCCCCAGTAATCTACAAAACTCTCGCCAAAATTTGGACACAAACTGGGGCCCCCTGTCGGAAACCACGTCTATCGGAAGGCCATGTAAACGAAAGATGTGGTCCACGACAGTCACCGCTGTCTCCTTTGCAGAGGGTAATTTAGGCAAAGGAATAAAATGAGCCGCCTTCGAGAACCGGTCTACCACCGTCAAAACGACAGTGTTACCCTGGGAGGGTGGTAATAAAATCTAGCGCGATGTGAGACCAGGGTCTTGAAGGGACAGATGGTTGGAGTAACCCATCCGGGGGACGATCCGGGGGAAGTCTTACCAGTAGCACAAACCGAACAAGCCAAAACAAAATCTTGAACGTCCCGAGCCATACCTGGCCACCAGAATCGTTGCTTGACCAAAAACTTGGTTCGACTGACTCCCGGATGACAAGCTACATTGGAACAATGACCCCATCGGACCACGTCGGACCGTAACCCCTCTGGCACTAATAATCGACTCGGTGGCCCGCCGGGCGGAGGCGTTACCCCTTCTAAGGCCGTCTTGACCCTCGATTCGATCTCCCATGTGAGTGTGGAGATAATGAGTCTCTCAGGAAAAATACACTCGGGAGTGGACGGACGTTCGGATCGGTCAAAAATGCGCGATAAAACATCGGGTTTGATGTTTTTAGAACCCGGGCGGTACGAGAGTGAAAAATCAACACGACCGAAAAAAAGAGCCCACCGAGCCTGCCTAGAGTTAAGTCTTTTAGCAGATTTGATATACTCCAAATTCTTGTGATCTGTCCAAACAATAAAAGGAACCCCCGCTCCTTCTAACCAATGACGCCATTCTTCCAATGCCAGTTTGACAGCCAACAACTCTCTGTTGCCAATGTCGTAATTACGTTCGGCAGACGATGGGAAAAAAACGCGCACGGATGCATCTTGTCATCCGAGGAAGAGCGCTGGGATAGCCCCGCACCTACCCCCACCTCTGATGCATCGACCTCCACCACAAACTGACGTGAAGGATCAGGGGAAACGAGAATGGGGGCTGAAACAAAGCGGCTCTTTAGTTTGGCAAATGCAGCCTCAGCTTAATACAGTGCAGTCACCCTGTCCCATGTGCAGAAAAACACCCCCAAAGCATGATGCTACCACCCCCATGCTTCACAGTAGGGATGGTGTTCTTGGGATGGTACTCATCATTCTTCTTCCTCCAAACACGTTTAGTGGAATTATGACCAAAAAGTTCTATTTTGGTCTCATCTGACCACATGACTTTCTCCCATGACTCCTCTGGATCATCCAAATGGTCATTGGCAAACTTAAGACGGGCCTTGACATGTGCTGGTTTAAGCAGGGGAACCTTCCGTGCCATGCATGATTTCAAACCATGACGTCTTAGTGTATTACAAACAGTAACCTTGGAAACGGTGGTCCCAGCTCTTTTCAGGTCATTGACCAGCTCCTCCCGTGTAGTTCTGGGCTGATTTCTCACCTTTCTTAGGATCATTGAGACCCCACGAGGTGAGATCTTGCATGAAGCCCCAGTCCGAGGGAGATTGACAGTCATGTTTAGCTTCCATTTTCTAATGATTGCTCCAACAGTGGACCTTTTTTCACCAAGCTGCTTGGCAATTTCCCCGTAGCCCTTTCCAGCCTTGTGGTGGTGTACAATTTTGTCTCTAGTGTCTTTGGAAAGTTCTTTGGTCTTGGCCATGTTAGTAGTTGGATTCTTGCTGATTGTATGGGGTGGACAGGTGTCTTTATGCAGCTAACGACCTCAAACAGGTGCATCTAATTTAGGATAATAAATGGAGTGGAGGAGGACATTTTAAAGGCAGACTAACAGGTCTTTGAGGGTCAGAATTCTAGCTGATAGACAGGTGTTCAAATACTTATTTGCAGCTGTATCATACAAATAAATAGTTATAAAATCATATATTGTGATTTCTGGAATTTTTTTTAATATTATGTCTCTCACAGTGGACATGCACCTACGATGACAATTTCAGAGCCCTCCATGATTTCCAAGTGGGAGAACTTGCAAAATAGCAGGGTGTTCAAATACTTATTTTCCTCACTGTATCTAACATGCCAGGCGCGAGTCAGTGGGCGGCGCTACAGAATCAGGCGCAAGTCTTCTTCTGTTGTGGCGGCATTTCACCACACTCTGACGTCACAGCCTGGCACATTCTGAGATCGAGCGTTTGCTGGGCCTGGTGTCAATAAAAGCTTTTCTTTGACTAACATGGAAGTTTTCAGCTCTGACACTTATATCAAAAGCTTAAGGGAAAGTTGATTTCTCAATTCATGACCAATTTGGGTTAGCTCACCCCAAAATGAAAATTTCATCATCATTTACTCACCCTCATTTGGTTCCAAACCTGTATGAGTTTATTTATTCTGCTGAACACAAAAGAAGATATTTTAAAGAATGTTGGTTACCAGAGAGTTGACAGCACCCATTGACTTCCATAGTATTTTTTTTCATAGTATTTTTTTTTCCAAAATATTTTCTTTTGTGTTCATCAGAAAAAATAAACTCATACAGATTAAGAACAACATGAGGGTGAGTAAATGATGACGAAATTTTCATTTTGGGGTGAGCTAACCCTTTAAGAAAAAAATAGTCTGTTACAATGTACAAAACAATCGGGCTAGCAATGAGACGAACACTGCTGCAGTATTACAGTAATATTAATACTGAAGTCGTCTGAGGTCATTTCCACTACAACCTGAGATGTAAGATACGTCAGTTGCATTTGTATGAAAGAAGAGAGAACAAGTCTGTGGTGTGATACAAGAAAGCCGGTAAATGATGACGAAATTTTCACTTTTCATCTCTTTAAAGGAAATTTAAAAGTGATGAGTAGCTGTGTAATAAGAGGGATAAAGTACAGTCACCCTGTCATTTTTATATTTATATAATTTAAATTTACATTAATACACCTAATATGAAACCAAACTCAGCTTTTAGTTCTAAAATAATTCTTATGGGAACTAGTTTGAAACCATTTCCTGTGATCTTTGACAATTAAATATCTTCTCCCACCCGAGAGGTTATTTAACTGTAACTTGAACTTGTCATTGAAAAAAAAGACCCTGTTTGTCTGCAGTCCTGTAACAAAATCCGACAATGACTTTATTTTCAAACTTGCTTTGCTATTTAAAGCCTTATATATCACTGCCCGGTACTGATGCCCCTCCTTATACCGAGACCACCCATTTATACTGTATATATTATTTACACAAGACACATATCTGCAACCTATACTTGCAAGATTTTCCAGCCAATTGAGTTTATTCATTGGCCAAGTAGGTCTTGGCCTAGTTGTGTAATGGATCAACATTATAAACCAAGAATAGATAATTTTTTGGGTCATGTTCAAGACGAAACAATACCTGAAAGCTGCATTCTACGCGAGTAATGGATTGCATTATTGAAGCGGCTTTGGATAAAAAGTATCTGCTAAAAGGCAGCTAACTGCATTAGGCCAGTGTAATAGGAAGTTATTTTGGCACTGTATAGGGGCTTTTACAGTGCAAACTACATCTCCGATAGCTAAAATAAACCAGAACCTTTAGGACAGTTTGCCAGTTTGCTAAGATTTATTCCTAGTCAATATATAAGTACTTACTCCACTCAAATAATGAAGTCGTGTTTAATTTATGAACTGATCTCCTGCTGTTGTGTTAGAGATAGGCCTACATCAATGACTGAAAGTATTATGGATCAACAGACCCTGATACTTCTTACTTCAAGCTTGATTCTTGTCAAGTATAAGTCAAGTATAAGCTGATATATTCACAATACATTCACACATGCTTTGATGTCAAATGTGATGTAACACTCAACCTTTCATATGTTTCAGGGATAGTTTAGATGTTTCTCCTGTGATTACTAAGGGTAAAATGTAAGAGCGGGTAGCTGGCGTCAGATCAGGTTAAAAGGGCAGCTTAGACCCGGAGCGTAACAGACCCGCTACGATGAAGCTTAGGCAAGTTGCTGGGTGCTGCTGTCAGGGGGAGTTTATGTGTGCGGTTAAAAGAACATCAGGCTGACAGGGACTCCCTCAACATGCCTTGCTGCCCATCAGTGAATGTCTACTTGGATCACACAGGGCCATAAGCAGAGTGCTGCTGAACGGCAGACTGACAGCTGCTTTATCGTGTGAATACAAGGATGAAGTCCAGAACCAGCTGTTGCTTGTTGTTGCAGCATTTTATTTCTTAGTTTGTATCTTTTGCACTATAATCTACCGGCATGATGATATGTCGTTGTTATTTTTGATACTAATGGAATTTGTTGGCCTTTTATTCATAATCATCACCCATACAATCATCAACATACACTCTAAACAAAAATGGCTAAATAGCACTAAAAGTGGGTTATTGGCTTGCAATCATAGGAGAACCACTTTAAGTGTCTATCTTTAAAGGGGTGATGAATTGAGAAATCAACTTTCCCTTTTGATATATAAAAGGTCGTGGTAATATAAGAATATCCTGTAAGTTTCAGAGCTGAAAACATCCTTGTTAGTCAAAGAAAAGCTTTTATTTACACCAGGCCCAGCAAACGATCGATTTCAGAATGTGCCCGGCTATGACGTGAGAGTGTAGTGAAGCACCGCTGATTCTGATTCTGTAGCCCCGCCCACTGACTCGTGCCACTAACATGACAGCTAAGAGCAGCATAGAGCTAAACAGCATCGAATTTCTAAGCAGTAAACATACCACATAAGCTTTTTGGATTCTGATTTTTAAGCATTCGGATTTCCAATATTACGAATGCATGGATGAACTTTATTTTTAATGAATATCCAGCTCACGTGGGGAAGAAATTGCACGTATGTTCATTTAACCACGGAGTCGTTTGTAAACAAGAGACTGGATTTGCAGAGAGGATGAGATTACGAACGAATGAAGCAAAACACTAATGTGAGTAAAACATTTTATTTTATTTTATATGTGATAGTATTGCATTGTTACAGATCGTTTGATATCTATGGATTATGTGTACGTGTCTAACAGAACATACCTTGCCGGGGCGGCAATGGCTCAGTGGTTCATGTAGGTTGTCTACAAACTGGAAGGTTGGTGGTTCGATCCCCGGTTTCACCTGACCAAGTGTCGAGGTGTCCATGAGCAAGACACCTAACCCCAGCTGCTCCCGACGAGCTGGATGGTGCCTTGCATGGCTGACACCGCCGTCGGTGTGTCAGCGCTTTGAATGGCCATTGGTCTGTTAAAAGCGCTATATAAATGCAGTCCATTTAGCAAGTTGTCACAGGCAGGAGAATACTTTATTTGTGGAGTTCATGGTTCATTAACGTCTTGATGTGTGTTGTTCACTCTCTTGACTCGATATTTTAAGTGCATATCGCATATCGTGGGCGCGAGCATGTGTGTGTGTACGGTTCGCGTTTATATTCATCGATCGGGCGGGCCAAGTAACGTTAATAAAAAAATAACATTCCAATCAATCGCGGGTGGATGAGAGATGAATCATTGTGTTTGTTTGATAAAGACATTTGTATATTGTATTGTATATTGTATAATAAATACTGTATGTATATAATATACTGTATTTAATGTTATATCAAGAATAGTTGAACGATATGACATGATTTTTCTAATACAACCCACTGGGGTAGGTAAAACCCTTACAAGTAGGCTATAATTCTTTAAGTATAACATTAACAACCAAGTACTCAAAATACTGATGACCCTTTGTAATTCCTGCTCCTCAAAGCGGTATAAAAATGCAACATATCATGGATTACTTGAAAAAAAAAAGCAAATTATTATTTGCCTGATGAGGTTTTCTTTTAGTTATTAAATAAGCAAGCGATCGTAAAATGCTAAGTCATGCCTCATCAAGTCATTCAGCCAGGATCTTGTCATTAGCTTTACTGCTCTCATAAAAAAACCCATCATAACTACTGAAGTACTATCCTCCCACTGCTTTAAGCCCTCAGTGAGAGAGCAATCCATTCTTAGCACACTTACACACACACACACAAGGTGCTGATAACTCAATACATTCAAAAGAGAACAAGCCTTTCATCTGCATTTTGTGCACTGCCCTACGGGGGATTATTCACAGCCACCTCTGACATTATGTGACCCAGTATCTTCAGAAAAGAAGCCCGACTCCAAAATGTGACATAACAGCAAATGAAGTGAATGGACATGATCATGAACTCAAAAATAAGATTCCCTTTTTCCCAGTAAAAATAAAAATGAACAAAATGTAAAAAGATGTCTCTTTAAAGATTCTTTACACATAGTTATAGCTATTTAGATCAATATTGCAGTGAAGAATCACACTGTTTTATGTCCCTTTTTGTCTTTTTAGTTTTTTAACAGAACATGCAAGTGTGACTAGCTCTTAGTTGAGGATACTTCTTCGCTAAGCAAGTAAGTGACAGTGAAATTAAATTTATGACCCATTTTGTTATAGTTTTCAATTATTACATTGTGAAGAGCTCACATATTCACAAAGGCTACTTTTTACCTTCATAAATAAAGGGAAGAGACACAACTGTAACTGTAACTGTAACTGTAACTGTAAACCTGTGTATTTTTAGTCAGACAGATGATGTCACACCCCACTACCTCATCATCTGCAGAGAGACACTGCCACTCAATTACATCACAATACACTCATAATAATGGAAGTAAAGACATCAGAGGATTGTAAAGATATTTCAATACCTATAATAAACATGACTTGCTGTCAGATTTTTTAAAACCCCAGTAGAGGCGGTGAGGTATTATAAAACCAGCCAGATAGAAGGGTAAAAAACATATTAATAAATAATATAAAAAAATAATAAAATAAATAGTTATAAAAAAGTTTCATAACACCATTAAGGTTCTTTTTTTACGTTTTTTTTTTTAATAATCAAAAATTAATAAAGTCGGCATAAAACAGAAGTTGCGATAGTCTTTCTTCTCTTTGGTGACATATCCAAGTGAAACGGCTTGAACAAGAAAAAAATTAGGGTGGGATTTGATTTCCATCAGGATTTGACTGGATACACTGCAAAAAAAAAAAAACGCTTTTCTTGCTTAGTGTTTTTTTTACTTGTTTCCAGTCCAAATATCTAAAAATGGTAAAATGACATAAGGAGGCAAAAGAAAATCCAAATGAACAAGCAAAATTATCTGCCAATGTGGCATGATACTGAAATATTTCATGAAACAAAAGAATAGTCAATTCGATTTCATGGTGACTTAACATGTAAACACATTTTTAGGAAACTGGAAACTGTGATATTAATTAACTTGCGTAAAACATTTGTAAAACTCATCTGTTGATACTTTCATGTGAGATCTAGAGTAGGACAGCGTGACAGTGTTTTCATCAGCCCAGCTCAGCATTACTGGAATAAGCCATTTCCTGATAAACTTCTTTTGTCATGGAAAGGTGAGTAGTGCATAGACATAACAGTGGTTTATTATTGTATATTTCAGAATTGTTGACATAAGTGAGGTGCCATTTCCCTTTTACTCTTTAGCAGCTTCAAGCTGCCAGCTGCATTTTTTGTGTGCTTCAAGTTGGTTCACTCATGTGTCCATACACAAATTCAAGTTACCAATAGCATTGTCATTTACAATTATACACTATGCTGGTGTAATTGATTGTCATCTTTCTCAATAAGAAAGAACAAGTTCGAATACTGTAAAAAGCTATTTGACTTCCAAAATATCGACCATTTTGAAACAAGGTCCATGTCAGAGCTTGGACATGTCACACGGTTGGTTGAATTGAATGATAAATGCAGGATCTAAACGCAAGCATTCATTTACACAGAACCGAGGAACGACACACAAGAACAGAATAACCACACTTAACACAAACAATACCAGACACTGAAGTGAGCATTAAGAGGAACTTAGTGATGATGAGTCAATGACAAACAGTTGAGCTGTGAAATGAATAACCAGACAAACCGATAGAGTGGCAGGAAACTGAACATAGGAACACTTGTGACTGAAAATAACAAAATAAAAGTCCATAATGAAACAGACAGAACATAAACGTGACTACTGGTTTACGGGGACCCAGATTCGAGTCTGACCTCAGTCATATCCCAATGGATCCTTTGGCCTCTTTCTCACCCTTACTTGCCACTTTTCTATAAAATAAAGCCATACAAAAATAATTTTAAAAAAATCTTAGGCTGAAGGGTTTTATGAGGTACAGTCAGTATAAGAGTTATGTAAGAGATATAAGAATTATGATATGTATGATAGCTCTTCTCTGCCAATTGCATTTGTCAGTGCAGACAATGAAATTATGTTTTCAATAGGAGACTGTGTAAGCCCCTGGAGAAGGAAATACACACTACTGGCAGAACATATAGCCAGTCCAGTTAGAATCATCTGATCGTCTTGGGCTGCCAAGTGAGTGTTAGACGTGAGAGACGTTCATGGTAAAGAGCTCAGCTTGGTTGAACGAACCTGGAATACTTATAAAGATATTGCATCAAAGTATCAATGTACTGTGATAAAACCTTTATTCATGTATTTATTTATTTTGTCGTCTGGGAAACTAAGTGATAGTTCACCCAAAAACAACATTTCTGTCATCATTTACTCACCCTCAAGTTATTCCAAACCTGTTTGAATTTCTTTCTTCTGCTGGACAGTTTATGTACCTCATAGAATTTGTGAATGATGTAAATGATGACAGAATTTTCATTTTTGGATGAACTATCCCTTTAATGGAGCTCTCAGCATCAAGGGCTAAAACCCTTTAGAATCTTTTGTTTAGATAAGTTGTTTAATTTGAAAACGTTTAACATCTATCTATCTATCTATCTATCTATCTATCTATCTATCTATCTATCTATCTATCTATCTATCTATCTATCTATCTATCTATCTATCTATCTATCTATCTATCTATCTATCTATCTATCTATCTATCTATCTATCTATCTATCTATCTATCTATCTATCTATCTATCTATCTATCTATCTATCTGTCTGTCTGTCTGTCTGTCTGTCTGTCTGTCTGTCTGTCTGTCTGTCTGTCTGTCTGTCTGTCTGTCTGTCTGTCTGTCTGTCTGTCTGTCTATCTATCTATCTATCTATCTATCTATCTATCTATCTATCTATCTATCTATCTATCTATCTATCTATCTATCACCTCTGTCACCTATCTCTTATCTATCTATCTATCTATCTATCTATCTATCTATCTATCTATCTATCTATCTATCTATCTATCTATCTATCTATCTATCTATCTATCTATCTATCTATCTATCTATCTATCTATCTATCTATCTATCTATCTATCTATCTATCTATCTATCTATCTATCTATCTATCTATCTATCTATCTATCTATCATCTGTATGTCTATTTATTTATTTTGCATGGATTAAAACTCTTTTGCCTGTTGATTTCGCTCTTCCAGTCTATAAGTCATGTGCACCAAGCTAAAAAAAAATGGATTTGTCTGGCCTCCTGTCCACCTAAATCGACCGTATCTCCTCTTGCCAGCTCAATCTACATGACAGCTTTCTCCTTTAGGTCTGCCCTCACCTGTCCGATCATCATCACTGTGTCAATCAACCTTTCTGATCTACAATATCAGCCTGTGGGAACACAGCAGCATGATCTTCCCTCCTGCTCTTTCTGGAATCTTTTATTGTGTTGTCATGGGAAATAGTTTACATTTACATTTATGCATTTGGCAGCTTTTATCCGAAGCGACTTTCATTGCATTCAAGGCACACATGTTACATTTTGTCAGTTCTTGCTTTTCCTGGGAATCAAACCCAGGACCTTGGCATTGCTAGCACCATGCTCTACTGTTTGAGCTACAGGAAAGTGTAGTAATAGTTGTCTCTGTTTTATCTTTTATTTAGTATATTTCTACATTATGAAGTAATATACTTCATTTTTTAATGTTCATTTATTTTTAAATTGTGTGATTGCACTGCCTTATATTTATCAGCACAGCAGTTTTACTATTTTGAGGTATAAGAGGTATAAGACAGGCTACTGTTGCATTTGCTCTCCTATTGGTGTTTTAAAGTCACCACCTAGTGGACACTGCCTTGTATCGCAAGTTATTTATGAAATTATGTTATGTCCTCTGTTCTAAACAACTAATTTTATTTACAGTTTTTCTCCATTTATTTGGCTCATTTCTTGAAACAGAAATGACATTGTCAAAACAACATGGACAAATCTCCAAACCACTAGGCAATTGTTCACAACAGAATAGCATTTCTCATTCCTTTAATCAAATTACAAATGTCTAAGTACATGTCTCAATGCAGGACCAGTACAATTTCTGAACATGGAGGCACCTGGCCAAGTAAATGAACAAGGGCAACTGCTTGCTTGAGGAAGAGTGAGGATGAGAGGGGGAACCCGTGGAGGAAGAGAGGTAGAGCGGGGAAGGGGGGATGAGAGGGGTAGAGAGGGGAAGGGGGTAGAGAGGGGAAGAGAGGGGAAGAGAGGGGAATGGGGTAGAGAGGGGTAGAGAGGGGAAGGGGGTAGAGAGGGGAAGAGAGGGGAAGAGAGGGGAATGGGGTAGAGAGGGGAAGGGGGTAGAGAGGGGTAGAGAGGGGAAGGGGGTAGAGAGGGGAAGAGAGGAAGGGGGGTGAGAGGGGTAGAGAGGGGAAGGGGGTAGAGAGGGGAAGGGGGTAGAGAGGGGAAGAGAGGGGAAGGGGGGTGAGAGGGGTAGAGAGGGGAAGGGGGGATGAGAGGGGTTGACATTGAGAGAGGCTGGACAGAGACGTCAGCCCAACCTCAGCAGACATATATAAAACAAACCTTTGAAAATGCATGAATGAATCGAATTATTTTACAAATTTGGAGAGAAATAAATATTTTCATCAATATACAGTACTGGTCTTGTGTGTACTGTTTGGTCAATATATTCATATACTTTACTCTAACAATATTATCTCCGAAAAAAATCAAACCCAGATTATATCATTAGAAAATTTAAAATTTTACAAGTGTTTATAGTAAGATTGAGAACAGCAGTGTGTGGATGGCCAGGAGGGTGAGGACGGTAATTTTAATTTTTTTGTTTGTGTGTTTATATTACAGTATATTATGCTGTATACATTTTCTTTTTACTCTGATGTATGGAAGTTACTTGATGTGTGTGAATGATAATGGTTACAATTTCCTTGGCAGTATGAGTGCAATGTGTGATGTCAAACCTTGGAGGGTACTCCTACCTCCTATTTATTTTTTTCAGTTTTATACACAATTGTATTCTGTTAGCTAGACAAAAAACATTCATGTCAATGAAGGACTGGGCTAAGACTGAAAGGTGGACATGTGGGATATTTCAATGGTCCTCTGCCATAGTGACAAAACATCTAAACATTTTGACTTGCAGTGCTTACACAATGCCAAAGGGACGAAGCATTTTGGGGGCACTGACTGTTTAAATGAGAAGGAAATTTAGTTTTGACACATGAGTGAACTGTTTTGGGAGAGGTATGAGCTTTTGCAGGTGAACCATAGTGTTGTGCCGAACCATCCACGTTATTTTGGCAAAAGCACCAAGAGTGATGAGAACGTCCGGTCTGTTTCAAGAAATGAGCCAAAGCAATTGAGAAGGATCTTTACCATTTTCGTGGCACTGACTATTTATATGGGAAAGAAATTTACTTCTGAAGCATGAGTGAACAGTTTTGGGAGAGATATTAGCTTTTGCAAGTGAGGTATAGTGTTGTGCTGAACTGTAAGACTGTTTTGCCAAACGATCTTAACATTTTTGGAATGTAATTTCTGTTTCAAGAAATGAGCCAAACAAATGGAGAAAAACTGTAATTGACATGCTGATTTTTTTTTTAATTGCAAGATTTTCAAAGGGGAAATTAGAATATGACTAGGTATGTTAGTCATTAGTGGATACCTTCTGGTATGTAAAGTAGGCCTATGTCTGTTTAAGCTTACGTGTCGTATAAAGTTAGTTTAACGTTTGACCTACATTAGCCCTATAAATCAATTAAATAATTTAACTATATGACATTATAATATCAAACTAATAGTAAAACGTTCAGAAAAATATCCCTTTTATTGCACAAGGACCTGTTTTTAGAATCAATAGGGGTAAATTCAGTGTGATTGGGACACTTTTTGCCATTGAGATGAAAGTGTCCCAATCACCCTGAATTCACCCCTATGTTTTATAATAATTGTGGAACTTTAAATGTGCAATACTGTAAATCCATTAAACACAGTTTGGCCTAAAGGTATCAAACCAACTGTAAATGACTCAATACACAAATCTTGTTATATAATCTGTCTGAAAGTTGTGAACACTGTTTCATGATTCCTGCATGACTTCTCCTGCCCCTGCTGAGCAATCTCCATGGTGTTGTGTCCGGTGTACTGAAATAAAATATGAAATAAACCATAGAAAAGGAATAGAATGTGTTCAAGAATGTAGAATGTGAGGATTCAAATGTGTTAAAATAACACACCCATACTGATCAAAGTTTTTTTTACAGTTGGTTTGATAACGTTAGGCCAAACCGTGTTTAAAAAAATGTATTTAAATGGGTTCAGTATTGTATGTAAAAAACACCAGATTATTAATCTGAAAAACAGGCTTTATAAAAAATATCTGATTAAATGGGTTCAGTACTGTATATAAAACATACCAGATTAATAATTTGAAAAATAAACTTCATAAAAAATATTAGATTAATAATCTGAAAAACAAGCCTTGTGCATTATAGGAAATAATATTCAGAGTAATTTACATTTGGTTTGATACCTTTAGGCCAAACGGTGCTGTAGATGTAATGGATTTACAGTATTGCATATATTTTATTATAAAAACATATGAAATTCTAATTCCAAAAACAGATCATTGTGCAATAAATGGGATATTTTTCTGAACATTTTGCTATTAGTTTGATATCAAAATGTCATCTAGTTAAATTGTTTAATTGATTTATATGGCTAATTAACATATATTTTATTTCTTGAAATTAAGCCTTGCTATGCAAAGTGCATTTGTTTCTGTATATCTGAGTTGGTTTGGGCTGAAAACATGACATGCACAAGGAGTTTAATGGATATGAAACTGAATGTCTAATGAATGTCAAATATTAAAATGTATCCCGACCACGGACAGTCGGATCGACAGAGGGTTAAAAACTGTGACACTGTGTTTGTGGTCATCTACTAACAAGGTTTTTTCAGGTTGACTGTCACAGTGTTCTCTCCTTATTTACTGCACTGGATCCTTCACTGGAAACCGAAAACCAACTCCTGCTAAATGTTTACTCTTTGAATTCTTGCACCCAGTAAACAAAATTCAAGGTCTAATTCTAGTTGGGAAATAATAATTTTGGGACTATTTGCTAATAATATTTATATTAATTTGCATCAAATATATCGTTAGTCTCGAGATTCTTTTCGTTAGTGAATAAATACAATAGATCCACTATTAACATTTGAATTCCTTAGTGGTCTGGTAGTGGAATTTTTGTAAACTGTGTCGAAGCTTACAGGTTCTAATCCGCCCTCAATTCGGTTTTTTTCTTCATTATAAGATGTTCAATGATTGTATATTAAGAGCATGGACACATTGTGTGCATTTTGTTTTGTGATTTCACCGGAAAGAATAGAGTCCCTGCAATGGCATTAAGAGATTGACGCGCTTGTCTGTGTGAAGACTGAACGAGCCAAAAGAGAACGTAAACCCCGCCTAGTTTGATTTTGATTGGCCATCTCAATCATTTTGACATTGATGAGTGCCATTAGACCTAAGGCAGACCAGACTTTTAAACCTTTTGTAACTTATAAACAACTTTTTGTCATCCTTTTTGTCATCCTAACTTTTTGTCATCCTAACATGCAGAGGGCTGTGTAATGGGAGTGCAGTGCAAGAATTTAAAATATTGGGGGGCACAATTTGGCCATTTCTAATTATTGGGGGGGGGGGGGGGGGGGGGTCCCCCTCAATGTCTATGGTGGTTAAAGGGTTAGTTCACCCAAAATTGAAAATAAAGTCAGTAATTACTCACCCTCATGTTGTTCCAACCATGTAAGACCTTCGTTCATCTTCGGAACATAATTTAGTATATTTTTGATGAAATCTGAGAGCTGTCTCACTCCTCCATAGGCTTTCAGAGGGACTGAAACTTGATGGCCCAGAATAGTAAGTAAAAACATCATTTAAGGAGTCCAAATGACTACAGTGGCTCTGTATTAAGTCATCATGCGACGAAAATACTTTTTGAGCGGAAAAACAACAAAAATAACGACTTTATCCCACTATTATTGTTGTTCAATTTGAGCCTCTGACGCCACAACGCATGCGCGAAAACTGAGATTAGTAGTAGTAGAAGAAGAACGCCGTTTTCGCGCATGCGTCGTGGCGTCAGAGGCTCAAATTGAACAAGTATTTTCGTCGCATGATAGACTTAATACAGAGCCACTGTAGTCATTTGGACTCCTTAAATGACGTTTTTACTTACTATTCTGGGCCATCAAGTTTCAGTCCCTCTGAAAGCCTATGGAGGAGTGAGACAGCTCTCAGATTTCATCAAAAATATACTAAATTATGTTCCGAAGATGAACGAAGGTCTTACATGATTGGAACAACATGAGGGTGAGTAATTACTGACAGAATTTTCAATTTTGGGTGAACTAACCCTTTAAGGCCCTGCTGTTCGTCCTATTTGGTGTAAACTTCCATCCATTAGCCCAAAAACGGATACTAACGGCTTGGTCAAAAGGAATTCTGCGTGTAAGCCTTTGCAGCATTTTGGTGAATTTATTTTAATATATTGAGATCTCGTTTTAAATCTGACTCCATTAATATTTTATCTGACTCCAATTTTATGTGACTCTATAAAGTGTGTTACGTTTAGAGTTCATCAGCTGATTTTCGATTATTTGCGATTTAATTTAGATCGTTGATTTTCTTAGTATCTTCTTAGTTTTCAAATTCGTTCATCAAGAGACCCAATATCGCACAGAACAGACGCGTCCGGATCGCGCGTTCACGAACACAAAATGGTTACTTTATGATATTAGTCAGAGGAGGTAGAGTGGATATTTTACCTTTAAGTGGTTGCCCCATGCTCACTCAACAAAAAGTGTAATTTTAGTATATCTACGAACTACAACTTGCTAATTCAGCGATAGACAGAAATCAGAATATCGTGCACTCTGCGCCCCATGCTTCAGTCGTGCCATCATCAGTTTGATCTATCATAACACTAGATCTTGCGGTAATAAAGGAGTCTGCATCGATCCATACTAGAAACATGATTTCAGAATCATACAAGATAAATCAAGATAAATCAAGATTAACATTTATTTTGACCAGACAGGAAAAGTAAATAAGTAAACAAGAATCCATGGTACACAACTGATCAGCGAAAAACATTAACACAATCGCAAAGTAATATGAAAATAATTTCAATAAATCATCATGTCTGGCTCTATACATGCAGTGTGTGTAAGTGCCTCCAAGACACTGACACAGACTGCATGGGGGGTTCTGGCTACAGAATGTTCCCCCTCTTCTGTTCTGTCTCCCTCCCTTAAATACTCCAACTAGAACAAAAGGGGTTGTAAATATTTGCAACACAAACACCTGGTTTTGGGGGAGAGGATCAGATATCTTTGAAGAGACCACTCAAAAGGAGAACAGAATTCTCATTAGTTTTCAATCTTTCTAATAGTACTAATGACTGCTGTGAAACTGAGACCATTTTACCCTTCGCACTAAGACCTTTAAAAGGACACCAAACATGAAATGGATAGAACAATAGATTTACAAGATATCATTGGTATATCTGCATTTGTTGACTTGAAAACAGGGCAAGGAGATGGCAAAATGGGGAGGGGGTGAAATGTTTGATCAGGGTGGTGTCCCACAGTTTCTGTGAGATTTTCTCTCAAGATTAGTGCTTAGTCTTAGCAGCAAAACCGGTCCTTACATTGGTGTTTGTTTGCTCCGTAGGGCCTTATATACGTTAGATATGGCGAATAAGCAGTCCAGATCGTGTGTGAGCTGCATGAGAGTGGAGCATGCAGATTGGGCTGACTGTGCTCATTGTGAGCATCTCCCCCTTAGAACGCTCTGCTCCCGTCTGGCCCTCTTTGATGAAAGTGGCCAGGTTCACATCCTTCGTGGTTCAGGTGGCTCAGATCATGGGGGCCGCAGATGGCGCTTGAAAAGGATTTTAAGACGTGACTAGCTTTTTCTGAGCTCTCATCTGCCGGTTCCAGTGCTTTCACTTGGGATCCGGAAACCTACTCTGTGGCTTCTTCTCCTCCGAGTGAGAGCCCGATGTTAACGTTATCCAGGTCTGAGGAGGTAGATATTGTGAGCATCAAGGCAGGGGATCTTGAGGATTCACCACCTCTATCCCCTGATTATGAGGAACTGGTGGTGGTTGTCACTTGTGTCGTCGCCAAGTTGAATATTGATTGGCCGGCCGAGAAACAGGAGGCACGTTGTAAAAGCAAGCTAGACGAGCAATTCCGGCCCAGTAAAACACAACCTACACATCTGGGACTACCATTCTTTCCGGACCGGAATAAGCTCCTCTAGTATTTCCAGCCCCCATATCTCCAACTACTCTACAATCAGGTTGATGAAGGAGCATGGCTATGCCCTCAAGGCTGCGACCTTGTCCACCAAACTCTGTGAAACAACATCATCTTTGGCAAGGAATATATGGCAGCAGATCAGACTGGTGCATGCCTGCATACTGTGGATATACCCCAAGCACACCAGGCTGACCTGGTTAGGGACCTGGATGAAGGTGAGGGCGTCGAGCTACCAAGGAGACTGCTCACGCCATCAGCCACTCCCATGCCAGATCTGATGGCTACGGAGAGACATCTATGGTTGAACCTTTCAGGCATTAAATAAAAAGATTAATATTTTTTCCTGGATGCTCCGCTGTCTCCTCCTGGACTCTTCAGCGACACTGTCAATTCAGCCGTCGAGAGGTTTCAGGAGACTAATTTACAGGCAGCGACAATCCAAAGGTTCATCCCTTGCCTGTCCAGGCCCCAAGAGCTGCTGCCAGGGAGCAGCTGACGACCATCATTCTGTCGAGGAAGGCTTCAGGAAAGAGGTCCTCTGAGAGATCTCACACACACCACGCACAAATTTTTGTGTGCCTGCTCCTCAGGAAATCGATCTGCTAACCCCACCACCATTGCCTCAACATTTGGAATAGTTGCCCACATGCTTCAGACGCAATCAACACTGAGGCATTCCCCATAGCGTCATCAGATGTATTCCATTCTCAGGGAGACATTTTTCTACCTATTTGGCAAAAGAGAAAACAGCAGCCTTTTTTTCTAGCCAGGTAGCACTTGTTTAAATTTTTTCGCCTTTCTAATGTAGCAAAGTTTTATTGAAAGCCTATTTTGCCAGCAGTGAAATAACCCTTTAATTTCCCCATATTATTATTGCTAACAAGTGTAGAATAACTCAGAACTCAGCTGACATATTCAGTTTCCTATGTGCCAAGACACAGAGATTCTTGTTAGGCTATTCATTATATAGAAGCAGGAGACAGGTATTTGTTATTGCTATTAAATGGTTTCCATCCCCTAGTGGAGCAAAGTTGAAAAAAAATATGTTGTGGCTTCCCTCAAAGAGCCCACAATCAGCATAAGTGCTGTCACACACAAGAGCCTTGAATTAATTAATTATGAATTCAATGACTCAGTGTTTGAATGATGACCAATAGCCATCCTGTTGCTAATTTGTGGCTGTTATTTGTGGCTCAACATGGTGGAACAATGGCTCAGTGGGTAGCACTTGTGCCTCACAGCAAGAAGGTCCTGAGTCTTTGTGTGAAGTTTGCTTGTTCTCCCTGTGTTAGCGTGGGTTTCCCCCACAGTCCAAAACTTGCAGGTTAGGTGGATTGGATATGTCAAATTGGCCTGTGCCAAATCGGTGTAAAACCTGTGCCAAATCCAATGCGTGTGTGCAGATAATTCTGATGAAGCAGACTCATGGCTCCCCAGCTCTTCTCTGATTATGTGTTTACTAGCGAGAGGGCGGGACAACCTGTCACTCACAGGAAAGCAGCAATAGCAAACCACAACCATCTAACCAATTCCTGATGGACCAAATTAAGTCCCGCCCTAAATTTTTCTTGCTCAAGAAGCCATTTAATTTGTATATTTGTCACAATAGGGAAGAAAAGACTACCGCAACTTTTGTTTAATGCCGAATTTAAAACCATAATTTAACAATAAAAGTAAATATTCTTAGAACTCTCAATTAAGCACGATGAAGCTCTTGTCAATGAAGTTCCTATAAAAAGTTTTCAGATCTTTCGGATTTACCATTTTTTATGTATTGGTTGTCTCGATAAAATGCAATTATACAAAAATCTTACCTTAACAATGAGCTGGCATTTCCCCCTGAGAGATGGTGATAAGATCACACAGTTTCCCCAGACTTTACTCAATTAGTGCTGTTAATGGGGCCCTACAGTGTTGCTTAGCAACACATGTAGCTGCTGAAGATTTGGTCCTGTAAGCTTTTTCCAAAATTTTCTCTGAACTGTTTCTCAATTCTATTTCGTTCTGAAGTAAAAACATATTGTCTTGGACAGCAAGAGAGACTGAGGAAAAAAAAACTGACTTTAGCACTAGGTATAGCAGGATGTACTTTCAATGTGGATTTCAATTGAAAACATACCTTTTGTTTTTCCAGCTCTTATGTGCAGTAGAGACAAATGTCAATAGCTTGCTGCTCTTGTTAATAATGTCATAGCATGTTAATAGGAGATTGGAGACTCGCTGAAAAAAAAAAATTGAAGTTACATGAACAATTCAGCATTTAATTTTTCACAATTTACCTCTATGGTGCTTTAGTCTTCTGATAATATCTGCCATTTATTCCTAATTTGTTCCTCACATACCTTTCTTCAAAACGTTGCTCTCTGAAGACCTGAAATCCTGCTTCTCTGATTGGCTAGAAATGTGCTGGTCAGGATGTGGTTGGATAGTTTGAATTTCTGTAGACACCTATTTCATATAACACTTTACAATAAAGTCCCATTAGTTAATGCATTAACCAACAATAGACATACATTCACAATTTGTATTAATCTGTTTGTGGCGAGGGGGGCATGGTTCCGCGAGGTCTGCACAAGCGGAGAGAGTGAGGAGAGAAGCGGTAAGAAAGTAGGTCAAGTACATGATGATAAACACCTGTGTCTAATTGCAGTGATTGGCGCGGGGAGACCGGATAAAGCCGCTCCCCACACAGTGTTTGAGAAGAGAGACGGACTGAGGGCTCGTGGAGGGATCAAGAGAGTGAACCCAGACAGATGTGCTGATTACAGAGACAAGTTTACAGTTACTGAGTATATTGTTGCCAAGTGAGAGCGCGTGGCGCCAGTTTGTATTATTTGAGTTTGAATAAAATATCCATGAGTCAGCCGACCCTGCCTTCTTCCTTTCACCCTCACACAAACTTTTATTACACTGGTGCCAAAACCCGGGAAAGGAAGAAGGGAGCCGCCACCATCATGCAAACCCCGTCAGCCACGCCATTTGCAGACATCATCCAGTCGCTCGCGGGCCTACATCAGGAACAACATCAGGCCCTGCTGGCTATGAGGGATGATCAGGAACAGCGCTTCCAGTACCTCATCACTGCCCAGCAGGAGGACTGCGAGCTGTTCCGGAGCTGGTTGGGCCAGGAGGTTCGGACCGAAGAAACACATGTCGCATGCCACAGAGGGCTGGTGGTCGAGGGAGGCGACGTGGACCACATCATCGACCAGGTGGTTCTGGAGCAGTTTGTGGCACGCCTGCCCTGTAAGACGGCGCAGTGGGTCCAGTGCCACCATCCCATGTCGTTGGACTTGGCCATCCAGCTGGCGGAGGACCAGATGGTGGTGTGCCAGGGGGTCGGCGAACCCCTTCCAACTGTCTATCTCCCCTCTTCTTTTGTTTCCTCTATTTTCCCCCCTCTCTCGCCCTCTCCCGTGAGACCTGTCCCTTCTCCTAGGACCCGCCGGGGCATGCCACAGAGACCGGCGCCCCATTGAAGGAGCGGGGAAGCATCGGCCAGTCAGGGGGCCCCACCCAGGGGAGCAGGACCATTCTTCCTGGACCGTGGGACCGGCCTGTGCAAAAGGCCATGTTCAAGTTCAAATTAGTTCATTATAATAGTTGTACAGTGTTCTATATACGTGTTGCGTCTGCCGAGTAGGCGGAGCTTAATCGGAAGTCTCGCGCATTCTGTGAAGAACAACGTGAGGCCAGATGAACGGCAATGAAGGAAAGGAAGAAATGCGGTGCGTGTTATCATTGAAGATAAACGAAGTCCAGTGGATGAAGGCCATTAAACTATAGATTGATCATAGAGAACTCAGATGTAGAGCAGTTTGGCATTTGCAGATGTGATGGTCGGTCAATGTTGTGTGAATGTGCCGGTGGTCGGTGGAATCGTATGGTGAATGAATACCATTAAGTGCGTCATTGCAGACTGTAAGTGTTCCATTTCATCATTCAGTTTAATAATCATTATATGATATGCTGTTGGATGAATCAATAAGATATTTCTTGAGTTATAAAAGAACAGCTGCTATATTATGCATTTAACATATGTTTGCGATGTTTTGCATGTTCACGTGAAGTGATAATGACGCAGCACTATGTTGTACGGATCGTATCACGAAACTAATTGAGATTCTATTTGTTTCATTGTAGAACCACGTTTATGTTTATCCAGTTGACCATGCTCTGCACATATCACACACCCATCACGTGCACTCGCTGTTAATATCTCATCGCATTAAGCCTATCAGGACCAAAGAAGGACACATACAGACATGTGACCGCCTGTTTGCGTTGTGATGACATCTGCTATGAAGATCTACGTTTGAGGAAATCATCACCCTCCTTCCCTTAGGTGGACTTTCTCTGGAGCACTTGGGACTTTCTAAGACTGAGTACACCTATTTTCAACCCGTCACTGCCTGATATCAATATATCATTGTATCTTTTGAATTAAAGCACACTGTTATATTGTTTGGGTATTTCCGTAGGCCTACGGTATTTTATTTGTTTGTATTTGTTGACATTGTGAGCAAATGTTTCATTCTTGCATTTAACCAATCAATACATTGAGCTAATCTGATCTATTTCTCTGGCGTCTTTACTCCTCTCCTAGACACTGGACATCAATTGAGTAAATAATTCTCTAAGGTGATTTAGAACCGTAATAGTAACCAGTGCATTCTACAGTCTTCATTACATTTTATGGTCCTTCGAGCCGGATCTATAACCACTTTAGCGATGATGTCCAGACCTAGCGAGGGAGCTATAGAGCCAGAGATTGTACGCCCTCGTAGAATAACCAGACGGCCATCACATCTGCATGACTATGAGGTTAGCTATCCTCAGAAACAGCTTGCCTTTGCAGATGAGAAGTCTGATATGCTCACTTGTATGCGTGAATTGAGGGAGGAAAACAGGCGAATGAGACAAGACATGCAACGCATATCTGATATGATTGTTAACTCTCCTGTGTTGGCATCCCAGGTTTCCTCTGAGCAGCAGCTTCTGAGTGAAGGGGCCGGGTTGTCCTCTACACCAAAGTCTACTAGTATGCCGGGTTCATTTCAGGCTGATGGAAATCCTAGCCAGACAGGACATACTCCTTTGGTGCCACCTAGAGATGAATCCCTCCTTACAGTTCGCAGTCATGAGCGAGATCTCATTGAGAAGCTTACAGACAGTCTAAAGAGAGCAGGCCGGCTCAGTGATAGTTCGCCCAATTCAGGTATTTCGACCCCCTCATATAATGATCCCTATAATAGTAAGAATGACTTGCCACGGTACGACCAACAACATGATGCTACTGTTCCTCTGATGCAACCTCGTTCTTCGGGTTTTCACCATCATTATCCAGATGATGACCCACTATTGTTGAGGTCCAGTATGCCGCTTCATGATACTTATTGTCAACCAACATCAGATCCTTACTATCGCCGCTCAAGTGACAGAGAGCGTTCACAGAAAGATGCCTTCATGAATCATGTCGATCATTCTCCAATCAACTGGAGGCAAGAGTACAGTCACTATAATGAACAGTTACGTACACCTGACCGTTCGTGCCATTCGCTGAAACACTCTGAGTTTCATCGGGCATTGCCTCCTCCATCAATGCAATATCGAGGGCCGACTCCTACAATCCCAAATTTCATTCGAGATGATCCCCGGGATTTTGCCCGGCTTAAGCTTGCGTTAAAAAATATTCTTCCTGAAGATGCTTCTGAGTCCTTTAAGTTCCAAATACTTATGGACCACCTTAAATTGGAAGATGCTTTACTTGTCGCTGACTCATATAGTTACAGCCGCACTCCATTTAGTGACACTATGAGAACGCTCACTGATATGTATGGGCAGCCACATCAATTGGCGCTGCAAAGGATCACTAATCTGATGGATGGGCCAAATATCAGGAGCGGTGATGTGAAGTCTTTCAAGGCATTTGCCCTTCGCGTCCGAGCACTGGTTGGAATGTTAAACCAGTTAGGTAGCACAGGTTGGACTGAGCTGAAATGTGGCTCACATGTTTCTCGTCTCTTAGCCAAGTTGCCGTACGACCTAAGAGCTAACTTTAAGAGATTCATTAATCCCCTTCAGACCCCTATTCCAACGCTGCTTGACTTCTCAGACTGGCTGGAATACGAGGTTCGTGTGCAGGTAGAAGGAACACAACATGGGAGCTATCCTGATCATGAGAAACACAGTGCCAGCAAAGACAAGCGAACTGGCTTCGTCCCCCGAAAGCTGACTACCGTTCTACATGGCGGAGAGCTGAAAGTTGGATCAGTAGATAACCCAAAGACTGGATACATGGATTCAGAAAGGCCACAGGAGAAGCATAAGAAGTACTGTCCATTCTGTGACACCCTTCAGCACTACATGAATCAGTGCTCCAACTTCAAACTCTTAACTAAGGAGCAGATTGAGAGTTGGATCAGAACAGGTCATAGATGTTGGCGCTGCGGACGGGGGCATTCTTCATCTAAATGCACCTTAAAGGCAAAATGCAAGCGATGTGACCGGAGGCATCTTGATGTTCTTCACGATGTCAATGCCAGCAACGATTTAATGAGTAAAGGTCATACCAGGACATCTGAGAAAACCACAAGCCCAATAAGCCCTGCTTCTCAGACTCTGTATTTGGATCGAACTACGAGTGGCAAGCAAGTGCTACTGAAGTTAAGTCGGGTGATCATTCGGAATGGTGATAAATCACTAGAAACCTACGCTGTACTAGACGACGGATCTGAGCGAACTATCTTGTTGAATGAAGCCGCTCAACGTCTAGACCTTCAAGGTGAAATCGAAGTCTTGGCTCTGCGCACAGTGAGGCAGGAAGTACACAACATTCATGGACGATCTGTATCCTTCTCCATAGCGCCTGTTTCACACCCTGACAGATCCTTCCAGGTCAAGGGTGCATTCACAGCAAAGGAGCTAGCGCTGGTTCAGCATACTTATCCCATTTCTGACTTGCAAAGAAGATACCACCATCTCCGTGACTTACCCTTACATGACATCCACGAAGCACAGCCATTGGTTCTTATTGGCTCAGATTATCCTCACCTGATTACACCTGTAGAGCCAGTGAGATTGGGTCCCCCTGGAGGCCCGGCAGCGGTTCATACCAAGCTTGGCTGGTCTTTACAGGGTCCATCCAGTCACCTTAAGCCCCACTTGCAGCCTCAAGAATGTTTCTTCATTTCTTGTGTGTATCCTCAAGCTGAACTCTTCCGTCAAGTCGAAAAACTTTGGCAGCTGGATACTCTTCCATATCAATCTGAGAAAGTAGTTAGTCGATCGCGCCAAGATGCAGAGGCTATTCGACTACTAGAGGAGAAAACGATCAGGATTGAAGTGAATGGTGTTAAAAGATATGCTACGCCCCTACTCTGGAAAGAGTCGCCACCTTCTCTGAATGCACCCAAGGAAGCTGTCATGACCATGTTACGTAGCACAGAGCGGAGACTAGCTAGAGAGCCCAGTATGGCTGCATCTTATGAATCAGAGATTCAGAAACTGCTGCAGGCCGGTTACGTCACCCCATTGACATCTGAGTGTGATCCGAGTTCCAAGTCGTGGTACATACCACATCATATGGTTCATCACAATGCAAATAACCGTATTGTCTTCAATTGTTCTTTCGGATATCAGGGTCAGTCTTTGAATGAACATCTTTTGCCCGGTCCTACCTTAAGTGCCAGTTTGTTGGGAGTTCTCCTCCGTTTTCGAGAACATTCAGTGGCCATCTGCAGTGACGTGAAGGGCATGTTCCATCAAGTCCGTCTCCTTGATGAAGATAAACCATTCCTACGCTTTCTGTGGCGTCATGGCAGGACATCTGAACCGGCAATAGTATACCAGTGGCAGGTTCTACCATTTGGCACGGCGTGTAGCCCCTGTTGTGCTACTTACGCACTTCAGTCTCATGCAAAGGTGGATCTCGAACCTACTGATGAAGTACGTCAAACGGTCGAGCGTAGCTTCTATGTCGACAATTGCCTCAAGAGTGTCCCAACCGAAGCTCAAGCTGTACAGCTGGTTAACCGATTGCAGAGCCATCTTATGGAAGGTGGATTCGAGTTAAGGCAATGGGCCAGTAACATCCCTGAAGTTATTTGCCACCTTTCTGCTGAGTTAAAGTCGAAGAGTGGTGAGATCTGTCTCCTTCAAGAAATGGTCAACCCTCAGGAGAATGCTCTCGGATTGATATGGCAATGTAGATCAGACACGTTGGTATACAAACCCTACAAGAGAGAAGAGGGGGAAATTACCATGCGGAACATCTATCGCACCTTAGCGAAGCTTTATGACCCCCTTGGGTATCTTATCCCATATACCACAAGAGCCAAGATTGTCGTGCAATCGTTGTGGGACAAAAAACGAGAATGGGATGACCCAAATCTACCAATTGGTCTACTAGACATTTGGCATCAGTGGGAGAGCGAGCTCCCACAATTGTCTCAGATCCACCTGCCAAGATGTTACAGTGTCAGCCTTCAGTATCCGGTCAAGAACCGCAGTGTCCATGTGTTTTGTGATGCTTCCGAAAGAGCGTACGGCTCTGTAGCATATCTGTGTTCTGAAGACGATCAGGGTATTAAGCAGGTTACCTTCATGGCTGCAAGGTCACGGGTCGCTCCAAGGAAACAGATCTCCATTGCTCGTTTGGAGCTATGTGCTGCTTTGACAGGTGCTCAGCTAGGAGACGTCTTAAAGAAAGAGCTTACTCTAGATGTCCACCAATTTGTGTATTGGTCTGATTCAACTACAGTTCTTACCTGGCTTCAGTCTGATTCGTGCAGATACAGAGTGTTTGTCGGAGTTAGAGTCACCGAAATTCAGGAGTTGTCTGACCCTGTAGCTTGGCGCTATGTCGATTCAGCGGCCAATCCTGCTGATGATATCACGCGGGGATTATCATTGGCTCAGTTAGCTGGAGAGACCCGCTGGAAACGAGGGCCAGCCTTCTTAATGCAGTCTAGTAACTGTTGGCCTAAAGCACCAGAACGACAAGGCCCTGAAGAAGTTCAGGAACTTAAGAAATCTGTGTTTTGCGGATCGTTGACTGAAAACAAACTACAACTTGAACCTGATCCCTGCCAATTCAGTAGCTATCCTGAGTTACTAGAGGCTACAGCACGATCCCTTCATGGGGCGGCTGGCAACACAGATTCACCGAGTGCAGATGTGTATCAAAAAGCAGAGTTGTTTATCCTTAGACAATGTCAAATACAGGACTTTCCAGAAGAATTTGCATTGCTCAAGGGAGGGAAAGACATTTCTGCACGTAGCAGACTCCTTAGGCTCGCTCCGGAGTATGACAAAGAACTTGATCTGATTAGAGTAGGAGGACGACTACGTAGGTGCCAGGGCTTGAGTGATGCAGTTTTACACCCTATAGTTCTGTCACCGACCCATCCTGTAGTAAAGCTCCTAATTAAGCACTACGATGACCAGTTACACCACCCGGGAGCTGGCAGGGTGTATGCCGAGCTGAGGCGCAAATTTTGGATTCTGCGAGGAAGAGAGGCAATTAAGAGACATCAACACCACTGTCTTGATTGTAACAAGTGGAGAGGCAAACCGATGATTCCTAGAATGTCAGACTTACCGCCATCAAGTCTGAGGATTTTCCAACCTCCCTTTTACTCCACTGGAGTAGATTGTTTTGGACCACTAATAGTGAAGGTGGGCCGTCGCAATGAGAAAAGGTGGGGTATCGTATACAAATGCCTCACTACTCGAGCTGTGCATCTTGATTTGTTGAATCACATGGATGGAGATTCATTCCTGCTGTCTCTCAGGCGTTTCATTGCCCGAAGAGGAAAACCCTACGAGCTTCTCTCTGATCAGGGTACTAATTTCCGAGGGGGATGCAAGGAGCTGGAGGACACTTTCTCACAGATACAGCCCAGCCTCAGGGACCAGCTAGCCAAAGAACAAATCAGATTCCGGTTTAATCCACCCAGTGCTCCGCATTTTGGTGGCTCATGGGAAAGGGAAGTGAGGTCTGTGAAGACAGCATTGAGAACCACCCTAGGTGCTCAGACAGTTACCGAGGAAGTATTGAGAACAATCCTGATTGAGGTTGAGAACATCCTTAATTCTAGACCTTTGGGTTATGTCTCTAGCGACATAGCAGATCCAGACCCAGTAACGCCAAATTCCTTGCTGATGGGGCGGCCTGACTCCTCCTTGCCCCAAGTTGTCTATTCAGACCCTGAATTACTCAGTAGAAAAAGATGGAGACACAGTCAGATTCTGAGTGATCATTTCTGGAGGCATTTTGTTCACGACTTCCTACCCACACTGCAGTCAAGGCAGAAATGGCACAGAGAAAAAGAGAATATTGCAGTTGGTACTGTAGTACTCATTGTTGATGAGCAGCTTCCCAGAGCGCTATGGAGAGTAGGCACTGTCTCTTCCGTCATACATAGTTCAGATGGGAGAGTCAGAACAGCAGATGTCAAAGTGAAAGGTCAAACGTATACTAGGCCAGTAGCGAAGTTGATTGAGCTGCCATCGTTACCCCCGGACACAGAGTGTTCATCCTAGAGACTAATGGCAAATTTGCATACCAAATTTGGGGGCGGCTGTGCAAAAGGCCATGTTCAAGTTCAAATTAGTTCATTATAATAGTTGTACAGTGTTCTATATACGTGTTGCGTCTGCCGAGTAGGCGGAGCTTAATCGGAAGTCTCGCGCATTCTGTGAAGAACAACGTGAGGCCAGATGAACGGCAATGAAGGAAAGGAAGAAATGCGGTGCGTGTTATCATTGAAGATAAACGAAGTCCAGTGGATGAAGGCCATTAAACTATAGATTGATCATAGAGAACTCAGATGTAGAGCAGTTTGGCATTTGCAGATGTGATGGTCGGTCAATGTTGTGTGAATGTGCCGGTGGTCGGTGGAATCGTATGGTGAATGAATACCATTAAGTGCGTCATTGCAGACTGTAAGTGTTCCATTTCATCATTCAGTTTAATAATCATTATATGATATGCTGTTGGATGAATCAATAAGATATTTCTTGAGTTATAAAAGAACAGCTGCTATATTATGCATTTAACATATGTTTGCGATGTTTTGCATGTTCACGTGAAGTGATAATGACGCAGCACTATGTTGTACGGATCGTATCACGAAACTAATTGAGATTCTATTTGTTTCATTGTAGAACCACGTTTATGTTTATCCAGTTGACCATGCTCTGCACATATCACACACCCATCACGTGCACTCGCTGTTAATATCTCATCGCATTAAGCCTATCAGGACCAAAGAAGGACACATACAGACATGTGACCGCCTGTTTGCGTTGTGATGACATCTGCTATGAAGATCTACGTTTGAGGAAATCATCACCCTCCTTCCCTTAGGTGGACTTTCTCTGGAGCACTTGGGACTTTCTAAGACTGAGTACACCTATTTTCAACCCGTCACTGCCTGATATCAATATATCATTGTATCTTTTGAATTAAAGCACACTGTTATATTGTTTGGGTATTTCCGTAGGCCTACGGTATTTTATTTGTTTGTATTTGTTGACATTGTGAGCAAATGTTTCATTCTTGCATTTAACCAATCAATACATTGAGCTAATCTGATCTATTTCTCTGGCGTCTTTACTCCTCTCCTAGACACTGGACATCAATTGAGTAAATAATTCTCTAAGGTGATTTAGAACCGTAATAGTAACCAGTGCATTCTACAGTCTTCATTACAGGCCACTTCCTGCCGCTCTATCCGCGCCAATCCCTTGACCCTCTTCCTGGTTGACCCGGGCCACTTTATTGACAGTTGTCCAGTGATGGAGGTGGGGACTCTGATCAAGGCAGCCCCTGATCAAGCCGGGTTATACCAAATACCCGTGAGTATTAAAGGGGGTACATATCAGGCTTTGGTGGGTTCTGGTTGCAACCAGACCGTAATTCATCAAAGCCTGATTCAAACTGACGCATTGGATAATGGCCGCCTGGTTACGGTGAGGTGTGTGCATGGGGATGAGAGGAAGTAACCATTGGTGCCAGGCATAATTCAATTTCGAGGGGTAAAGCATAGTGTGGAGGTCGCAGTTTGTTCCCACCTCCGACATTCGCTGATTTTGGGGACAAATTGGCCAGAATTTAAGGATCTATTGGGAAATATATGTCTTTCTGAACCTTTCTGAGTGTGATGATTTTCCTTTGGAACAGTCCCGGGATGAATCGCTCAAATGACTTTGAGCAGGTCCGTTCCATCGACGGGCAGCTTCTCCAACCCGACCGGCCACTCTCTTATCCTTATTTTGCTGTGTTAAAGGATAGGTTGGATAGGTTGGAAATGGTTTTCCAGGCGGCTCATTGTAATCCCATGGCTGGACATTTGGGGCAAACAAGCACATTGAATCGTTTGATGGCCCGATTCTTTTGGCCAGGCATTCACGAGAACTTGCGCAGATGGTGGGCCGCTTGTCGTGAATGTCAATTGGTAAACCTACCGGCCGCTCCAAAAATGCCTTTGCGCCCTCTACCTCTTGTGCAGGTCCCCTTCGAGAGAATTGGTATGGACCTCATCGGGCCATTGGAACGATCTGCACGGGGGCACCGGTTTGCATTAGTCATAGTGGACTATGCAACCCGGTACCCTGAAGCAGTAGCTCTCCGCACCATTTCGACAAAAAGTGTGGCGGACGCTCTGTTTCGTTTAATCTCCCGGGTGGGAATCCTGAAAGAGATTCTCACCGATCAAGGCACGGCGTTTATGTCCCGCACCATAAGCGAGCTATATGAATTATTGGGCATTAAGTCGATTCGTACCAGTGTCTATCACCCACAAACAGACGGGCTGGTAGAACGATTTAATCGCACATTAAAAACCATGATTCATAAGTTCATTCACGAAGACGTCAAAAATTGGGACAAATGACTGGAACCCCTGTTATTCGCTGTGAGAGAAGTCCCACAAGCCTCCACGGGGTTCTCCCCATTCGAGTTACTGTATAGGCGTCAGCCCCGAGGGGTGCTTGACGTCATGCGGGAAACTTGGGAGGAGGGGCCGTCTGAAAGCAAGAACAAAATTCAGTATGTCCTGGACCTAAGAGCAAAACTCTGGGGCGGCTGTCAATGGAGAATTTGCTACAGGCCCAGGACACACAGAGCCGGTTATATAACAGGGCAACCAGGTTGTGAGAATTTGCACCGGGAGACAAGGTACTTGTATTATTACCCACCTCTAGCTCAAAATTGCTTGCCAAGTGGCAAGGACTGTTTAAGGTCACACAACAAGTGGGATATCTCAATTATGAGGTGGTTAGAATGGATAGAAACGGGGCAAATCAGATATACCATCTCAATCTCCTTAAAAAATGGAAGGAGGTGGGTGCAGTGTTGCTGGCGGTGGTAACCAATGAGGAAGATCTCGGGCCAGAAGCGAGCATCAAATGCCAATCCGTTGCTCTGGCCCCAGGTGCCGATCACCTCTCACCCTCCCGGCTCACTGACATTGCCAGGTTGCAAGCAGATTTTGCGGATGTGTTCTCGTCCCTACCCGGTCAGACTAACCTCATACGGCACCATATTGAGACAGAGCTGGGCATGGTAGTTCGCAGCTGGCCGTATAGGTTACCTGAATACAAAAAAAAGGTAGTTCAGACGGAATAAGAAGCCATGCTAGACTTGGGGGTAATAGAAGAATCCCACAGCGATTGGGCGAGCCCGATAGTTTTGATTCCTAAAGCGGATGGCTTACTACAGTTCTGTGTGGATTATCGAAAGGTGAATGCTGTGTCACGACGCTTATCCAATGCATAGGGTTGACGAGTTGCTTGATCGGCTATATTCGTTTCGCTTTTATTCGACACTGGATTTAACAAAAGGGTATTGGCAGATCCCCATAACTCCATTATCCAAAGAAAAAATGGCTTTCACAACGCCGTTTGGGTTACACCAATTTGTCACGCTTCCTTTCGGATTGTTCGGGGCACCCGCCACCTTTCAGCGACTGATGGACCGAATCCTTCTGCCGCACGCTGCATATGCAGCTGAACTCTCGTGGGGCTGACGACCAACCCGAACAAGTGTGCCAGTGCTGTACGTGAGTCGAAAGCTCTCGAAGAGAGAGACCAAGTACAGCACCATCGAGAAAAAGAGTCTGGCGATCCTGTGGGCCGTCCTCACCCTCCGCTATTATCTCCTGGGACGGGAATTCACCCTCTGTTCGGACCACGCCCCCTTGCAGTGGCTCCACCGCATGAAGGATACCAACACGCAGATCACCCGTTGGCATCCCGCTTTACAGCCTTTTAAGTTCAAGGTGATCCACAGGCCAGGGACCACCTTGAACCTTGATGGCTGTGGCGGACTTTCTCTCCAGAAATGGGGGAGGGGGGGGGGGGGGCGGGCTGCAGGCCAGATGGCTCCCTGGCCTGAGTCGGGCGGTGGGGGTATGTGTGGCGAGGGGGGCGTGGTTCCGTGAGGTCTGCACAGGCGGAGAGAGTGAGGAGAGAAGCGGTAAAAAAAAGTGTAAAATGATAAACACCTGTGTCTAATTGCACTGATTGGCGCGGAGAGACCGGATAAAGCCGCTCCCCACACAGTGTTCGAGGAGAGAGACGGACTGAGGGCTCGTGGAGGGATCAAGAGAGTGAACCCAGAGAGATGTGCTCATTACAGAAACAAGTTTACAGTTACTGAGTATATTGTTGCCAAGTGAGAGCGTGTGGCGCCAGTTTGTATTATTTGAGTTTGAATAAAATATCCACGAGTCCCAGTCCACAGCCGACCCTGCCTTCTTCCTTTAACCCTCACACCAAAATTCACCTAAATTGATTGTAGGTAAATATTCACTTAATCCAGCACTATTCTTAAAGGCACAATATGTAATTTTCACCACTCAAGGTCACTTATTCAAAACAAAGGCGCAGCTTGATAGCGCCTTGATTTCGCGGAATCATGTGAGTTGTTGTCTTTACCTCTACAGCCGGTGGAAAAGAATACGACGGGACTCGGGCAGAAATCTTATTAATAGATGAGCTAATGTATTAAAGATTGATTAACATCATGAAACAGGGTGGGGCGGCCCTTACGAAAATTAACCATGGTTTTATTGTAGTAAAAATGTAGTAACCATGGTTTTTTGGCTAATTGAATACCATTTATATAACTACAGTTTTACCACAAATACCATGGTTAAACTATAGTTAGAGAAGCAAAACCATGGTTAATTTGCGGTTACCATGGTTTTACTACAATAACCATGGTTTTTTGGTTTTATTTGTAGTAAAACCATGGTTTATTTTCGTAAGGGGGAACGAGGCCGCTGGAGCGATTGCTAATGAGAGACAAGCGTGACACACGGCTCGAAGGTAGTGGAGCTTTTATTATGCCACAGACGACCGCTTCCGCTTCTTCCAGTCATGCGTATGTGGGGTAACGTAGTGCATCATGATCATTTTGCCATATTAGATACATTTGAGTGTGTTGAAAGTTATAATGCTACTCTGTGCGTTTGCTCAGCGGCTACTATGAGACACTTGTTGCACACTGCAGTAAGCTAGATCAATATTAGGCCTGGTAAAACATGGTACTCAGGTAAATCAAGCAAACACGATTTAAACAATAAGAATAACTGTGTTGAGCTATAGCTATAACAATGATTCATTTTCTGTCAATGAATGTCTCCAAAAAGAATGTATTGCTCACCAATAAAACACATAATATATTAAAGCTGCATTATATAACTTTTCCGTCCACTAGAGATCGCCTGTTCATAACAAATGCGTAGTTTGATGACGCCACATTTGAGCGCAGAATCTTGGGACATGTGGTCTTCACCTCACAGCCAGTGGAAAAGAATCGGGATAGGACTCAGGCAGAAATCATGTTCATGTGATTATTAATGTTACTGTAGTATGAAGCAGAGCAGAGTGTTGTGGAGTGTTGTGGAGCTGAGCAAGGCTGCTGGAGCAATTGTTAATGAGAAGAGCGGCGGAACTTTTATTATGACACAATCTCCGGCGGGACTATTATTATGACACAGTCGCCGGCGCCACTTCCGGTTTTCCGGTCATGAGTATGAGGTAACGCAACTCTGTATATCATATTAGATACATCTGAGTGTGTTGAAAATTATGTTATGACATTACTCTGTTCGTTCGCTTGACGGCTGCTATGACACTTGTTCACACTGCAGTGAAATTAAAGCGTTTCTGCAAAATAAAATCGGAAAACGAGGGTAACGCAGATCGACAGGCGACTCCCTCACACGTCCCGGTTCCTTGGTTAAAATAGCAATTTCTCACATTTTACAAATAGTTGGAAACATTTGGGATATTGTAAGTCCTCAACTGAAAAATATATATAACACTGGCCTAGTGGTTTTTGGAAATTTTACTCAAAAATGTTTACATAGTGCACCTTTAAAGCGTCTTTGGTGTTTCCATGGTTTCTACAAAATAAAGCCAGAAATCGAGGGTAACGCGGGTATGATGTCATTGATAGGCTGCCCATCCTGGTTAAAATAGCTTGTTTCTCTGGATTTGAACATTCTTAGAAACATTTTTGATTGTAAATCAACAAAGTATAACATTGTTCTAGTGGTTTTTGGATATTTTAATCCAAAAATCTTTAATCCAAAAAACATTTTGTGCCTTTAATTTTTACTATAAAGTAGCATATTCTATTGGTGTCTATGGTGTACTGTTTCCCATAGCTTCCTGAGAGAAACCGCTCAAAACGATTCAGTGCTTGAGTGAATTGTTCGAATCTTTCAGACCCGATTCAAGATTCAGACCCAAAAAGATTCATTGAAAAGAACCGATCCACAAGACAAGAGCGATCATTTGTAAATCGAGCATTGATAGTTCTAAATAGCGGATATAGCCTCCGAGCACAAGGTGTAGCTAATTGCTGAAATATTAACAGGAAAAAATGTTCTCAAGTCGGTATACGATGATGTAAGACAAATATTTATCAGTTAATATTTATCAACTTAATTTGGAGCTCTGGCGACGAAGAAGTTTGAAAAAAACATCGACTCATTCAGTTGAAGGGTGTATTTTTTGGCAGCTCAAACCAATGACATTTTCTTTTAAAGCAGCTACTCAAATGCTATTTGGTCGTGCTTCAATATGACACAAAACCAGACTACAGTAAACAAAAATAAGAACGACTCCACTTTTTGTTTAAAACACCGATTCGTCTACAAACGAAACACCGCTTTATCGAGCATCTGCCATTGAGATGAATACGAATTCGAACGGATAGCTTAGGTTTATTATAGGTCCTTGATAAGGAGTTTGTCGTCTCCACCTCCTAGGAACCTCTCTGGCAGGTCACGTGATCTCGCAGTAGAGCCTGCTGCTGGTTCAGTGAAAGATTGAACCGCTTTGGCTTCATCCAGTCGAGTGAAGCGCGAGCGCGTGAGAGCTCAATACCGGAATCATGGCAACCACAACAGCAGGTGAGAATATTCTGCTTTCATTTTTCCAAACACTTCTAAACCACAATGTCACGTTTTACTTTACTTATTCACATTTAATAATTAATTTCATACCGTTCTTTCTTTCCTAGAATCCGAAACCCGTCAGATATTGCTGCGAAACGTGAAGAAGGAGGTGAGTGATAGTAAAAACAAATAAAGCCAAGTGAACATAAAGCTGAAACGCCCATTTGAAATGTGACTCATGTTTCAGACATGTCTATATAAAACACTGGTGCTAACCTTATATCTAAAATAAATCTACCAAAGCAAAATAAGCACATCTTTATTCGTTTTATTTGTTTGTATAGTTGTTGTACTGTGCAAAACCGGCGCTCCCAGTCTAGAGTAGCTATATAATTCATATAATGTCTATTTTTTCATGAATATGCTACAGCAGGTTACCCCGCCCCCCCATCACGCACCTGTCAGACTTAATACCAGCTTTTATCTCACTATTTATTTCTTTGCAAATCATACTCATGTCTGTATTAATAAAATAGAGAGTATGAGTAGATTTGCAGGTTTATGTTATATTATTATAATAACACATTTCTTAATGGCTTCGTGTGCATTTAATATACAGACATGCGTTGTGTTCAGTTGTGTTCAGATGTACTACCGGTATTTATTATCATCCACATCTCCATTCAACAAACCAGAAGCATTCTATAAGCACTTTCTACATGTAAAAACTGCCCAGCTCACTCCTCAGACTGCTAGACTTTAAAATACCTTTGTTTGTTCATAGATTATCTTCTTTTGGCAATATAAAATACATCTTAAGGCTCACGGCATCTTTTGATTGATTTGTGCTATTGATTTGAGGCCAGTCATCATTTGGCACCAACAATTGCATTGCATTGTCTTTACCTATCAGTCCTTTCGTTTGATTAATAGGTTTCAATAATCCTTTTGGGTTAATCAAGCAGCGCTCTCTCTGTGTGTATTTGTGTATGTTTAAGCATTTGCTTAATAGATGAGGTTTCGTATGAATTTGGGTGTGAATTTGTAGATGATTTACTAGTATTCGCACATGCCCTATACTGATTCTAGTTTGATTTATGGTTCACTATTATTTGTGATTGCAGTCACTGATGTGCTTATTATCATTCCTGTGTGGCAGCGATTTACTCACTGGTACTGTGGTATATTACTATTTTTAAATGTAAAACTCACAGCTTTGTGCCAAATGATGGACCATGCACCAGCCTCGTTGGACCTTCTCTTGTCACAGTCATGTAATGCCCAAATTATGAGAAATGAAAAATTATAGTGCAGCAGTAATGTGAAAAAATTGCAGTTACAAGAATGAGCATTTGCTGTTAGTCTATCAATATGAATTTTACATCTGTAGTGGCTTTTTTATTTGCGCAGGTTGGGCATCTCAACTTGAGGTTCTTTGCAGTCAGTGCCTGGTCCATAATCTGTCATTGCGCTGTGTTTCAGTGTATCCCAGTAGATGCATAAAAGTTGACATTTTGGCACTTGAAACACATTATTATGATGACTGAAACAGCTAATCAAGAAGAGTGGAGGGGGGTGAACTCTCACCCTGCACTGTATGGTGCCCATAATGACAATGTATTTTTGATCCACTCTGTGTTTACGGCATAGCTGCCTGGAACCTGTCACTTCTTGAGTCGTTTGGCATTTGCAGTGCATGTTTACCCTTTTGCAGCTGTTACCTAAAATTATGGCCGATCATTATTAAAGATATTACATTGCTGATATGATGTGCATAGGCAAAGCAACAAAAAGGCTCATTCTGTGTCTTGTCAATATCTCTCTCTCTCTCTCTCTCTCTCTCTCTCTCTCTCTCTCTCTCTCTCTCTCTCTCTCTCTCTCTCTCTCTCTCTCTCTCTCTCTTCCACACCTGTGTTGACACAAGAAGAGGGTCATGCGCAGAAAGCCTTTCCACACTCTACCCAGCAGTCCACAATTTGTTTACCTTTCTCTCCCAGCTTCCTTTAACGCAGCCAGTTTAATCCATTGCTTATCAGTATCTATATACCAAACCTGTAAGTATATATACCAAACCTGTAAGACCTTCATTCATCTTCGGAACACAAATTAAGATATTTCAGATGAAATCCGAGCGGTTTCAGACCCCCCCCCCCCATTAGACTGCAAAGTTATTACCACTTTCAACGCCCAGTAAAGACATAATTTAAATTGTCCATGTGACTACAGTCATTCAACCGTAATGTTATGAAGCGATGAGAATACTTTTTGTGTGCAAAAAACAAAACAAAAATAATGACCAACAAGCTTCTGTGTCATTCTCCTACGCTGTTCAAGTTGTAAATACAGTGCAGGTTCTATGTCAGAAAATGTTGAATAAAGAAACCATTTTTTTGTGCACAAATAGAATTGTCATATGGACTATTTTAACAATGTCTTTACTACCTTTCTGGGCCTTGAAAGTGGTGATTACATTGCTGCCTATGGAAGGGTCAGAAAGCTCTCGGATTTCATCAAAAATACCTGACATGGTATCGTCTCGGTTATGTATGTAACCTTGGTTCCCTGAGTAGGGAACAAGACACTACGAACCGTCGCCATGGGAATGCCTTCGGTGTGACGAATGTCTGAAGCCCTTATACTATCATGCCAATTGATTGGCTAGTGTCGCTTAGCGCCGCCTTTAGAAATATGTCATGTATGCTTATATGCTCGCGCTAGGCGTCATCTTATCAGATTTTAACAACGAAGGAAGCTACTACTCGAAGAAGTGAACGGCCGGGATTGCAGTGTCTCGTTCCCTACTCAGGGAACCAAGGTATCATACGTAACCGAGACATTCCCTTTCATATGTTCACTCAACAATGCAAACCGTTGCCATGGGAACGAAATACCACAACGCTTTCACATGCCTGAGACTAGCTGAAGACCGTGGAAAGCGTCCGCTCAATCAGATACAACCTGGGAGCCAGGAGCCGTCTTCACGTCCAGACCGTAAAACTTGACAAAAGTGTTTGGAGAGGACCATCCTGCCGCAACACAAATATCCTCCAAAGAAGAGCCCTTAAAGAGAGCCTGAGAAGACGCCATTTTTCTGGTCAAATGAGCTTGTACCCCTAGAGGCGAAGTGAGCTCACTCGCCTCATAGGCCTTCGAAATGGCCTCATCCACCCAATGCGACATTCTCTGCTTGGTGACGGCAGCTTTTCTGTTTTTACAGCCAAAGCACACAAATAACTGTTCTGATCTACGCCACTGGGCTGTACGGTCGTTGTAGATCTTTAACGCCCATACCGGGCAAATACCAGGGGGGCTCTCGTCGCTCCCAACATCTGTGCCAGGAGGGGAAAAAGCCTCCAAAACTACCTGCTGGGAACGAAAAGGGGTTGAAGCGACCATAGGAATATAACCTGGCCTTGGGTCGCAGCACGACTCTAACCAGTCCCAGAACAAAGTCCATACAAGAGGGACTAATAGACAGGGCCTGCAGGTCCCCTATTCTCTTCAGAGAGGCCAACGCCATTAAAAGAACGGTTTTAAGGGTCAGGAACTTTTCTGCCACCAGTTCCAAAGGCTCAAAAAGATCGCCTGTTAGTCCCTCCAGGACGACAGAGAGATCCCATGAAGGAATTTGTGCAGGCGGAAAGGCCTAAGCCGTCTCGTCCCTTGCAGAAAACGAGAAACCAGGGGGTGACGTCCAACTGAAGCATCCTCTATCTGTACATGCTCAGCAGAGATAGCTGCCACATAAACTTTCAGAGTGGCTGGGGCCGCCCCTGTTAAAAATTGACTGTATTGAACCAATAGGGCAACTAACTGGGTCCAGATTACGTAAAGTACACCAAGAGGTGAAAAGTTTCCATTTGAGGGCATAAAGACGCCTCGTGGAGAGGCTCTCGAGTTAAGAATAATATCAGTAATCTCCTCGGAGAGACCAGAACATCTTAACGCAGGGGCCATACCCACAACTTCCACAAGTCCGGACGGGGGTGCTGGATCATTCCCTGACGTTGAGTCAACAGGTCTGGTCTGAGGGGAACCTCCCATGGAGGGCCGACTAACAGACTGACCAGGTCTGAGAACCAGATCTGAGTGGGCCAATGAGGAATCCAATCGCACTCTGAGCAGCACCGCTGTCAGCAGGCGAATCGGTGGAAAGGCAAAGAGACAAAGAGACAGGTTCTAGGCCATCTATTAGGTCCACCACCTGAGGATGCAACCTCCAGGCCAAAGAAAGAAAGAAAGAAAGAATGCTCCAAATGATTTATGTGCCACCTACAATGCACTTCGTGTAGGAGTTCAGATCCACGCCCCGTAAAAGATGTCTGCTGGCTGGGCAGTAAGACACCTTTTGATGGTTTATGCATAAACCTAGGTTCCTCAAATGGCAGAGAGTCAAGTCTCGATGAGCTACTGCCAATTCCTGGGACTGGGCTAAATTTAATACCCGGACGCCCTGAAGCCGCAGTGGGGTCAGAGCAGCGTCCATGCATTTTGTGAACGTTCGAGGAGCCAAGGCTAGTCCGAATGGAAGGAAGCGAACCTGAGGAACCTCCTGTGTCTCTTGACAATCTGGATGTGAAAATATGCATCCTTTAGATCGATAGTTACAAACCAATCTCCAGCTCAAACCTGAGACAGAATAGACTTCATGGACAGCATCTTGAATTTGCTCACTCTGAGTGCAAGATTTAAACAACGCAAGTCTAGAATCGGACGTAGTCCACCATCCTTTTTGGGCACCACAAAATAATGGCTGTAGAAACCTGCCTCTGCCTGAGCAGGTGGTATCTCTTCTATAGCAGTGGTTCCCAATCCTGTCCTGGAGGACCACCAGCCCTGAACATTTTGTATGTCTCCCTATATCTGACACACCCATTTCAGGTCTTGCAGTCTCTACTAATGAGCTCATGAGTTGAATCAGGTGTGTTTGAAGAGGGAGACATACAAATGTGCAGGGCTGGTGGTCCTCCAGGACAGGTTTGGGAACCACTGTTCTATAGCACCCTTCTCTAACAGAGACACAATTTCTTGTCTCAAAGCCAGAGCTTCCCAAGAACACACCGTCGTAGAAAGGGGTGGACCTTTGCGAAATTGGATGGTGTAGCCGTGGCGAATAGTATGTAACACCCATTGCGAGATCTCGGGCAGGCATTGCCATGTGGCCCAGTACTCTGCTAGGGGCTTGTTTTTGGTGCCTGATGAAAAGTGGGCACCAATGTAACTTCTGATTGCAGAGAGCCTCTGGCGTCTGCAGAAACAGGAAGCACGTGTATCTGGAACGTTCTCTAACACAGAGTGATCTGACTGTATAGAGCTCTGAAGCACAAGAGTAGCAGAGGCATCTAATACAGACGATTTCTCTCTTTCTTTGATGTCAGTAAGATTGAGCCAAAGGTGGCGTTTGGCTGACACCATTCCCGCCATGGACCATCCTACTGTGTGGGCGGTATGCTTGGTAGCTCTCAGCGCCAAGTCAGTTGCCCGCCTGAGCTCTTTAACTTTCTCCCCCGCGTCCAACTCTTTCAATAGTTCAGCTTGATAGGCTTGAAGTACAGCCATAGAGTGGAGGGTAGCTGCTGCTTGCCCAGCTGCCATGTAAGATTTTCCGATCAAAGAAGACATAATCCTGCACGGTTTGGAAGGCAGCAGGGTGCATGACTTCCAAGATGGAGCTGAAGTAGGTGCTTAATGAGCTGCAAGAGTTACTTCGACGGTAGGCATTGTGGCATAACCATGATCCGCCATCTTTGAAATGGTTGCGAAATCCGCAGCCGTGGGATTAGTGATGCGTGCCGAAAATGGCTGCTTCCAAGACTTCAAAACCTCATGGTGGAGGTCTTGGAAGAAGGGAAGAGGCCTACGGGGCTGGGTTGGCGCACAACTTGTTAGAAATCGATCATTCAGCTTTGATTGGGTCTGATCTTGTGCGGGCTCGCTGTCCCATTCCAGCCCGAGCTTATCTACAGCGCGGGAAACTACTTCCAACAGCTTGCTGTACGACGGGTGTAGAAGAGGACTGGCTTCTTTGATTCAGAGGGTGTGAGGATCGTTAGGTAGAGCTCACAGCGGGTGATCGGTCAGAATCACGCAAGATTTCTTCATTGGAAGTATTTATTGAATTGACAACTGCATGGCTGAATATGTACAGTGAGGAGTGGTTCTGAACAAATAAAGAAATAAAACAAACAATTAGTTGAATGCAAATGAATGATTATCATGCAACAAACCTCTATTCGTATTAACCGCATCCTATTCTAATAATATAGCAGAAACAAAGTACAATAATATTTTTAACATGGCCAAAACTGGCATTAAAAGAATGAAAAGGGCTGTGCTGTAGGTCTAAGCAGCTACAACTATAACAATGAGAAATTATGAACCATTCGCTATACAATGCTACAATACAATTCGCATAAATAACTACACCAGGCCGCCGTACATGTGGGAGGTGCATGCCCTATAACTGATTAACTAGATTGAAGGCGAATATCACCGCAATGGCTTACAAACTATGCGCAGAGGGTGCTTAACTGGTATTCTACAATGTGTAACCAAAGAATAATGCCCGAGTGGCAACCTATACATCGATAGAAAGAAGCATCACGACACGAGGTATAACCGGGCAGGAAAGCCTGAGCTTACAGTTAGCAACACTAAACAGACAAAACATACCAATCTAGCCTTAGCAATGACAGTTGAAGAACAACAAATACAGATTCTTACTTGTAAAGACGCACAGAGAATAAAGCAATTGTATCAAGGCGGGTTGCAAGTCCGTGTAAACTCCTGGCAAAGTCTCGGACAGAATGCTACTAGCGTGCAGCGATCTTGAGTCAACTTGTGATTGGCTAATAGTCCAGGTGAAGCGAGGCGTCTTCTAGTAAGAGGGAGAGAGAGAGTTACAGTAAAGTGTCAGATGCTTATCGGCCACAAGGGGGCCTTTTTTACAACGGGGAAGCGCGTTTCTCCTGTCCGCTTGGAGGGAGAGAGCTCTTCAAATCGCCCACGAGCTCTTCAGACTCGGAAGCCGTGGGAGATAAAACATCGTCATCTAGAAAGCCACTGCCAAAAGAAATCGTGTCACGAGCTTCTGCTGTAGGCTGCATTTCATGATGAATGAAAAGTACGGGGTTGTCGTCGAGGCTTTTGAAGGCGCCGATGCGACCGGGAGAGAGAGAGAAAGGGATGATAATCCGTCTGCTCATTCTCCATGCACTGAGCATGCTTAAAGCCTAAGCATAGCACGCACCTGTCGTGAGTGTTTCCTCCTGCGATGAACGTGCCACACGGGTCGATGAATCTCTTGTAGCTCATTGTGCCCGCTTAGAGGAGTGAAACTGCTCTTAAAAGGAGTAGCTAAGAACACGAGAAAAGCTTTCTAACGGGCAACAGAAAATCCACTTCCTGAAGGAGTGAAATCTGATGAGATGATGCCTAGCGCGCACATAAGCATACATGACGTATTTCTAAAGGTGCCGCTAAGCATCACTAGCCAATCAATTGGCGTGATGGTATAAGAGCTTCAGACATTCGTCACACCGAAGGCCTTCCCATGGCGGCAGTTCGCAGTATTGAGTGAACCTATGAAAGGGAACTGCATTTTTTGTGGCATTTTATGCACTGGTTTGAGAAATTCTGCGGGATACATGTACACATGGTAAATGTGTTGCTGAAAACTACTGGTTCCACTACAGTAAAGTAAAGATTTTGTAAGTGTGATTAGCATTTCTAAGGCTTTCTCAATGTTCATGGCAGCACTGAAATGCTACACCGGTCAATATTGTTTGCCCCAGAGTCTAAGTAATATTTTACTTTAACCATTTCCAAGGTTGAACAGAGAGTGTCTTTTTTAAGGGGTTATAAAAGATTCATAATTAAATCAGGTAATGTGCCTCATTGTTTTCAGGAACCAAAACAGACAGTATCTTAGTTAAAACGTAGTAAAGGAGATAAAATCATATTGCTTTTTTCCCCTGGTTATATATCTACGGAAAAAAACATCTGTTAGAGTCCATCAGCCAATTAATCACTGTTCTGGGAGCAGAGACCAGTCTGTGAATGTGTTCTTACAAAACAAGTCCACAAGATGTTTTTACAGTGTGCACAAGAAACACTTAAGCCTCATGCCAAGCTTTATAAAGTGTTGAGTCACTGAGAATAATTTATTCCTAATGAATTTGTAATTGATTAAACAAAAGACATATTATGCTTATGTGGTTAAGAAGAACTATTTATCAATGTGCTGTATTTGGACTGTTTGTATTTACTCTTCCAGGTCTATCTTGGTATTTTTGTATACCAACTCCAGTTGAATCAAACATTGGTTTACATATAACCATATGCAATATTTTGTTTCAGATTTATAGATTTTATTAATTTATATTGTTTTATTTTTTATTTATTTTATATGATAATAACTTAATAAGATTTTACCTTTTCTTTAGACTCAGAGACTCCCTTATATTATAGTTTATAATGTACAGTTGAAAGGGCATGCATGTTTTTTTGATGGTGGATCAGGCACAGGTGAAATGGCATATAATTCAGGTCACCTGGTAAACATGAATTTAAGGAGATTAAATGTTTCTTCCATATCCTCACTATTGAGTCATATGTCTGCAATGGGACCAGATCTGCTGTACATTCATTGCTTTTGAGATAATTTCAAGATAATATATATCGTTTCTGCCCGAGTCCTATCCTGACTCTTTTCCACCGGCTGTGAGGTGAAGACCACATGTCCCAAGATTCTGCACTCAAACGTGGCGTCATCAAACTACGCCTTTATTTTGAACAGGCGACCTCTAGTGGACAGGAAAGTTACATAGTGTAGCTTTAATATGAGTTCCCCTAGCCTGTATATGGTCCCCAAGTGGCTAGAAATTTTGATGGGTGTAAACCGAGTTCTGGGGTCTAACCCTCTTCTCAAGGACATATTAATTCACAAAGCTCCTCGAAGTTCTTTCAGTGAATTTCTGGACTATTTTTAAATGGGTCCTCCTACACTGTTGGGGAAGTAGAGGGTGAAGTTTCCCCTAAATGTTTTTTGGGTGGGGGCACCGTGCATCAAGCTCCAAAGCCTGCGGAGCTTGGACCATCACAGTGTTCACCATTTCCAGTGCTGATGGTCACTAGTCCCATGTTTTCTGCACCTTCCTGTCCTGTGGTTTCCCCACCTGAACCTGCTCACAAGATGGCTGCCACACCAGTTTCTGCAGACAAGATGGATGCCACACCAGTGTCTTCAGGCAAGATGGTTGCCATGGAAGAACCTCTAGCTACCATGGACGCTATGCCAGAGTCTCCAGTTGCTTTGGACACCAAGGCAGAGTTCTGAGTTGTCATGAACGCTGAGCATGAAACCAGTAAGGTGGTCCCAATGCAAGTGAGACTGGCATCCAGCTTGGAGGACACACCGCTGACGTCGGTGCGTGCAAGCGGCATCCCTCGATCCGCGCCATCTAGCCCACAGGCCTCTGTGCTCTCAAGCCTTCCGGTGCCCATGCCATCCATCTCTTGCTCTCCAGGTTGCTCTCTTGTCCTCTGTTCTCCATGTCACAGCAATGGCCATTTTGTGTGTTTGGGCCGCACACTGCTCTCCAGCTCCTGACCAGCGTCCAGCGACGGCTCCAGCCACAGACCAGCGTCCAGCGATGGCTCCAGCCACAGACCTGCATCCAGCGACGGCTCCAGCCACAGACCTGCGTCCAGCGACGGCTCCAGCCACAGACCAGCGTCCAGAGACGGCTCCAGCCACAGACCAGCGTCCAGAGACTGCTTCAGCCACAGACCAGCGTCCAGAGACGGCTCCGCCTCCTCTCCCGAGCCCTGTCACGAGTCCAGAGAGGGCTCTGCCTCCTGTCAAGAGTCCAAAGAGGACTCCTACCGGGCCACCTGCTCAGCCTGCTCCGTCGTGGGGGTCTCCAAGACCATCTGCTCTGCTGTGGTGGTCGTCTGCTCCGCCGTGGGGGGCTGCAGACCCGTCTGTTCAGCCTGCTCCGCCTGCGCCACCCTGGTCATCTGTCCGGACTGCGCCATCCTGGTTATCTGCCCAGCCTGCTCCATCCTGGCCTCCTGCTCTGCCTCAGTCTCCAGGCCCTCTTCCGCTCCACGGGCCTGGCCCTCCATCCCGCCCCCGGTTCCACCTCCCTCCTGGACAATTTTAGGACGTCTGGAAGCCACTCCTTGAGGGGGGGCTATGCCACAATCACCAGGGAGAGTGCCCCTGATTACCACCTGAGGGGACTCCACCCTGGACTGTCACTCCATAACAAACTACATTACCCATAATCCTTTGCCCAGACTCATCATCACTCATTGTTTGCACCTGTGTCTCATCACCTCATTACCCATTACCCCAGCCTATATAAACCATGTTCACTGTCATTCACTGCGAAGTCTTGTTTGTTGTTAACTGCATTTCTAAATTGATTTCTAAAAAAACCTGCATTTATTGATTACATGTTATGACCTCTTGCCTGTTTGATGACTACGAGTGTGGATTACCCTTTAATAAAGGTGCATTTGGATCTTCTACCTTCTGTCTCTGAGCAGTACGTTACAATAAGTACACCTCAGGAAACATTATAAAATAATAGAAAAATGCCATGCCATGGGACCTTTAAGGTTATCTATAAGCTAGTGTGCCCCAAAACAATGACAGAATTCACATTTAAAAGACATACCCGATATACCCAAAACAGTCAATATAAATCAATGATTTTGATGACATCACTCTGCACTTCAGCTTCTCATCAGATTTTCAAATGACTCTGAAGCTGGGGCTGAAACCATGGTGAATGGCACAAAACGCACTATATTGGGGATAGGGGAAGATTTAGACCGTGTTAATATGCTTTCCATTGGGGCGAATGTAGTCTGGTTTCACGTTGGTGTCACACTAACCGCAGCAGCATGCACACAGTCTGCTCCGGTCCAGAGACACGATAGCACAGAGCCGATCATATGCACGAGTCGATGAAAACCACATATCAAACTCAGACCCTTTTGAATTCTACAGAGAATGCTATATTTTAAAGCAACATGGAGGAGAAACGGTTAGACAGATAGAAGAGATTACACCGGTGCCATGCATGCACGCACCAACATACACACTTTTCAAATTACACATCCTCAGCATGATTACGTTCACTGTTTTGCTTTAGTAATAAAGCACATGTGAAACACTATTGGCGATTTAAAAAAAGGGGAGGAGCTGTTCGATATGTCCCGCCCTGTCTTCCTGTTTTAGTGGAAATTCAGACTGATCTCATGAAATGGCATATGTATGACACGCCGATTCGTATGCCATTTTGGCGTGCTATAAAGACGCATAATCGCTTTTTAGCGTGTTTATCAACGCCGTTTCATTCTATCCCCCTACACTGCCCCTACCCCTAAACCTACCCATCACACACACACACACACACACACACACACACACACACACACACACACACACACACACACACACACACACACACACACACTGCCCCTGCCCCTAAACCTAAACCTACCCATCACAAGAAACATTCTGCATTTTTACATTTTCAAAAAAACACAATTTAGTATGTTTATAAATCCATTTACATTCACGTGGAATCACACGTGTAGACATACACGCGGAATCACACAGCGTAGACATACACGCGGATAGCTCAAAATGCGTACAGATAACACACCATTTGGCTTTAGAAAGTGGCGTGTATGTTTACGCAAAGTCATGATGTCATGTTGGGAAATTACCTCAACACAATAAATAATGCTGCATGTTTCAAGGCACTTCAGTGGGCCTTTTAATTAAAAATTAAAGCGGTTTATTATTTAAACATTACAAAATATATGTTATGTTATATTATTTTAGCATTATTATATTAATTTAGTATTTTATTATTATTATTATTATTATTATTATTATTATTATTATTATTATTATTATTATTATAGTAGTATTTTATATTATCAGAAAAACATTAAAGCCATAATGTAGAAAATAATGTCTTTTGCTTTTCTTTTTGGGTTGTTTGGGTGTCATAAGAATGGCACTAACAGCATAGCTCTATTTTACCCTCACATGGAATAATATTTGCTGTGTCCGAAATCACATACTATAGGTACTACTTCGCGATAGTTAATTAAGTATGTTCTATATAGTGTAGTGTATACTATGTGTGTACTAGTATGAATGAAATTTGGATGTACTATATCCGCCATGTTGTCTTTGTCATGTGACCCTATAGTATCAGTTGTGTCGCTTCACTTCCATTCACAAATTCTCTCTCATGGAAAAGTGTCCATCGTATACACTCTTCAAAATCGCGCCAGAAGTAGTAGGTCATCCAGGTACTTTTCGCCCACTGTTATATGAGTACTGTGAATTCGGACATACTCGGCTCACATACTTTTTTTTGCCTACACGAAAATAATCATAGGGGAACCACTTCAAGTACTATATAGCACCTATTTTTAAAGGCACTTTTGTCAAATGGTGCTATGTAGAACCATAGAGCCACCTCATTCTCCTTAGATTTTAGATCTGTTACTCCACTCTCATATATGTTTGCTATGAATGGGAATTTACTACAATGGCAAAAGCTTGTGTGGGGGCCCTGGAATATTTCCTTATAGGGGAGCCTTGAGGTCAAAATGTTGAGAACCATGTTATCTTCAGGAAATACACTGTATTTTAATGTTGTTTTTAAATAATAATAATAATTTGTTACATTTATATAGCGCTTTTCTGGATACTCACAGCGCTTTAAATCTTCTCAACCACCACCAATGTGCAGAATCCACCTGGATGATGCGACGGCAACCATATTGCGCCAGAACGGCCACCACACACCAGCTGATTGGTGGAGAGGAGACAGAGTGATGAAGCCAATCAGGATAAGGGGATGATTATGAGGCCATAATAGCGGACAGAGGCCAATGATCAAATTTGGCCAGGATGCCGGCCATACTCTTTTTCCGAAGTACATCCTGGGATTTTTAATGACCACAGAGAGTCATTTTTAACGTTTTAATCCTTTCCCCAACTAAACAAAGAGACTAAGAGTTAAAAAAAACGTTAAAGAAATATATAGGGAATTATCAGATTCTTTTTACGGTAATGGTGCTATATAGCACCTCAGCCACCCCAAAGAACCGCTGAAGAACCAGATTTGTTTTGGTGTGTATATGAAAGTGGGCATATTCAAATGCAGCAATCGACTTCTTTTTCTTTAAAACACAGGTGGCAATAAAGGAAGATTCAGAGCAGCGCTGCACCTGATACAGATCAGCGGCTCATTAGGGGTGAGGTCTAACTGAGCTCAGTGTATCAGATAAGAAAAACATACAAGATGTTCAGTGCTGAGAAGTCCATTCAGGGCCAGGATCGAAAAACAATTTTGTGTGTGTGTGTGTGTTTGTGTGTGTACCGAGGAAGAAAAGGAGGGAATTTTGGTAAGGGATAATTGATTTTTTGCTTAATAAACCCAGAAAGATAACGACTGGCTGTGTTGAATTTATTTGTAAGAAGAAAGGAACTTCAGAATGCAACAGAGAAATGATACTAGCACAGCTTCATAGGAAATCAGGTTGCTTTGGACAACAGTCAATTATACAGTTTTGTAGTCATTATGCAAATATATATTTGGCTGCAAAATGTCTAAAATGACCTATCAGAGTTATATAAAAAGACATATTTACATTAAAAAGGCATAGCTTTTTTTAGTGTAGCAGATAAAATGAATAAATCAGTGAACATAATTTAATGTGTAGTGATGGAACTGTTCCATCAATAATCAGATTAGCATCTAAAAGATGTACATGGATCCCCTTTTAGTAGTAAAGTAGTCAGATTTTAGACTGTTGCTTCAAGATATGTGATGCTCCTGCTGTGCATTAACACCATGCATGTATGTGTCATGGGAAATGTGTTGCCCTAAGAAACATGACATCTATTCTTGTAGAGCCATATGGACTGTGTACTGATTTCGATCAACACCACCCACAGAGCATCGCTATTGGTGTGAAACTATCTTCCATGCAAATGCAAACCTTTCATTATGCATTTCTTTTTTCAAAAGCTCACTTTGTTGTCATTTCAAAGTTTTGGTCTCTCCTTTGTATACTATCAGCATAACTAATTAATTAGCTGCTATGCAATACGGTATAATGCATTTTGCTATGTATACAAAATTTGCATGCTTAATATGATTTAATAACACCGCATATGGCAGTATTTTTTTATGATGTTTTATTGCTCCCAAGAGGTTGTGGTGTTACAGCATCTAGATCTAGATAGCACATTATAATGAGCATGAATAAAAAAGGAGGTTTGGGTACTGGCACCAGGCGGGATGCTTTCCAAAGCGCTGGGACTCTTTCTAGGTCAGACTGAGGTTGAAATAGTTTGTAACCCAAGTCTAAATTGATGTTCGCACCAAGGATGATAATTATAATGATTAAGATATAGTTCTAAGAATCGGCAGAACTGCAGCGTGTGTTTAGAATAAATGGAACTATTTTCATCTGCTGGTTTTGACGCTAATATAGTTATTGTTCTTGGTGTGAGGAGGCCTTAATGGATTGCCCCGGATTTTAAAGTATTGCATTTTTGTTTTTTATAAACTGTGGCAGCAACGAATGTCAGATAATGCTAATATTAAGTAACACCAACTGAGTCCTGTGGATTTGTTTGGTTGTCTGTTGACCAGTATGAGTGTAACTGTAATTGCTTTCATTGTGTGAATTTGCCTGTTCTTTCTGAGTAGTGTAATAATCCACTCAACCTCTTAGCCTTTCAATTCACACGTTCGCTCTCTCAGTGCGTTGAAGCGTGGTAATATGTGGCAAATCGTTTTGGTGCGGGTGGCATAAATGCCACTCCTATTCATTGTCGGAATTGTTCATCGGGGTATGCTCAGAGTTTAAGCAACAGTTCAATGTGGTGCTAACACATTTGGGAAGTAACTTGGCAACCCAAGCTGTGAGACTTTCCATGCTATCTCCATGGAAACCTTTGTCATGCTGCTGAGACATCAGGAACAGCTGAGCTCCAAATAGACCCCTACAGTCTCTCTCTCTTACACACACACACACACACACACACACACACACACACACACACACACACACACACACACACACACACACACACACACACACACACACACACACACACACACACACACACACACACACACACACACACACACACACACACACACACACACACACACACACACACACACACAGAGCATGACAGAATCTCTACAATGTACACTACACTGAAATGAGGCTGATCAATAAGAGTTTAGAAACTATTAGTAAACATTTATTGATGAGTTTATTGGCTCTTATCGCATCAGTGATCTTTAATTCAGCCATGGCAGTGCACTCACAGTTATATATCTTTTTGTTTTCATGTGGTCTTTTTTGATATCCCTAAAATATTATCTCTGTTGAAGTAATTATCAAAAAGCTCCAGCCTCCAGAGAGAACGAATGCTCCAAACAATAATTTATTTTCTTATACTGATTGCGGTAGCAGAAGTCTGAGTATTAGTCTAGTCTAGTCGAGGATCAGACCAATCAGATATCAGATATCAGAAGTTTTTTTTCTTAATTAATTTAGAATATATAGCTCAGTTAGCTATATGATTTGGGATCAGCTATAGTTTGGGCTATACAGTTATTGTTTTTAAAAGAAGTTTCTTATACTCATCAAGACTGCATTTATTTGACCAAAATTCAGTAAATAAACATTAGTATAGTGAAATATTATTTCAATTAATATATATATATATTTGAAAATTTAATTTATTCCTGTGATGGAAAAGCAGAATGTTCTGCAGCCATTACTTATTATGATCCTTCAGAAATCATTTTAATATGCTGATTTGTTGGTGAAATGTTTTTAAAATATTTTTTTTTCATCATTATTATTATTATTATTATTATTATTAATGTTGAAAACAGATGTGCTGCTTAATATTCTGTGGAACCATTCTATTTTTTTCAGGAGTCTTTGATTTAATAGAAAGTCAAAAAAAAAAAAAAACAGCACAAAAAAACTATTCCTTTAAGAAGATGTAGAATAGTGTGCAAGTTGTATCTACTAATTTAAAAAAGTCTTCCATTTAAAAAGGTCAGTATCAGTGCCCATATCAGTTCAGCTGTCTGATTTGTGCATCCCTGTAATAGAGAGCTAAACATCTCATTTGTTTATCTGTGTATTGAGTCAGCCACAGAGAGCTTTCATGAACTTCTAACCTCCTGAAAGATGCACTGAAGGGTTCATCAACAAGGCTGTCTGGGATGCTGTCCTTCAGCTCAACTCATCAATCCAGCAAAAAAAAAAAAATTCTCCTCTCATTTTAGTGTATCCAGACTCCAATTGGCTGTATTGATTGAATATGCATGAAGCATGACCCTGTAGCATTCTTCCACCTCTACTGAAGCTGCACATTTTGTATTCAGGTCAATAGCACGTGGCAAGCACCACTAATGTTGAAAGGCTGAAATTTCTTTCAGATCGCTTTACAGTATTTTCGTCTTACTAGGGAGAGAAAAAAACTAGCCTTGTGCACGGGACACTGAAGAGATGTTAAAATGTCAAACCAGCCTTAATAAACCGTTCAGTAAAATTTGTGTTTTGGCAGCATCGTAATCTTCTTGATGTCACAAAACTCATGCCTGTTTCTAAAAATAACAGGTTTTTGTTTTGTAGAATTTCCTTTTGTTTCCTCCTCTCTGGAGGTATGGATAGATGTGATTCTATAGTACACTCTAAAAAAAAAAAAGGTTCTATATGGCACCAAAAATGGTTCTTGGCTCGTAATCATAGGGGAACCTTTTAAAGTTCTATATAGCACCAATTTTGGTGCTTCAGTGGTTCTTCAGCGGTTCTTTGACTAAGGTGCTATATAGCACCGCTAACTAAGGTGCTATATAGCACCGCTACCATATACAGAACATGTTAAGATATGGTGCTATATAGCACCAAAAGTGGTTCCTCTATGATTACGACGAAGAACCATTTTTGGTGCCATATAGAACCTTTTTTTTTTAGAGTGTATGGAAGAGGAGAAACATTTACTTCTGGTGTTATTTATTCATTCAGGTGAGTCGTTCATGGTGTTAAACTCTTGAGGTTAAGTTGATTGGAACTGAGTTAAGCTGCTATGTTTTGAATATGAAAAAAATCAATACACTGGATTAGATTTCCTCATCTGTGTCAAGCAGAGTGGATGTAGAAAGTCTTTTTTTAATAAGGAAAGCACTTTAATTAATCTTAATCGGAATAGTCCACATTAATCTCTTGGTTACACAGGGGGTTTGAGATTAAGTGTTTTGTTAGAAAATATATTTGTACCTTTTTTTGTTTGATATGGGATTTAAAAAATACCAGATTCTGGGAAATAAAAAGCCATACAGGCCTTGACTCTTTCTCAGGGCAGTGGGGTCACACCAAATCAACAGGTTTTGCTCTGAAGAGCTTGTGTTGTCCTGCTTCATTAGTTATGAGAAATGGAAGAGAAGGTCAGGGAGTAAATATCAGAATCAGAGTACACCCACAGACTGAATGCTAAAGCAGGATGCTATGAACGCAGTAATGGGCTTTTCATGCTCATTTTAACACTGTTCATGTATTACCTTACAATAGTTATTGATTCTGGGTCATCAGGTTTTAAGATTTCAAACTGCACATTTGTAAACCTTGAGCTATTGTTCTGATTTGCATACTTATGAGCTGAATTACTTTAATTTCACAAGCACAACATGTGATGAACAAAATGTGATCAATGCAAATGCCGACTTTTGCTTTATTCTCAGATTTATTTGCTTTATTTTCAGATTAAAAATACAGGAAGAACATTAATACTCTGAAATATTATTACACTGTAAAATAACTATTATATTTTAATATATTTTTTAATTTAATTTATTCATATGATGGCAATGCTGAATTTCTTTGTCACATTGTGCTTCAGAAATCATTCTAATATGCTGATTTGCTGTTTAATATTTTTTGTGAAAACTGTGTTTTTTCATGAATAGAAAGTTCGAAAGAACAGCATTTATTTAAAATATATTCTTTACATATCAATTGAATGAGTCTTTGTTGAATAAAATAATGAATTTATTCTAAAAATAATCAATTTAACCCCAATCCTTTGAATGGCAGTGAGAATAAGCATGGGATTTCAGAAGAAACATCAGAGAAAAAGGTGAAAGTTAAATGAAATGTAACTGAGAAATCAACTGAAGTCTCCTTAGTTTAGAAAGGGCGTCCTTTGTGCAATACATTTTTCCTTAGGGATTGAAATGTCACCACGTAAAGCAACCCTGGTTGTTAAAAGAAAAAAAAAGACAAGGAAAACACAGAGGGGTGTTTGTTTAGCGCTTTTGACTCTTTATTTTAGATGTTAATACTGAGAGTTAACTGTGAGAAGCACATACATATTTCATGAGGAAAGCCTTGAGGCGAAACAGGAGGGAACTGAACCCCTTTCAATATTAATTTAGTATAAAACATAGCTTAACCCAGGGTTACTTTCACATCTCCTGCCCGCACTTTCATGTCATGTGCAATGTATCAACAGAGGAAACGCACAACAGGAAATTTCCATTAGCCACTTCCTCAAGCCAATCAGCAGGCTAATTTCTTTCAGCCAGACCCTTCCATACTTGAGATTAAAAAGCCTTTATGTCGCTCATTGAAACCAGCCTAATATTACATTCTGAACACACAATTGCAGTTTACCTTCACTTAAAGTTACTTAAACACCCACAAAATCTGATGTGATCATCTGTTATACAATTTCTTTGTATATGCATGCAGTCTAGTCGGGACATTATAAAAATAGTGACATTTTATTTGAATGGTTTCTATTGTAAATTCACCATTCACAGTCACGATGCGAAAGTGCTTTATACATAAATCACGCATGCCAACTCTCAATTTCTCCTTTTAATCTTTATTTTCAGGGGAGATGAATCATGGTCTGCATTCTTCCTACTCATCACGCATACACTCTCTTCTTCCTGTTATTTATTGCAGAGTTTATTTTTCTAGCTTTGAGTGTTTGATGGCACTAATGAGAGTACTTGTGAGCAAATATATTCATAAAAACTGCACGGTTCGACAGATTCACCAATCATGGGAACATCCACAATGTGTAAAACAAGCTGTACCATGTTTGCTATAATTCAATATGCTGGATCCATTCAGCCGATTCAAACAGCCTATGCTGTGTCTCTATGTCCAATACAGGTCAAGCAGATCATGGAGGAAGCCGTCACAAGGAAGTTTGTTCATGAAGACAGCAGCCATATTGTCTCATTCTGTGGTAAGTCAAAGAACATAGAACCATTTAGCTGACACGTGTTAGTAGAAAGAATTTTCTTTCTTTCTTTCTTTCTTTCTTTCTTTCAAAACACGACAATGGACGGCGAACTCGATGAGTGTTTGTGTGAAGAGATTAGAAAGTACCCACATTTGTACAATTCATGTTTGAAGGAGTACAAGACGTGTTTAGGGAGGGAGACAAGCAAAAATATTTGGAATACTGCCCTCCGATGTCTGGTAGAGCATAGAAAAATTTTTTACTGCGCATGTGTCGAACACGATCATCCACGCGCATCCGTGGTGTAGTATACTTTGAAAGACGCGCGGGTGTTGAAAGTGAAGTATACCCGGGGCTTAATACTTATTTAAATGATGTTAGCCAATCATAGCAGTGGGCGTTTACATTGAAGTCTCACAGCAGACACGCCCCTTCCATCAAAGCATTCAAATCAGCGGGATAAAATCAGGGTAGAAAATGGCCTTTTATTTACTAAATTATGACAATTTTTGATGTGAAAATCATACTAACATTATAAGTGCACCTCATGAAACATAAAAATACAGTTCATGACCACTTTAAAGAGATCTCATTTTTCTTTTCCATGGTGGCTTGGCTAATTCCCAGGTAGAGCGAGGAGTAAAAGGAGAAGTGTCATGTTTATTCAGTGTAGATTAACATAGAATGATAATTTCAACATATAGACCAGTAAGTGAATGTGTAATCGATCATGCTGCAGTAAGTGCTACTGTTTGTCAGTAGTAAATCTGTCCACATAATAAAGTTATCGTTCTTCCACACACACCGACACACACCTTCTCCGTTGCTGTGCAAATTCACATCAAGGCACCATAACATGATGTTTAATGATCGTGCTGAGCGTAAACAGAATAAATGAGTATTCATTAATAATGCAGTTTCTGTCTGCCAGATCATATTCACCCTGTTGTGTGAAGGCTTTATTGTCCTGTCCAGCTTTATTCACATTTGCATTTTACAATTTCTAAACAGCTTTTATTACTCAGGATGCTGACAACCAGGGACGTGCACAGGGAGGTGGCTGCAGGGCCCAAGCCACTGCCCTTTTTTTCTCAAGCTTGAGGTGCCCCTCTTGCAGGCAGATATATGAAGATAGAGGGGAGTCTGTGCTGAAGCAGTATGTAATCATTCTGCTGCTCTAGATCCACCCCGGGGTTTCCATTTCTTACTCTCTCACCAGGCATCTGGTTAATCCGTGCTCTGAGTTTCCATAGTTCTAGCATGTCAACATTCATTTTACATTCCAGTAAACTCCTGTGTTTTAATCCTTTTCTGATTATTGAACTTATTGTCTGTGTCACAGAATTGACTAGCAGAGTGACCAGTGCTGGACAATTAATATTAATGCAGTCACGAGTTCTTCTTTTCACCTTTTAAATAATTGTCTTCAGTTAAAGGGGTGGTTGCATGCGATTTCACTTTTTTAACTTTAATTAGTGTGTAATGTTGCTGCTTGAGCATAAACCGTGTCTGCAAAGTTACAGCGCTGAAAGTTCAATGCAAACTGAGATATTGTCTTTTAAAGTTATGGCAGTTTATTGCCTACAAAAACGGCCGGTTTGGACTACAACAAGCTTCTTCCCGGGTTGGTGACATCATAAACCCTTGCTATTAACATAAACACTGCCCCCGCGAACAAGCAACAAAGTGGGCGAGGCCACGTCGCAGTCATTACGAAAGAAAGAAAGCTGTTGCAGAACTACAAACTACATTTGGCCATCTAACCAATCTAAGACCATTGCTTTTTTCGGAGGGATGGGCTTCACAGGAAGCAAACGTGCCGTTCAAAGGACAGTGGAGACAGCGGTGTGGAATAAAGGTAAAATATGGCGTTTAAAAAAAAAAAGAAGTATTAAGACATGTTATACTGCGCCCCATAAACACAACCAAGCCTAGAAAAAAAACATGGAACCACCCCTTTAAAGGAGTAGTTCACTTTAAAATGAAAATGACCCCATGATTTACTCACCCTCAAGCCACCCTAGGTGTATATGACTTTCTTCTTTCTGATGAAAATAATCAGTTATATAAATAAATATCCTAATGCTTCCAAGCTTTATAATGGCAGTGACGGTGTCCATTGAGTTTGAAGCTCAGAAAAGTGCATCCATCCATCATAAACATGCTCCACACGACTCCGGGGGGTTAATCTGAACCCCCTTCTGAAGAGAATAAATGAGTTTTTGTAAGAAAAATATACATTTTTAAAACTTTATGAAGTAAAATATCTAGTTCCCGCCAGACCGCCTTCCGTATTCAACTAAAGGGTCCTGCACACTGTGCGAATTTTTTTTTTTCTTTTTCTAAATCCTCTGCGAATATTGCTTGTCAGACTGTACGAACATGATCCCCGATGTAATACATGTCACGCTGTAAGATCTCAGTTGTCATTATGTCAGACTGTACGACAGTCAGACGCGAAAAACGGACGCAAGCAAGAGACTCGTACGGACTGAGTTTTACGTCATCAATCCGTGACACGTTCGGTAACGGTGAGCTGCATTCACCGACACAATGGTAGCGTTCAGCAAACAACAAAAACAAGCGGTGGCATTTTTCATTCACCTGACTCTTTTCGACATGTTCCCTGTTGTGATTTGATGTTGTCGCACGAAATGCGTCATCAGGTTCTGCGCTCCTATTGGTTCTTGATTTGACGGTCGTGCTAGGAGAAGTCACACTGCAGGATTGCACCTCAAATCTTCTGACACTGCCAGAATTTTTTCAGAGGTAAAATTTGATCGCAACGATCATTAATCGGATGTCGGTGCACATAAGGATCAAAGACTTCAGATTTTAGCCTAGGATCAGAGAAATCTTTTAGGATTTCAAAATTTGTCTCAGACGGCCAAATCGTGGCCAAAATTGCACAGTGTGCACCTGGCTTTACTGAAAAAGCGCACCTAGTGCAACGTATGAAGTAGCATAAGCGTTTTGTATTCAGTGATTTAAACTGATTTAAAGCCAGGTGAAACAGCGCTGACAAACAGGAGAAACACTGTGCGCAACGATACAGTTAGAAGGCTTTTCAATCTACAAATCACCATCATTTACCATGTTTTTACTGTAGTAACACTAACTGCACCATGGTATTGTGGCATAAATGTGGGATATCGAATTTTATTATATTTTTAATGTAGATATGTATTATAATTACAATATTTTTTGTTATTAAGATACAGCATTTGTGCATATGTTTATACTAAATGTGTTTAGGCTACTGTTTTTCATACAAATACCATGGAAACCATATAGTTACATTTAACCACGGTAGTGAGGTGCTATATGCATGGTTTTACCCATGGTTATTGTGATCTAAATATATGATACTATGGATGGATGACCAAATGTTAATTTTAATAAAAGTCCTAACTCAAACAGTCAGAATATGTAAATTTTACCCTATCTAATTTTTATAGATGTTACCGTTTTTGTTTTTGAACATACATCATCCCAACTCAAGCTACTGCTACTGTTAAATCAAGCTATTGTCAAATGTGCATTTCTAAGAGACAAAACATATAATAATATTAATACTGCAGCCTGCTCCGCAAACTGCTGAAGATACATGCCATCAAAGTCAGGCAACACAAACCTGTTTCATGATTTTAAACAATATCACCCCTTAGAACATGTACAAACTAAAAAAAATTTTTTTTTCTATTATGACATTTATTTAGTGTAAACTGTAAAGAATTCAATGTTCTACCTCCGATTTTTCAAAATGTTCACCTTTTCTGATGATAAAACCACAATTAACAGTCTGGTTTCTACAACTTTCACCCAGGAGCAATACACCTGCCTTTAAGTGAAATAAAGATTTGACATTTATCATAATAATTATTGATATTGGCTGATATGAAAAATGTTATAGTGATAATTTTTTGTAATAATTTGTCATATTGGCCAGCCCTACTTGACACCCTCAATATGTAGCAAAGAACTATAGAGTGTGTATGTGTACAGTTATGATGTATTGTGATTGGTGCCCTTTTTCTTGGTTTGTGCCTTTTTCTTGGTTTGTGCCACTGCCCCTCAAAATGTCTGTGCACGACCCTGCTGCCAGCCATACCACCTTCCCTGGAATTTAATCAGCACAATTCTGTGAGGGATCTAATGCTGTTGGATTGAAATGTTTGTAAATTAGCCAGTTTTTCTCTCACTGCATCCAGGCAATTATTGTTCTCAAAAGTGTCTTGTAGGGGTGGAAATACAACAACAAAACCTTACAGTTAAAGCTCACAGAAACAACTTGTGGAGCCACTTTTTTTACTGTGGTGTTTCTGAACAACACCAATCAAAGTAGCTTGAAAAATGCCTTTGAATTAATGGCCTTGTTAACTCGTTTTATTACGCGCCTGTAGCACCAGTGGGTATCGGTAGATGATTATAGGGCATGTGTGCATTACTGGTTTCAGGTTTCAGCCAGTTGTTCTTGTAATTCACTGAATTCTGATTCATCGTAACTCTTTTCTGCCCTGCTCTGTCTCCATCTCAAGTCCACTCAACTGTCTCCTGCCACATCACTTGAACCTCTGCTGAACCTCATAGAAGAGGCAAGAATAGGAAAAACATCGGAAATTAGATCTTTTTAATATTACAACAGCTATTAGATTAAATGGATAGTCATTTGATGACTCCAAAAGATTTCAAAATAAACTCAAACATTTCTCATTGAAAAAAAAAAAAAAACCTTTCGATGGGTCAACAATTGTCTAATTTATGTATTTGTATTTCTTCTAAGGAATCTGAGAGAAAATGTAATCATCTTTCACTTCTCATGTCCTTCCTGTATTCCTTCCATGAAAGTAAGTGGGGTCCAATGTTGTTTTGGATCCTGTTGACTTTCATTGTATGGACAAAAAACTGTTAAAATGTTCTTGAAAAGATAATTTTTTCAAAAATTGTATTCCGCAGAAGAAAGCAAGCTTTGCAACAACATGAGGGTGAGTAAATGATCAAAGAACGATTATGAACTCCATTAAATCCCCTGAAATAAGAAAGAGCGACCTCTGAGCAAATTTTCCTCTGGTCACTTTTAAACAAAATCAGAACAAAAAGCAGGAATACTTGAAAAGAAAGAATGTCCAATCATTATGCCATAATGGATGAATTACATTACGAGTGTGTATGCTAATATTGGAATGATGTAATAATGCTGCTGCTTCTAGTGTGGCACTGGCAGATAATAGGAGATGAATGGAGGGTAGCCAGATTTTGCTGGCTGCCCATGGGGGAGTAATTAGCCATCGTGATTATAGTGATGTTTACACACTACAGATGGAAATGTCAACACTGACATTTCTCATCATCACAGATATAGGATGCAATTATCAACCGTGCACAGTTCTGTGGGATTTTAAGACACATCTTAATTTTATTTCTAGTCTACGTGTGGCTTTAAAAGCATGCTGTTTGTCACTCAGACACTTTTACATCATTATGTTGCAGTGTAAATTGCTGGTCAGTTAGATTGGAGGGGGTCATATATATCCAGGTTTTACTCAGTTCACAGGGTGACAGTGTGATTAGAAACCATTAGCGCAGGCGGTACGATTACATTTTTAATGAGCGTTTGAGATCAGGGTCAGAGGTGGCTGCCTGCTCCCTGTGTCATTTCCTATGACAGAATGAGTTGTGCTGCTTGATTGTTGCTGTGAATATTGCTTTGGAAACTTATTTGACTGGAAAATATTGTTATCTGATTGGCTTAAGTAGACGGTGGGTGGAGTCTACTTATTTGTGGATTTGTGTGAGTGTAGAAGCTAGAAATGTTTCAAAATCCACACGCTGTGCTGCGATTTACAAATGTGCAAGAAGAGATCCACCAATGCAGAGGAAGCGATTCACAAATGAATGCAAGGCAGAGTTGTGTTTGTGACATAAAAACATATGTGTGGATATTTTTTTTATTCACAAATGTCATTGTATTTATTTGTGAATCTAATTCATTTTTGTGAAACTCCTGCATGTATTTGTGGATCTCATTCTATTTATTTGTGAATTTATTTAATTTTTGTGAATCTATTTACATTTATTTGTGGATAACAATCTATTTGTTTGGAATAACGCAACAAATCTACCCCCATATTTACCCACCCTAAACTTCTGAAGGACTAATTTTTTATGCTGTCAGTTACAGGACATATGAGATTTGAGAGGACGATTTTCAGTGATTACTTTAATTTTTAGTTTGTTCCATAAACAAACCTATTGTATTGAGGCTTTAATGGAGCCTTTTTGGTAAATTGAGGATTCTGTAAACAACTTCTTTTAGTAGAAACAGTCATATATTTCTGAATGGCATGAAGGTAAGTAAACCGAATATTCAGCTATTGTGATTTAACTAAAGATCCTGTCATTAGATAAAGTGTCTGTAGCAGCATATGAGACCTTTGAACCTGTTTGAAGGTCCGTGCGTCCACTGCTCTTTCATTTCACCTGCACATTTTTATCTGTCTTCTCTCTTCGCCATGAATCCATTTAGTGTGGTCAAAGAGAAGCGATGAATACATCATCAGATGAAAGCAGCTACTGTGTTTGTATGGATGTGCATCTTTCTGAATTAAGAGATTTTAACCCAATCTTTAGACTGTTTTTTATCATGTTTATCTTTCATGCATTTCAGTCTGCCACACCAGAGACTAGGAGACGAATAATGGGCAAGAGGAGGAAATAAACAAGTGGCACTCTGATGCAAGCAGAGAAGGAGATTGCAGAGATTATAAACAGAGCAGAGGAGTAGAGTGTGTCATAAAGTGCTGGAGTCAGATGAGAAAGACTAAATATCGAGACTGTCACAAAGAACAGCTATCAAAGAGAACAAAAAGTGACACATTGGAGACAGGAAAAGATAGAAAAGGACAGGATGAGGAAAGAGGCAAAGAGATGAAACAGCTGATGTTGTTTCAGAGCCCTGCCCAGCTCTAACTGAGCACAAGTGCTCCATCAGTGAGGGTTTCCATGGCTACGCAGGCTTTCCCCCGACCCCATCCGAGCAGATCCACAAGATTAGTCCTGTGAGAGCCTCAGAATCAGCTCTGCAGGCACTGCCACGTAGTGCATTGTGTCTCAGTCTGTGCATCTCTGTCCACATATTTGTATTCCATCTCATTGTCCCTCTCTGTCTGGGTGTTTTGGCTTGATTACATATTCACATATCTATATGTTAATGCTTTGTTATAACAAAAGTTTCTGTTTTTCCTGTATTGATTGGTCAGAATCATTCTGTGGTATAGTTTTTCTTACATACTAAAATAATAACTGCTCAAATTAATATTTTATGTATTTTTATTTATTTATTTGGAAGTAGACGTATAAGATTTAAAATGTACAGTCAGCCAGCCATTATCGCAAAATAAACCCGTTTAGGGTCCTACAGAATCCCTTCATTTTACATCTGGATCTCAGGGATTGTTTTGCGATAATGACCAGCTGACTGTACATTGTCCATTACTTATACAGTGTTCCTTAATACAGTATGTACACTACCATTCAAAGGTGTGGAAATAGAAAGAAAATGCTCAGCTATGCTCACCAAAGCTGCTCTTATTTGATAAAAATGCAGTCATATTTTGAAATATTACAAATTAGAATAACTTTTCTAATTTAATATGTTTTAAAATGTAATTTATTCCTGTGATGGCAAAGCATCGTTATTCCAGTCTTCAGTGTCACATGATCCTTCAGAAATCATGCTAATATGATGATTTGGTGCTCAAGAAGCATTTCTTCTTGGAAAAAAGTACTGCTTAATATTCATGCTCAAATCATTTTTCCAGGATTCTTTAATGAATAGAAAATTCAAAAGAACAGAATTAGTTTGAAATGGTAATCTTTTGTAACATTATAAATGTCTTTACTGTTGCTTTTGACAAATTTAATTTATTGCTGAATAAAAGTATTAATTTCTTTCAAAATAAATTACATGAAAGAGTACATGAAAGTATAATTCCCTCATTTTCACAGCATGCTTACTTTTTTCAAGATTTTGCAATCATATCCCTATTTTCTTGTGGCTCAGATACACAAAAAGCCTTTCATGGATTGGGGTAACACACTCTTTCTTCAAGGAAGATGATCCATTAATGTGCATTTTCTTTCTCTCTGTGTGTGTGTGTAGCTGCTGTTGAAGCCTGTGTGCTTCATGGGTTGAAGCGGAGAGCTGCCGGTTTCCTACGAAGCAACAAAATAGCTGCACTATTCACCAAAGTGGGCAAAAACTTCCCTCCAGCTGAAGAGCTGTGCAGAAAAGCCCAGGAGCTGGAACTAGTCTTTGAGAGCAAGTGAGAAAAGACTTTGATCTTCCCCAATATAACAGGCTTTCTCAAAATACAATACGTATATTGTGTAAGCAACCTAAAAACCTGCAATGTACAGTGAGGAAAATAAGTATTTGAACACCCTGCTATTTTGCAAGTTCTCCCACTTAGAAATCATGGAGGGGTCTGAAACTGTCATCGTAGGTGCATATCCACTGTGAGAGACATAATCTAAAAAAGAAAATCCAGAAATCACAATGTATGATTGTTTAACTATTTATTTGTATGATACAGCTGCAAATAAGTATTTGAACACCTGAGAAAATCAATGTTAATATTTGGTACAGTAGCCTTTGTTTGCAATTACAGAGGTCAAACGTTTCCTGTAGTTTTTCACCAGGTTTTCACACACTGCAGGAGGGATTTTGGCCCACTCCTCCACACAGATCTTCTCTAGATCAGTCAGGTTTCTGGCCTGTCGCTGAGAAACACAGAGTTTGAGCTCCCTCCAAAGATTCTCTATTGGGTTTAGGTCTGGAGACCGGCTAGGCCACGCCAGAACCTTGATATGCTTCTTACAGAGCCACTCCTTGGTTATCCTGGCTGTGTGCTTCGGGTCATTGTCATGTAGGAAGACCCAGCCTCGGCCCATCTTCAATGCTCTAACTGAGGGAAGGAGATTGTTCCCCAAAATCTCGCAATACATGGCCCCGGTCATCCTCTCCTTAAGTCGCCCTTTCCCATGTGCAGAAAAACACCCCCAAAGCATGATGCTACCACCCCCATGCTTCACAGTAGGGATGGTGTTCTTGGGATGGTACTCATCATTCTTCTTCCTCCAAACACGTTTAGTGGAATTATGACCAAAAAGTTATATTTTGGTCTCATCTGACCACATGACTTTCTCCCATGACTCCTCTGGATCATCCAAATGGTCATTGGCAAACTTAAGACGGGCCTTGACATGTGCTGGTTTAAGCAGGGGAACCTTCCGTGCCATGCATGATTTCAAACTATGACGTCTTAGTGTATTACCAACAGTAACCTTGGAAACGGTGGTCTTTTCAGGTCATTGACCAGCTCCTCTCGTGTAGTTTTGGGCTGATTTCTCACCTTTCTTAGGATCATTGAGACCCCACGAGGTGAGATCTTGCATGGAGCCCCAGTCCGAGGGAGATTGACAATCATGTTTAGCTTCTTCCATTTTCTAATGATTGCTCCAACAGTGGACATTTTTTCACCAAGCTGCTTGCCAATTTCCCCATAGCCCTTTCCAGCCTTGTGGAGGTGGAAAATTTTGCCTCTAGTGTCTTTGGACAGCTCTTTGGTCTTGGCCATGTTAGTAGTTGGAAAATTACTGATTGTATGGGGTGGACAGGTGTCTTTATGCAGCTAACGACCTCAAACAGGTGCATCTAATTTAGGATAATAAATGGAGTGGAGGTGGACATTTTAAAGGCAGACTAACAGGTCTTTGAGGGTCAGAATTCTAGCTGATAGACAGGTGTTCAAATACTTATTTGCTGCTGTATCATACTAATAAATAGTTAAAAAATCATATATTGTGATTTCTGGATTTATTTTTTTAGATTATGTCTTTCACAGTGGACATGCACCTACGATGACAATTTCAGACCCCTCCATGATTTCCAAGTGGGAGAACTTGCAAAATAGCAGGGTGTTCAAATACTTATTTTCCTCACTGTATTCGCTTTCTGAAGCATGTTTTTAGATTTCTGCATCTCATAGATGTCACCAAAATATGTCCACTACAGGCAAAGTACCAGTAAATACTATTCTTGGAAAGAGTATATGATATGCTTAAGTTACCGCCTCATTGACAGAAACTCCTTTCAAAGCATAAGTATCTACATAGGAATTGATTTTGACATTTTAAAAACTTTTGACTTTTGCTGACATTGACTGTTCTTTGCTTCAGACGAAGTCAGTCTCTCTCATACAGCGAGAGCTCCCGTAAGATGCCCAAGATCCCAAACTTCTCGCCTCAGGCCATCAGACACGTGTGGATCCACACCGCACTCATTGACAAAGTGCTGGACAAGATTGTACTGTACCTGGTGGAAAACAGCAGGTGAGAGAAGTGGGATAGTGATATTAAGAGAAAGTAAGCTTGACCAGATTTTTTTTTTCAGGTACATTCAAACTTTTTCTATTGCATTGTTAAATTAAAGTTGCTTTTAATGTTGTTTCAGTAAGTTTTATGAGAAACAAGCTATCCTAATGGACCCGGTGGACGGCCATATCCTCGCCTCTTTGTTAGGTAAATCTTTCTTATTCTTAAAGTGCCCGTATAATAATAATAATAATAATTATTATTATAATTTATTGTCATTGTTAGTACAACAAGATTACATAAATGCATCAATCGACAGTGCATTTTCATAAAGTGCAAGAGATCAACAGTAACACATGTCATAACATAACAGGGCAATTGACATATAGTAGACCGAGAGTGGGGAATATGAAGAAAAAGTGTGTGTGAATATGTATACTGCAGCGATGCAAAGTCCAGTTCTCAGGTATTGCAATTGGTGGATAGTGTGCATTCTAAATTGATTCAATTAGTGGAGGGGGGAGAGGGGAACAGTGTTCATTCAGCAGTCTGACTGCCTGGGGTAAAGGCTGTTAGCCATTCTGGTGGTCCAGGCTTGAAGAGACCTGTACCTCCTCCCTGATGGTAGCAGACGGAACAAGCTGTTTGCTGGATGGAACCTGTCTCTCATGATGTTGTGTGTCCTACGTAGACAGCGGGAGGTGTACACTGTTGAAATCTCCGGGAGGACAGTCCCAATGATTTTGCCAGCAGTTTTCACCACCCTCTGAATCCTTTGCCGTTCAGCTGTAGTGCAGTTGGAGAACCAAACTAACAGCCCATAAGTCAGTACACTTTGGCTATTTAATTTTTTACATTATGCTATTTTAAAGGTTCCTAATTTTGTTTTGGAGGTCTTCTACAATAGGTTTACATCAGGGGTGTCCAAAGTCGGTCCTGGAGGGCCACTGTCCTGCGGAGTTTAGCTCCAACTTGCCTCAACACCTGTCTGGAAGTTTCTAGTATGCCTAATAAGACCTTGATTAGCTGGTTCAGCTGTGTTTAATTGGGGTTGAAGCTGAACTCTGCAGGACAGTGGCCCTCCAGGAGCAGGATTGGACACCCCTGGTTTACATGCATCCTCGATAAAAAAAAAAACATAATTTTCTCATAATATACATTGCAGCACCACCTCTTTTCTCATAGGGTCATAAACAGTTCAATAAAGTATTCAGTCTCTCTAAACCCCTCCTTTCCAAGAGCCTACTCTGCTCCTATTGGTCAGAGGGCCCAGTCTGTTGTGATTGGTCTATCATTTATAGCACGTTTCATATCATTATGCAAATTTGTTACAAGGTTCATGCAGGAAGTAACACTGGAATTACTGACAACTCGTTTCAGGCAGTTCAGAATCGGTTCTTTCTTTTGGGAGACAATAACATTTATTGTGCACTTTTAAACTTTTACATTCACAAACTAGTACACACTACTTTAAGTGCAATATCTGCAGGGTGCTTAAAGTGCTTGAAGTACACTATATTGCCAAAAGTATTGGGGCACCCCCTCCAAATCATTGAATTGAGGTGTTCCGATCACTTCCATTGCCACAGGTGTACAAAACTGTAATACTGCACAAACTGCTTCTACAAACATTTGTGAAAGAATGGGTCGCTCTCAGGAGATCAGTGAATTCAAGCGCGGTACCGTGATAGGTTGCCACCTGTGCAATAAGTCCATTCATGAAATTTCCTCACTACTAAATATTCCAGTCAACGGTTAGTGGTATTATAACAAAGTGGAAGCAATTGGAAAAACAGCAACTCAGCCACGAAGTGGTAGGTCACATAAAATCACAGAGCTGGGTCAGCGAATGCTGAGGCGCACAGTGCGCAGAAGTCGCCAACTTTCTACAGAGTCAATAGTTACAGAACTCCAAACTTCGTGTGGTCTTTAGATTAGCTCAAGAACAGTGCGTAGAGAGCTTAATGGAATGGGTTTCTATGGCTGAGAAGCTGCATCAAAGCCTTCCATCACCAAGTGCAATGCAAAGCGTCGGATGCAGTGGTGTAAAGCACGCCGCCACTGGACTCTAGAGCAGTGGAGACATGTTCTCTGGAGTGACGAATCACGCTTCTCTGTCTGCCAATTCAATGGATGAGTCTGGGTTTGGCGTTTGCCAGGAGAACGGTACTTGCCTGACTGCATCGTGCCAAGTGTAATGTTTGGTGGAGGGTGGTGTGGGGTTGCTTTTTAGGGGTTGCGCTTAGTTCTAGTGAAAAGAACCCTTAAAGGGGTCATATAATGGTACATGCACTTTTATAAGTTGATTATACGGAAATGTCTGATGACAGTGCCTGTACACAACCATCCTATAATGATAAAAATCCATCCAGTGGTTTTTTTTTAAATCTCCTTATATGTTTTCCCCTGTCTCAAATCGAGCCGCCTGACTGTGTGACGACACACGGTCGGACGCCCCTCCCACGATTGTTAATTGACAGCAGCGTTTCAACACAGACCCGCCCTGATCGAGCTGTCATCAGTCCGCCATTGTTGATACACTAGAGCAGAATGCCGTCTAAGTGATTGTGGTGTTCTGTTCTTGGGTGTAATAACGAACACAGCAGTCATTTTGATGTTCCTAAATCCGAACCGCTGAAGATGCAGTTGCTGAGTTTTGTTTTCGAAGGGAATATTCCCCCCGATCAACGTCAATGCTTTCATGTTTGCGCTAATCATTTCTCACCAGACCGCTTTATAAACGAGGGTCAGTATAAAGCAGGTTTTGCTAAGAAGCTGCTCTTGAAAAAAGGATTGTGTTCCTGCTGCACCTCCAGAAGAAGTGAGTGTAACGTTTTATTAACCTTTATATTAATCTTTGCAAATCGCTTGCATGCTTCAAGATGAATAAGGCTAAAGTTTACTGGGTAAGTTACATTACGGCATGCTTTCTGTGTATGACGTTCTCAATATAATTCATAATTCCACATTTATAATGAACAACGCGTTATGGTTGTGTTATTACAAACTGTGTAAGCTGGTGATAAAGTTAACGTGGTAACACTACACTAAGCTTACTTTTGTAGATGGTTTATAACGGTGTCTGTTACTGATTAAGAAGTAATGTCAAAAAAAAAAATCTTATAACAACATCAATCTGTCAATGAACTAACCTATACATCAGTAAACACATAGCATTTGTATCTCACTACGCTACTCTGCCAGTACAAAGATAGATCAAAGTGACATGACGTTAACCAACCATTCAGAAACGTCCTGTTCGAACTTCGTTGGGTTTGTCATCTTGTTCCTGGTCCGACTCCGGTTCAAAATGATAAGGTTGCTCAGATGTGTCCTCAGAGACTTCCGTTGCCATTATTTCTCGAAATGATACCCTCAACTGTTGTCAAGGCAACACTCCACGTGTGTTGTCGAACCGAACGCCCCACAGAGCAAAGGGGCGGGGTGAGCAAAGCTCATTATCATTTAAAGTCACATGCACTGAAATGGCTTGCTGAAAACAGAGCTGTTTTTGACCAGGTAAAATTAGTGTTTTCTTACCATACTAATGAGAATTTTTAATTAAAGTATATTACAAACTTTTCATTTAGACACTAAAGAATCATATTAACTTGTACAAAAATGGCATTATATGACACCTTTAATACTTCAGCATACCTAGACATTTTGGACAATTTCATGCTCCCAACTTTGTGGGAACAGTTTGGGGATGGCCCCTTCCTGTTCCAACATGACTGTGCACCAGTGCACAAAGCAAGGTTCATAAAGACATGAATGAGCGAGTTTGGTGTGGAGGAACTTGACTAGCCTGCACAGAGTCCTGATCTCAACCCGTTAGAACACTTTTGGGATGAATTAGAGCGGAGACTGAGAGTCAGGCCTTCTCGTTCAACATCAGTACCTGACTTCAGAAATGCGCCTCTAGAAGAATGGACAAAAATTCCCACAAACACACTCCTAAACCTTGTGGATAGCCTTCCCAGAAGAGTTGAAGCTGTTATAGCTGCAAAGGGTGGGCCAACTCCATATTAAACCCTATGGATTAAGAATGGGATTTTATTAAAGTTCATGTGCATGTAAAGGCAGTTGTCCCAATACTTTTGGCAATATAGTGTACTTTTGACTTTTTAAAATTGAAGTCCCCTTCAAACCCTTGAAAACAGCCATATTTATGAAAAGGTACTTGTAAAGTGCTTGAATTATTGGAAGACAATGTATGTGAAATTTGTGTTTAATTTTATCAATAAAACAGTCTTTTCATACAAAATTAATCCTGCAGCCCTGATAGAGATATAGTCATTTTGCATGACTATGAATATGATATTTCTCATATAAATATCCAAGTATATGATACAGCTTTCATTCTTCAGGTCAATCATATATTCATGGGGGGATATACGTATATATTCATTGGTTTGAATAAGGAATCTTTTAATCTTTATCATAGTATCCTTTCAATGGTTAAAGTTTCCATATTGCATGTGCTGCACTTTATTGGTACAATTTTTTGTTTTATTATTTTATTTTATTTTATTTTATTTTATTTATCTATTTACCTTTTGTAGATTTGAAAGATACTAAAGATATTGTTTAATAAGTGAGATCTCTGATTGTAGTCCTTGAAGACCAAAAAAGTATTGCTTGAAAAGTCCTTGAAAGTCTTGGAATGTATCTGTACAAACCCTGTATCCGAAAAAGCATAATAGGGGCACTTTAAGGCCACAGGTCATCTAGTGACATAATGTAATTTACTCTGTTGTAAATCCTAGTGAGGTCAGTGATCAGCTCATTTCACAAGCTCAATGGAAAACACGAATCCAAGAAGCTGATGGATGAGATAAATATTTCATACTGAAAAGTTTAGTATTGATAAAAAAAGTTATCTAATTTAAACGTATTATACACTAGTTAAATGTATTATTTTACCAAATATTTGTGTGAGCTATATACTTTATGCTTATTAGAGTATCAGGCCATTAGCTTAGCAACAGGATAACATTCAATTCTATTGAAGTCAGTTTAGAATTTCCCATGCAGAGGGCTAATCGAGTAAAACATAGAGTTGTTGCCTATGTGCATCATTCATCATGATGGTTTGGATGCTGTCTTAGAATGCAGCTGCCTATTAAGGGAGGCACTTCACTAAGTTTTGGAACAGAGATATTATATTGTTGGCATTGTGCAGATAATCTGTTTTCAACTGTTTCTTCTTTAGTGGGCCCATGTGCATTAGAGTACACTAAAATGAAGACTGCAGATCATTTCTGGACAGATCCTTCAGCTGATGAGTTGGTGCAAAGGCATCGTATTCACAGTGGCCATTGTCGACAAGACTCACCTACAAAGAGACCTGCCCTCTGCGTGAGTAACCTGTGACTAAATGAGTTGTGTGGAATTTTAGATGTACAAAAACTTTAACGAGACGACTGTTAGTAAATGTGCAGTTCTGTTTCATGCTGTTAATGATGCAGAAATTACACACATCACCTTTAAAATGATTATGTGATGGTAAATTGATCTTAGCGTTCTAGGTTATGGTGCTGTACACCATAACCCAATTCGTAATTGCTGCAATATTTAAAATGGTACGTTCTTAAAAAGGAGTCAAGAATAATAGCTAATCTTATAACTTATAAAAACCTTGCTATTTTATGTCTATTTGCACAAAATAAGCGAGAGTTAAAGTTCTTGTTTATTTGAACAAGATGGAAGTGCCGTTCAGGCCATTTAAAATTCACTTGACGTTTCAAACCTTGCCTCAAGAAAATGTCAGGGGTCAAAAGCAGTCAGTCAATTGCATGTCACATTAAAGTCATAATACATAGTGACAACCAATAAGGCCTGTTTTTCACCATTATGCTGCAGTACTTTCCACACTGTGTATGTTGGTTAGCAGTTTTGAATGCACAACAAATGAGCTTCTTTAGGATGTTGGACTCATAAGATCAATTTAATATTAATGATCTTTTGTTTAATTGTTTAGAATTGTTTGTCAGTGTTGGTAAGGGTAATTTCTATATCTAAGCTCATTTTTTATAATAAAGAAAAGTCAAAATAAACTAAATCTAAGTTTAGTTTGCAGATTTGCTTGTGTTCAGTGATGTTTTAGACATGTGAAGAGGGTTGTGGTCCATTAGAGTCATGCTGCGGTCAGTGTATTTGAGTGTGGCTGCTGTTTCTGAGGAGAATATAACCTCCACTCAAGAGACATGCTTCACATCATTACCCAGCTCCATTACTAAACGCAGCCGTCAGATTCCTGACTGATCACCCTCTCTGGCCATCGCCAACACCCACACAACATCAGGACACAGCGCTTGTTTTTTTGTCTCCGATAGATCCGCTGCACCTCAGGCTTGTTTTCTGATGTATTACAAATATCTGTTTGAGAGCAGTAAAAGCCTAGTTTTTACTGCTGAGTGGTTTTTTTATATATACGAAAGAGGAGACATAAGTATTCATCTAATGACTCACCTGTGGTCAAACATTTTTCCACCTTGGACAGAAAGATGTAGTGGCATAATATTAAGAAAACTAGATAAATAGTTACTATAACACTTTGTTTGCTAGGGTTTATCACTTATTGTTGTCACTAATTGTCACTAATTGTTATCACTAATTGTCTGGTGACATTATTTGCTATGCTGTTGATAGAAACATATTTGTGTGTGTTCAGATTCAGAAAAGACACTCCAGTAGTAGTATGGATGAAAGGCCATCTCCCTCCCCCTCTGCCAGAGACTACGTAGAGTCTCTTCATCAGAATTCCAGAGCGACCCTCTTGTTCGGGAAGAACAACGTACTGGTTCAGCCGGTAAATAATACATGAAACAGCTGTCAATTATCACAGATCTTTAGGGGGTTCTTTCTGAATGCATATTCTATATAAACATGAAATTACTTTTTTATTGTGATTTAAATAGAAAAGCTACAATAAAAGTGCCAAAAAATCTGGTCACTGAAAAACAGTATGAGCAGGATTTATTATTAATTAAAGGTTTGCTTTGTAACGTGGGCTTCTGTTGTGGTACTTTCAGAGGGATGATATGGAAGCAATCCCAGGATACCTCTCTCTGCACCAGACGGCTGACTGCATGACTCTGAAATGGACGCCAAATCAGCTAATGAACGGCTCTGTGGGTGATCTCGACTATGAGAAGAGGTGGGACTCTGTTCAGTTTATAAGATAAACAGAATAAACCCTTTTTAAAGGAGAAAGAAGGTTGGTTTGTCATTGGTTGTATCATCTTTTTAATAAAATATAATGTATATGATTGAATTTTGAATTATATATGTAGTATTTTGAATGATCTCTTTGAATTGGAGTATCACAGGATATGATTGTTCATTCCATTATTTTGAATCTTCCTTCATTTCTAATGATAAATCTGAGAAGCTTTAAGGTCTCGCTGCAGTTATTTTTTTTTTTTCTTAGTAAAATGGTAAATAAACATTTTGAAACATTGACATTTCTATTCTTTTATATATTGGTTTAAATTATTCAGTTATGTTGGTCATAAGCCACTTAGGGCCAGATTAGGGCCACTAAACAGGGCAAATTAGCGTGAGAGTGTAATTCCAAAAAAAGCACTGATGGGAGTGGAAAGATCTGCTTGTGATCTACTGGCGGATCATCTCCATAACCAACGCAATCTACCAAGAGCAGCACAAATTAGCGTTAAATTGCTCAAATATACCAATGGAAGCTTGTTTCCGCCCCAGAATAAAACATTTTAAAATATAATTGCAACTTTTTATCTCACAATTGTGAGTTTACATCTCGCAATTCTGACCTTTTTTTTTCAGAATTGCAACATATAAATGTGCATGATAAAGATATAAAATCGCAATTCTGACTTTATATCACATTATTCTGACTTTATAACTCAAAATTCTGACTTCATTTCTCAGAATTGTGAGATATAAACTCGCAATTGCGATTTATAAAGTCCAATTCTGAGGGGGAAAAAAGACTGACTTTGCGAGACAGAATTGTTTTATCTCACAATTCTGACTTTATGACACGCAATTGCTGGATATATAGTCAGAATTGATTCATTTATATACTCTCCTCCCATAAATTTTGCGTCTGAAAAGGAAACTCCTACAAATGCATATGCAATAAGGCCAGTTGCAAAAAATAACCCTGTCCATGCCTTTTCAGCGCTATTTTTTTACTGCATATCTTTAGTAAATCTGGACAGTAGTTTTTTAACGCCAAAAGAGGGTTTGCGCTGTTGGAAGCTGTTAGTAAATCTGGCCCTTAAATTTGAACCTGTTTTCCTGCAGTGTTTACTGGGACTACGCCATGACAATCCGCCTGGAGGAGATTGTGTACTTGCACTGTCATCAGCAGGGTAGGTGACATTGTGCCAGTTTAAGTAAATTGGGGGCCAAATGATACACATCCTGCAATTTCTTATTTGTCCATAATTCTGACCAATCAGTTTAAATTAGTCATACACATATAATATGACTTTAATGGAAGTAGTAAATTCTACAGAGTTGCTAAATGTTAAAAGCATATCAAACATTAACAATAATCAGTATCTAGTCTCTTTTGGTGAAGTAAATCCACTTGGGTATACTCAAATATTCAGTCAATATCCTCACTTTTACTTGCCCTTTTCATATTCATCCATGCACAAGCTAGCGGACTGAATAGAGAGAGCAGAATTAATCAGGACATAATTGCTTCTGGAGAGAGATGAGAATTTAAAGTGAGGCTGTACTCAGATTATGAAGCAATGTAATTCAGCTAATAATGTCAATGAATAATTCCTCCTTGTACAGGCTGTGTCATAGCTTTAATATTAAGAATATCAAAATGGTTTAGATATTGTGTACAGTTAAAAGAATATTGAGAGTACTATGTATTGAGTCGTACCGAGGAGTTCACTATGTACAAAACATTAAGTATTTAATATGTGATGGCAAGAAACTTTAAATGTCAATGAACATATAAGGATCATATTATTTAATAATAATAATAATTCCATTGTGTATGTATTTTTTGTCTGCAGTGGACTGTGGGGGAACAGTGGTTCTGGTTAGTCAGGATGGGATTCAAAGGCCTCCAATTCGTTTTCCCCGCGGTGGTCACCTCCTTCAGTTCCTTTCCTGTCTGGAAAATGGTCTCTTGCCTCACGGACAGTTAGACCCACCACTTTGGTCCCAGAGAGGAAAGGTTTGAAATTGATCTATAAATTATAGACCAGGGGTGTCCAATCCTACTCCCAGAGGGCCACACTCCTACTGAGTTTAGCACCAACACACCTTCCTGGAAGTTTCTAGGGATCCTAGGGCTAATGCTAAACTCTGCTGGATATTGGCCTTCCAAAAGCAGGATTGGAAAGCCCTGCTATATTCATAGTTTTCAGTCACTTGACTGTCGCGGAGCCCTGGAGGGCAAAAAAGCCATAGAACTGTAGCACAAGCATGTCAACTTTTTAAAAAGTGATCCATATACAGCACCTGCTGCAGTATTGCAGCATTTCAATCACTGAAAACTGTGGGATGTTTTTTAAATGCTTAAAGTGAAAAACACTCATAGGGGGAATTGCACCAATAAGGATTTAATAAAGCAAAGTTTAATGCTAACCAAGGATTTGCTGATATGGGTTTATTTTATATTGAGTTGTGTTGCACGACTTAATTTTAACCACAGATTAACTGTGCAGAATTACTGAACGGGATGAACTGACACCAGGCTAAATAATCCTTATTAGTTCAACCCACCCTTAATGTACTATTACAGTGATATTAAAAGATTAAATTCAGTTTGCACCTTTTTGATGATGCATATTACATACAGACGAGTAGATGAGCCAAGAATATGAACTCAACACGTTTTCTTTATAATGGTTTTCGATGGGAAAAACACTTAATGAGTTGCATTAATATTCTGCGTTCATTTGCTTGCCTGTACAAAGTATGCAACATCAAAAAGGTGTATATTGAATTTGGTCTTTTAATATCACTGTCTTACTACATTATACGTACTACATACCTGGTAAAAATGACTGGCAGGCAGTGGAGGAAAGCCTTGTTTTTCCCTCCAGGTGGGTGTTACTATAATGGTGTGATGTCGCGTGAAAACTATGAATAGACCTTCCTCAAATACACAAAGCCAGACAGTAATACACAAAACAAATAAATGTAGCCAGTGAGCATAAGAGACTTCACTGTTTGAGCTTCAGATTCAAGATGCTATGCCAAATTAGGCCATTTCTTGCGCCTAATTAAGTTCTAGACTGTGCTTTGTTTGTCTGCTGCAGTCATTGTATCCTGAACTGATGCTTCACTTTACTTTTTTCAGGGTAAAGTATTTCCCAAGCTAAAAAAGAGGTGTCCACAGGGATCTTCAGACTCTGTCTCAGACAAAGAAGAGGAAGAAGCAACCGATTATGTCTTCCGCATTATTTTCCCAAACAGCCAATCAGAGTTTGGTAAGAGGCTGAATAATAGTATCAGACAAGCTTTTGAGTCAATAAATGTTTCCCCATCATGAGACCGCTATTATAGATGTCAGCTATAAAAAAAAAAAAGCCCTCTCGTATCCATCAAGGTATTTATTGTTATTTCCATTTTGTTGTCCATTTATGTGTACCATCCATCATAAACATTCTTTTGGTTTTACTGAGCTGTTTTGACTTATTACAGTGACTGTTACCCACACCTCTGTCCTCATGGTCCGATCTCTCTCCCTAAACTCGAGGGGGCTATGGCCTCCTAAACACCAGACCCTGGTGATGCCAATGCACCACTGCAGCTGCCCGGGCAAGCTCCCATCCTTCCCTGAGCCCAGCTGTAATGCTCCCTGTCACGTCTCATTTATGTGTTCTTGTATCTGTCCGATGCACCAACTTGCTGGTTTATGCTTGCTTTTATGGCCTCTTCGTCTGCAAGCAATCACATAGTCGCTAGTGTGAGTTTTCTGTTTTGTTCAGGAGTCGTCCTCCTGTGAAATTTAGTGACCCTTGGTTAATTATGGGCTAATGGTTAAGTGTTTTCAGGGAGCCTTGAAATGTATGCATACCATATAATGATCATATTTGTGTGTAATCATAATAGTGGCTTTCAAATCTGACCTGGAATATGATCCTGTTAATTTTAAGTGTCACAGCAGCCATTGTTACTTTATTAAATCCATGCAGACTGGTATTGCTTTTTTTTTAAGGTTGGGTGTAATTGTGGGTTCTTGTTGCTCTGCTTGTGGCTACATAAGCTCTTTTTTGTAACCAGATGTTCAATGCATAATCCGATTTCTCTGTGTGTGTTTGTGTGGTAGTGGCACCCGAATTGATAGATCAGGGAGCAAACTTGTGGCACCCAACACCAAGGAAATCATCTTGCTCTTCCTGCTCACAGAGTAGTTTCTCTGATGGAGCACCGCCTAATGGATGCAATCATGAAAGGTACAATGACAGAATATAATATTACTTCTATAAATTATAGAAGTAAATAGAAAAATAGAATTTATATATTTAATCAGAATTGAAAGTAAACCTACAGATAAACAAGATAGTGGTCAAAGGCAATCAAAATAGAATTGAAATAAAATTTGAGTAAAATGTAAATGGTAATATTATTATTATGACTAGAAACTTAATCTTGTTCTGAGACAAAAAATTCTGACTCTAACTCCTCCTAGAGATTTAAAGCTACATCCATCACCAAATGTAAAATTTAAATCCTACTTTGACTACCTTGGACTGCTATTTCAGCATTCAGTTGAACATCCCTTACCCAAAAAAGCACCAGTAGGTATTTTTATACCCAAGTACCACTCTTTGCATACCTTGTTTATATGTAAAACCTATAAATATTCTGTACTAAAGTATAAATGTATAACTTTAAAATAAATCAAATAATAAATGTTAATAAATATATTTTTAACATTAATTATTTACATTTATTATTAAGGAATTACCATAATCTCATCCGCAGGGCCCCTCTGAAGTTGCTATGTGACAATATGAAGAACCAAATCATCTCCCGGGCTTTCTACGGATGTTCGTATTCATTACTCATCCCTTTTATAGTCTCACAACACCATCTTTTTTCATCAAAGGTGACCTTTACATACTTAAATGTCTCTCTTATTCATTAAACCGCACACATATTTTGCTCTCTCAGGGTTGGCGTACTGCCGTCACCTGTCTACAGTACGCACTCACCTGTCTGGCCTTGTTAATCACACTATTGTGGAACCAGATGTGCCTGGTGATGCATATCGTGGCCTCACGACAGAAGTGTGGCAGAAGTTTCTTCAAGACTGCAGCGTAAGTGCACACATACACAACTCTGCCTGGAGTCCAAAGCAGCCACTTTTAAATGAGTGTATTTGCCAGACACTCATTAATATTAATTTGTCCCTAATCGCAGTTCTCTTATTCTCATCACATAAACAATATGTTTGGATGACTAATGCTGAGAGCCTGAGTGCCAGAGTGGTGGCACTAAAGGCTGAAAATCAATGTCAAATCCATACAGAAGTACCCTTATGGCTGTGATCGTTAGTGTGCTTATACTGGCAGACTATTTTATGTTCTAAACAGGCAACGGTTCCAATGTATATTGGTTATTGATTTGACTGGTTAACATAGTAAAATAATGGAAAAATGTAATTGATGAATTCATTTTTTTTCCCTTCTAAGTCAGTTTACCTGCTTTTAGTGTGTGCCTGCTCTCTTGCAGGCCTATGAAGAAAAGGAGTTATTGCGGCTAGTTTATTACGGTGGAGTTGAGCCTTCTTTGCGCAAGGAGGTCTGGCCCTTCCTGCTGGGTCATTACCAATTTCGGATGTCTGAGGCTGAGAGAAAAGAGGTTATTGTCTTTTGTTTTTTGGGTTTTTTTTTTACCAAGCAAGCAATAGTACGGAAGCCCTAAACGGCCATGGATAATATATTTTTTTCTATCTTGTTTTCTCGTGATCTCAAGATAACAAAAGTTGTTTTCTCGTGATTTACTTACAGTCATGAGACAACTTATTTGTCTCATGACTGTTTCTTTCTGAAACACTGCACTGCACCTGGAGTCTACTGTTGCTATAGCAATGAACACAACTTCCACGCACATCTGATCAACGGATAAAACTGTGCGCTCTTATATGTTGTGGATCTTTCAGCAAAATCATTGCTTCACTTAATAAACCTTTTATTTGTGTAATTAACATGTTTAAATTATCAACAGAGCATTCAACAGCTAAAGCACAGACGGAGCCTTCAGAAGGATGGCAGATTATCTATTCTAAAAATCGTTTAGAGCTGCTTGGATTCAACCCACTTTATTTTCCTCATTCGTTTAAAATAAAATTGCATTACATAATTTGTGTGTTATTATCCTACTATCATGTAGGATATGCTGTGACTGGTATCATGTGCGTTTCTATGCTAGGCTTCCATTAAAAGGAGGTGCAATACTCCAGATTTCTAAATAACAAACGTTTAATCCAGTTGATATAGTCTAAATACAATCTTGGGATGCTTTTTGAAAAGAGTGTTTATGTATATGTGGTTTGCTACAAAGAAATGTACAAAATACAATAGTTTATATATCGGTGAGTTCGGGTTTATTAGTAGGCCTACTAACAGTACTAGTACCCAGTAATGTATAAATGTAGACAAAATAGTTCAACAACAACAACAAAAAATGCTCAAAATCAAATCCCGATCTGACATGAAATTGCTCTGTACTGTAGGATACTTATTGTAGCCATTAAAAAGAGGTATTTAGTTTAATATTTGTGTTTGAATATTATGTTTTTTTTTATTTAATGATTATGAAAAGTGAACAGCATGAGTAAGTTCAGGACACGTCAAGTTGGAAGACCTGAAGTGGGTCAGAAATTATTTTGGCCACTTTATTAGCCTAAGTTTTGTAGATTTTTTTTTTGTGAAAGTGAATTTCGTTTGGTATAAATTGTATCTTGATTTTAATCAGTTTTACACCAACCAATTGCCTGAATTTAATAATTAATAAGCAAATATGGCAGACAATATAGGAAGCGCCGGCACTACGCGTGAACTGGAGCGCGTCTCATAAATGAACCCACACTCAGTGTATAGGCTACTTGCCTCACAGACATGAGCAATATGTCTATAGAAAGCTTGAAATGTCTTTTGATCGAAACCATTAAAAATGAAAAGAAATAGGCCACTCTCTGATTATGCAATCTGTATGAAATGTGCATTTCACTATCGCGGAGATGATGAGTCAGCATCTTCAACTTCATCTTTGCAGCTGACACTGGCACAGAAAACACTAGTTTATTAATAAACAAAATGTCTCCATGCTATTTTTGACATTCATAATCATTACTTTTGTCGGTGCTTTTTGCGTGCGCTTGAGTGCGGAATAGGCGAATATAGCATACCGGTATTACTTAAACGCTCATTAGGCTATGGTTTAGAATTCTCTCCAGTAGCCTATATTTATGTAATTAAATTAATTGTTATAAAAAAAGGTGCTTAGTCAACTAATGGCTTAAATGAACAACTATAAAATAAAATAAAAACTTTAAATGTATTATTTCACATATTTTCGAACCATGCATGTTACAGAGGGCATTCTGGGTGATAGCGGCCCAGAGCAGAATGAGCGGCTCGCTGCTTTTTGTAGACTATAAATCATATTTCATATCGATAGGCTATACATTGAGTGACACAATGTGGTAAATAACAGTTACTTAGACTGATGATTAAAATGGCGTCTTAAAGATGCACAACAAGTTGCAAACAGAATACAGTAACTTTTAATGTCACTGTATTCTGTTTGCAACTTATTGAGCATCTTTGCAACTTATTGTGCATCAAAAAGTATCCCAAGATTGTAGTTAGACTATATCAACTGGATTAAACGTTTGTTATTTAGAAATCTGGAGTAGTGCACCTCCTTTTAATGGAAGCCTAGCATAGAAACGCACATGATACCAGTCACAGCATATCCTACATGATATTAGGATAATAACACACAAATTATGTAATGCAATTTTATTTTAAACGAATGAGGAAAATTAAAGTGGGTTGAATCCAAGCAGCTCTAAACGATTTTTAGAATAGATAATCTGCCATCCTTCTGAAGGCTCCGTCTGTGCTTTAGCTGTTGAATGCTCTGTTGATAATTTAAACATGTTAATTACACAAATAAAAGGTTTATTAAGTGAAGCAAAGATTTTGCTGAATGATCCACAACATATAAGAGCGCACAGGTTTATCCGTCAATCAGATGTGCGTGGAAGTTGTGTTCATTGCTATAGCAACAGTAGACTCCAGGTGCAGTGCAGTGCAGTGTTTCAGGAAGAAACAGTCATGAGAAAATTAAGTTGTGATCACGAGAAAACAACTTTTGTTATCTTATGATCACGAGAAAATAAGTTGTGATCACGAGAAAACAAGATAGAAAAAAATATATTATCCATGGCCGTTTAGGGCTTCCGTACAATAGCCATCATTTCACCATTTCGGTTTATTATAGACCCGATATAGTCAGCTATAAGTAACCCAACTTCTAGCCAAAATAACCTTGAATTTGGTTACCTTGAATGTCGTTTTTGCCTAAATAACTTGTGAGATGTATGATATTTCATCATGTAAGCAAAGTCATCAGGGATTACAAGGTGTTTGGTTTCATTTCTTTGAAATGGATGACTAGACTATTCTTGGGCTATGGTTAGATGTTTATAAAATTTTCACTGACAGCCCAAATTTTGCCTTGTTTTAGCTTAGACGTCAGGGCTGTGTTTGGACGGCTATTAGATGTCTTTTAAACGCAAAATTGTTTGCTGGGAACTGTTCTCCCAAACAGTTTTAAAGGGTTAGTTCACCCAAAAATAAAAATTCTGTCATTGATTACTCGCCCTCATGTCGTTCCACACCCGCAAGACCTTTGTTTGTCTTCGGAACACAAATTAAGATATTTTTGATGAAATCCGAGAGATGGGAGCAATGCAATTTACACATCCAAAGTAAAAAATGATAGGAAAGACATCATTAAAGTAATCTATGTTACTTCAGTGGCAGTGGCGTGCACAAGGTGGGGGTGCATGAGCCCCTGCCCCTTTAATCACAAATGCTTGTCACTTCTAATGTCACTAATGCTTGTCCTAGTTGGGTTTCCTTAGCTTTGACAGAAGTGAGAAGCATTTAATTTTTTTAGTCATCTTCTTTACAAAACACAGGTTAATTGGATTTCAGATGGTTTGTGAATTTAAAGCACTTATTCAATTGTTAGCAAGGGTCTTTCGTTTTAAGATAATCTCATCTTTGCCATCTCTGAAACTCTGAACTCTGCAGGTGGATGAGCAGATGCGAGCGTGCTACGAACAGAACATGAGCGAATGGCTGGGGTGTGAGGCAATTGTTAGGCAGAGAGAGAAAGAACAGCACGCAGTGGCGTTAGCAAAGTGTTCATCTGGGACGAGTATGGACAGCACCATGCATAGAATTATGCACCGTGACTCCACCATTAGCAATGAGGTGAGTGCAGATCCATAAAGCCTAAATGCATCTTTGGCAGGCATTGAATACTTTTTTACCACACTGAAAGGTTTGCTTTTGATTTGATGTGATATTTACTTAAGGATATGATGTGTTTGTCATTCAGTCCTCGCAGAGCTGTAGTTCAGGCAGGCAAAGAGATTCCAGGCTGCAGAGTGACTCCAGCAGCAGCACTCAGGTAAACATCCGACTAATGTTGCTGCCAGTACATGAAAAGTTGAATAAGTTGACATTGTCTTCAAAAAACCATGTGAGTACAAATGGTGGCCCCCTTGACTGATCTTCCTCACCCTCACACTCTTTCCCGGTAGTTCTTCACTTCCCAAAACCCCTTCCCCTGGAGTAGCCTACTTCCCTTTGGTTTGTTTTTACAGGTGTTTGAATCCATTGAAGAGGTCGACCAGATTGAATCTGAGCTCAAGAGTGATGATGTCAAACATCTTTCCAAAATCTCAAATGGGACACCCCAAATTGGCACCAGTTCTCCAGACTCTGGTCACCCCTCTTCCCGAAATTTCTCCGTTACTTCTGGTCAGTCGGACTCCTTGAGTACAGAGGACAGTGGGATACATGAGCCAAACCTCAAAGCCCAACCACAGCCAGCAGTATCAAAGGAAAGAGTTGTGAATTCATCTGAAGAGGAAGGAAAGCTGACTGAGGAAGGTGAGACCAAAAAGGTTGAGAAGCGGGGTGAAGATAACAAAATTGAAGTTAAAGTATCTTTGGATGCAGTGGTGACAATTTCAGAGGGAAGCAAGAAGGCCACGGAGAGCTCTGATGAAAGGGCAGAGGTTGAGACGGAGGGGTTAAAAACAGCTCGAGATGCCTTTGAAACTCCTGCAGCAGCTCACAGCCACATGACCAAAATGGAAGTGGGTGAATCTCCAGAGAAAACTTTGACATCAGAAAATGAAGCACTGACACCGCAAACTGAGCCAGATATTCCCAAAGCAACAGAGGTCGTGGAATCGACTCCTCCAGAGCCAAAGATGAATGAGAATCAGGTAAGAGTGGACATTGAAACATCCCAAGTGGGAATTAAAGATATTAGAGCAATCCGAAAGGAACCTTTGGTAACAAAAGATCATAAGGTATCAGATGCATTTGAGCAGAAGGTTGTAGCTGACTCGCTGGTGTCTGTTTCAAAGGACATTGATACAGAGAAAGAAACCGCGAAAACCAATGAAACAAGCAACGATAAAGACTCTGAGATATGGATGGGTGATACTAAAAATGTAAGTGGCACACAAAGAGTGTTAAGATCTGATAATGATAAAGAAAAGAAGACTATGAAGACCAATGATTTAACCAATGAAGCTGAAAGAACAGGAAAGAGGAAAGCAGTTTCAGATCTCCCAATAACCTTTGGTGCAGAGCAAACAGAAGGGAAGGTTGTCACAAAGAAGACCACACATAAAGAAATGCAGAGGAATGCTCCAGTAGTTGAAGAGATGGTGGTGCCGTTGGTGCATGAAGCTTTTAGCACAAGAAAGATGAGCAAGGCCCAAGATGAAACGGAGTCGGACGAGTCTCCCTCTGCCATTGAAATGGAAGAGATTCCTACAGCTAAAGTGTCATTGGTTTGGGAAAGCAAGAGTTCACCCAAAAGCAAGATAAAAAGTGAGCAGGCATCTGTACCTGTATTGGAGCTCAGGCTGGAGGAAGCTCATGGAAAGCCCAGCTCTGAAGAAAAAGACTCTGAGGAGCCAGAAATGGAGAGTCTCTGCCCACAGCTTGATTCCCTGGCTGTGAACACTGAGAAGAATGAAGCTGCCTCTCCAGTGTCCTCTATAGGGACCACTTATTCTGTAAGCACGTTTCAGAGATGTATTTTGTTATTAATATAGTTTGTATTTCTTATAAGGTGAATTCAGATACTTGTGATCTAAAGCTGTTCACCTTTGTAATTACAGCAAGAGCTTTTGGACATGTACACTCTAAATCTGCATCGCATAGATAAAGACGTGCAGCGCTGTGACCGAAATTACTGGTACTTCACACCTGCTAACTTGGAGAAACTGCGCAACATCATGTGCAGGTAACAAAATCATTCCTTCATTGGCCTTCACTGCTTGTGCTCTGGACATGAATGATGCCTCAAATCATGTGCCTTGTTGAGGAGAGGTCTCCTATTACTCTTCTAAGAAGGGATGCACAATATATTGGTAAAGTAATTGATATTGGCCAATATTAAAGTTTTTTTTAGTTTATCAATATCATTCAATATAGAATATGCTACCGTTCAAAAGTTTGGGGACAGTAAGAGCTTTTAATCCCCGATAACAACCGGTAAAACTGATAACTTCGGCTCATCCGGGTAACGTCTCCGGTTACGTATGTAACCTAGGTTCCCTGAGAACGGAACGAGACGCTGCATCAGCTGACGCTACAGGGAACGCCTCCAGCATGACAGGTGCCTGAAATCACGCCAAAAAAACGCCAATCCTGTTGACCGGCGACAGCCTATGATGTCATCAAAGTGCGACAAAGAAGTATATAAGGGCGCCTTGCCAACATGATAGCATCTAATCGTCTGAAGGGACTGTTTGGCAGGCCAGCCCTGAGGCATGGCAAATCGACGCAGCGTGTCGTTGCCTGTTCTCAGGGAACTTAGGTTACATACGCAACAGGAGATATTCCCTTTCGAACTCGCGCTGCGTTAGCTGACGCTACGGGGAACGATATACCCACGCCGCCATGCCGAAAGGAGTGCATGCCCACTGGCAGTGACAACTGTCAGGACAAGCAAATTCAACTCCCCCTCTGGTCACATTAGGCTGTCAGTGACAGCACTCCCTACGGTCAAAGCCCAAGCTATAAGCCTCAGGAGGAACCTTCGCATACCACATGAAGTCCTACCCTGGCCGCTCGAAGGCCTGGAACCAGCCCATTTAACAGAAGGGGTTCCTTTAAGGGAACGTGGCTAGGGGACCCGAGGGAACCCGCGCCAGTCACTATTCGGGAGGAATTTACCGAATGCCACCATGGAGTCCTGACCTAGCAACCTCAATGTGGGACATATCGGTTCGGCCAACCCTGTCTGTTAAGAACAGAGCCTCTGGTGCTCGCCTCCGGAGAGACATCCCGCAAGGGTACTGCAAATTGGCAGTGTCCTCCTCCAGCCGGACCTCAGAGACAGGTTATGCTTTCTAACCCTTGCTAGCGAGGGGAGTTTAGCCGCTCGATCCTAGGATCTACCAAGCTCTTATTTTAAAACGTGCTCAGGAGGCCGAACAGGCCTACGGGCTGATCCTAGCTGGGAGGCCCCGAGGGGCCTACAACCGACGGATCAGTGCCAAGCGGCTGTAAGCTCACAGAAGACTCTCACTTGTGAGGAGCTCCTAAGCCTGCCTGGTAGGTAACCATGCTGTAGGCAACCTATGCAAGTCCCTGGTCCTGTAGGGACCGCATAGCAGCAGCGTCGTCTCGTTATGCTAGGGTATGACAACCGCCTTCAGGTGCTGCCGGCTAAATCCGGAGCCTGATAGCAGGTTACCACTAGCTATCAGAGTAAAGCCAGTTATGTGTTCCCGTCTAGGGAACTCGTTCCCCAGGGAAGCCAGAAAGGGGCCTCCACCTGGTAACCTGTGCTGACTGCTCGAGCATCCAAAAACAGCGGAGCTTACCCTCAAGGAGGCCTAACGAGGCCTACTACCTGATAGCAGTCGAGCTAGCCTTCGAAGTAGCTGGGAAAAATGGCAAATCCCCCAGGGAAGCCCCGTGCAGCTTACTACCTGTTAGCAACCCATGCTACCATCTGTTACCGAAACTGGGGACCGGGGAACGATCTCAGGGAGACTCTCTTTGCAAGGAGGCCCCACCTGTCCTGGAGTCTGCTGCCTAGACTGCCCAAGCTGGCTACTCAGAACCAGCTGGCCTTCACACGCCCGCACATGGGGCTGGCTCCATCCCAGAGGTGCGGCACAGTCTCACGGGCATTGCCTACAGACATGAACCTAATCGAATTGCCAATAGCAGTGGACTCAGCGAACAAATGCTTTAAAAACCCTCTAAAGCAAGGGGAGTACAACTTACGTCACCTGCTTCGGGGCGGCCACCTACCTTTTCATCTAGTGGCCCGCCATTCATGCGAGGGCGTCAGCCATTGGCAATGTTCGGGCCTCAGGGGAGCATTCGACCAAACCGTCATGCAGAAGGTTGCGACGTAGCAGAAGACATAGAGCAAGGGTGAAATTATCATACAAATATGCAACCCACCGGCCGTGCCATCCTCCAGGATGAGGCCGGGGGCCGCCAGAAGGTGGCGGCCACACAAGCTCTGAAAGGCGGGGTATAGCAAAACTAAAGTCTAAACGCACACAAGCGAAAGACGCTTATCCCCGCCCCACGACCACTGGTAAAGTCGCTGCTGCAACACCTACACTGCATTACTAAATTACCCCAGAACACAGAGAAGGGGGCGGGCCTTGGCCGGACAACTCTGTAATAATAGGAGGCTGAACCAAGGATGCAGAAAACAAAGCACTGTTCTTATACTTAAAAGACAGGCCCGGGGCAACAATACCAACAATGCCTTTAAAGGAAAACGCCCCCCATCCCTAGCGAAGCCTAGGCCAAGTGGTGCAGCTATTCTCTACTAGCTAAAGTATAGCATTTATGCACAAACATATAATGTTGCAAAAAAGATCGTTCTTAGCTACTCACAGGGAGCTGCAGGCGCTGCGGTGCCCGACGATGTTCCATAGTCCCCAAACCCTCTCATGAGAGCGAAAGAGGGTCCTGAAAAACATAATAAAATAATGTTTCACCCTTCTCGAGGGGGACTCGCCGCTCATCAAGGAGAAAGGAGTTCTCTTTCTCCCCGATGTCCACAAGGTTTAACCACAGATGCCTCTCATTGGCCACCATCGAACAACCGATGGCGATCAATCGAGGTCCTTCAGCAGGTCCGCCTGGTAAGCCTGCAACACTGCCATGGTGTGCAGAGCCGCCGCAGCGTGACCCGCTAACATGTACGCCCTGCTGTTCAGACGAGAAGTTGTTCTGAGAGGTTTAGTCGGCAGCCCTCAGTGTTGACGGCCACCCAGAGGCAAGATAGTTCGCGAACGTCTCGTCCACGGGCAGCACCGACACATATCCAGCCTCGGGCAGTCCCTCAACATCAGCGAAGTTAGCTCTCAGGCCGAGTATGGTTTCTTCCATCACTTCGAGATCTGCTGATAGAGATCCAGAAGGAATGGAAGACTCCCCGGAGTTGGGAGGTCATGGGCAGAGAGAAACCGATTGTCCAATTGGTTTGGACGCCCAACCTCTCTCCTCACGTGCTGCCAAGGCAGCTGTAGTCTTCCCGCAGCACGTTCCATGATCTCCAGCAACTCCCCGTACATGGGACAGGATGGCTGAGAGGCTTCAGCCTCAGCCGACTCATCAGCCTCCTCCATCCTCTGCTCGAGTGGAAGAGCAGCAGACGAGGAGGAGGAACCTAAATCCAGCTCCTCCTCCGATGTCCGCCTCTCGCGATCTGGGTCGTCGTCTGCGAGAACCACACCTGTCTCCAGACGACGAGCAAGATTCATCTGGGAACCCCATCGCTCAGCCTCAGCTCGAGCGGGGCCGTCCCCAGATGCTCAACCCTCTTCCCTCGAGAAGAGGGCCTGACGAGAGCGGAGCGTTCTCAGGGGAAAACGCTTGCAGTTTGCACAGGAGGCTCCCTCGAGAACCTCCCGTGCATGCTCTTCTCCCAGACAGTACACACAGAGTGTGTGTGTATCCTCAGGCGTAAGAGACCTGGTACACGGGTCCACACACCTGCAGAAGTGGCGTTGCTTCTCGGCACGCTTCATCTTGATTGCTTTCTTAGTTTTACACTTTACGTGAAAACAGGCAAAACAGTCCCTGAAGACGAAAAGATGCTGTCATGTTGGCAAAGCGGCCTTATATACTTCCCGGTCGCACATTTCGATGACATCATAGGCTGTCGCCGGTCAATAGGATTGACGTTTTTTGATAGGGATTTCAAGCACCTGTCACGCTGGAGGCGTTCCCCGACAGCTGACGCAGCGCAAGTTCCCTTGAACTGAAGTCGGTGCTTTACGCTTGCTAGGAATGTTTTTTGTGGAAGTTTTGCGTTTGGTGAGCTAATAAAGTATTAAAACTCAAATCAATACTTTGTGTACAGTTATTTGATTATGTCATCCGGTATTGTGGACTCGCAAGCTCTCTTGTTTCATACAAATGGAGCTGCTGCCTTTTGGCGACAATTGCTTTGTACACTTTAATGGATTTCAATATAAGATAACAAACCGGTAAGATTTTAAAACTTATCTCAAATCAATCTCTTATCCCCAAAATTATTGTGTTGAAATGCCGTGTAATAAGTGGTATGACTGTACCGTATCCCTTAAATGTCTGTCTAGTTTGAACTTGCCGCTTGCTAGCAACTGCTTTCTTCGCAGAAGCTTTACGCTTATAGACCTAATAAAATATTTTAACTTAAGGCAATTATTTAATTATTATTTTAATTATTGACTTATTTGCAAGTAGATGTGTAATAAGCAGGATAATGCACATCCAACCAGTTGTTATTGAAGAATAAACCCCTTCAGAGTGATGCAAGACCCCTCCCCTGATCACTGTGACTGGGTTTATTCTGCAACAACAACCGGCTGGATGTACATTATCCCTTACTTAACATACCACTGGATGGCGCGATTGACCAGAGTCAAGTATTCCACAGAGCCATGTAATAATGTTTTTGAAAGAAGTCTTTTCTTGCTCACCAAAGGTTTGATCAAAAATACAGTAATATTGTGAAATATTACAATTGAATACAATTTTAAACATATTTTAATATATTTCAAGATGTAATTTATTCCTGTGATTCTTGCCAGACTGCATCTGTGTGCAGTGTGAATGCTCTAACCTGTTAAAAAATATGTATCACATACTGGCTGCATATGTATTACAAACGGATCATGTGTGATACAGGCATAATATTATATATATAATATTTGCTGATAATTTGATAAAATTATTATTTTATTAATAGAAAATTCAAATGAACAAAATGTATATATGTTTTACTGTAATGTTTGATCAATTTACTGAATAAAAGTATATAAAACTATTAAATAAGTATTACGTTTTAAATTCTTTCAAAAACAAAAAATCGTACTGACCTCAATCTTGAAGGGTAGTGTATATATTGGCCTATATAAGATAACCTTTGCAATCACCTAATGTTCAATTTAAGTTAATCTTTAATAGCATTAATCATTTATAAGTGATTAAATGTAATTCTTAGCAATTTCTTAAAATGAATATCCATTTTCATTAATTTCATGTACATTAAAAATGTGTCAACTTAGGAATCACAATATTATACTGTAGATAAAATAGGAATTCTGAAAATAATTCAGTTTGAGTTTATCGTATTGGCCAGATTTTTAAAGGTCCCGTTCTTCGTGTGTTTTTGAAGCTTTGATTGTGTTTACAGTGTGCAATATAACATGTGTTCATGTTTCGCTTGTAAAAAAACACAGTATTTTTCAAACAATTTACTTATCTGTATACCGCTGTTTTCACTCTCCTAAAAACGGGCTGATGTTCTGTGTTCAATGAAGTCCCTCCTTCAGAAATACGTAACGAGTTCTGATTGTGTCAGCGGTTCCCGTGTTGTGATTTGACAGCAGCTTAGCGAACGTAGCCCGGTTCCTGTGGTGTGATTCGACAGCAGCTTAGCGCACGTGGAAAGGTCACGCCTCTTAACGGGAGATATATGCGCTCAATGATCTCTACAGCGTCCCTGGGAAAGCCAAACAAAGGTGATTTGACTCTGGGATGAAAATAACAGCGTCTCGACAACATGGCGACAAACTCACTCAAACGCAGCACTTCCTTTTCTCCACGCGACACGTCCTCTTCTCCACGTGGGACAGCAACAAGACCACGCCCCCTTTTTTCACGTAGTCTTGTGGGCGGAGGTTAGTCTGTTCTACTGTTCTATCGACGTCATATATGAAGGAAGTACCAGGATGTAGTCCAAGCCGGCCGTTCGCTGTAGGCTTTGAAAGGGAACTTCTGTTAAATAAAATATCTCACTTGGCATTGAACTTTGAGCTTTATAATTTTACAGGTATTATTTATGCTCTAACAGCAACATTACACACTAACTAAAGTTTGAACAATGGGATCACGAAGAACGGGACCTTTAATATCAGCGCTTCTTTATTTTGTTATCAACTCACGATTTTCACCTGGCAGATGGTAAAACATGCAAAAACACAGACAGGCATACATTAAGTCATATTGTCACGACTACCTGGCTCACAGTAGCAATGACATAGGGGAGACCACACCGTTTGTTAAGTTAAATCAAAAATAATTTATTTAAACATTAATAAAGATAATGAAATCATAATTTGAATCAATAAATGTATCCAGTCAGTAAATGAGAAACAAAAGAAAACTAATCAAAAGTGTAGTGCAGATCAGTAAAGTGTCAAACATGTGCAATGCAAAAAAGGAGTAGAATGATGAGGCTGCCACCAGCCTGGAGGCCAGAGTAAAAGCAGCCATGCACAGCCCAGACCCGAGAGAGAACAACTGGCAGGAGATGTTCTTTAATCAGTATCCAGCCCATCCTCTCTTGTCAGATGGACCTAAAACAGACAGCTCCCCCTTCAGCTTGGGGGAAGAACAACAGCCCAAACATATTCTGTCCATGGTGGAGTGAGCACACCCAGCACGGCAAAGCCGGGGCATGACATCACTCCCCTCACAAAACAGAGACCCATATGGGACTCTGTAAAACAACCTTTTACTCCTTACACCATTTCCCATTATCAATACTAAAAACAAAACCCAACCCAATAACAAACTACACCTAAAAAAACAATAAATGACTAAATCCTTTTAACTAAAAAACTAAATCCATTTCCCCTTTTACACCAATTCTCCCGAAAGACTAATGGTAAACTAAACCAAACTCTCAACACCCTTAACCCACCTCCTCAATACAACAGCCACCACTGGAAATGACCAAACTTACCCCCCAGCCCACCTAATCCCCCCTCCCACCTTCTTCCCACCCAGCAGATCCTGGCGCCTGGATAGCAATTTAAGAATGGAAAGACAGGAAATAAGAGAAAGGAACCAGTGACCGGAGCAGAGATAGACACCCCTTAACAGTCATCAAGAGCCCGCGACAAGGCATCGGCCATGACGTTGTCGGACCCCTTGATGTGCCTAATAGACAGGTTATAAGGCTGTAGAAAAAGAGCCCAGCGCATAAGGCGCTGGTTAGTATTTTGCAGAGAAGAGAGGAAAGTAAGAGGATTGTGGTCAGAGAAGACCACCACAGGGTGTAACCCACCACCAACATAAACCTCAAAATGTTGGAGTGCCCAAATAAGGGCCAGGGCCTCCTTTTCGATGGTGGAATAATTAAACTGGTGACGATTAAATTTCCGAGAAAAATAGGAAATTGGTCTATCTATTCCATTCTCATCCTTCTGAAGAAGAACGGCACCTGCCCCTACCTGGCTGGCATCTACTTGTAGCTGGAAGGGCTCCTCCAGCCTAGGGGCAGCCAGGACAGGTGCAGAACTCAGGAGAGACTTGGCGTTTTCGAATGCATGTTGGCAATCTGCAGTCCAATTGAATTTAACTGAACCCTTTAACAGGTTAGTTAGTGGGGCAACGACAGATGAAAAATTACAGCAAAAATTCCTGTAATACCCTATCATACCAAGGAAGCGCATCAATTCCTTCTTAGTAGCAGGACGTGGGAATTTATCAATAGCCAGGACTTTCGTTCTCACTGGCCGAACGTTCCCCTGTCCAACCACCTTTCCCAGATACACCACTGTAGCCTGAGCAAACTCACACTTTGCTAAGTTCACAGTGAGGTTTGCAGCCGCAAACCGCTCAAATAATGAACGTATATGGGCAAGGTGGCCTGTCCAAGTGTCTGAATAACAAACCACATCATCAATATACACCGCGCACCCCTCCAGTCCCGCAACAACTCGATTCATGAGCCGCTGGAAACTGGAGGGGGCGTTGCGCAACCCAAAAGCCATCCTCGTATAAGAGTAGAGTCCAGACGGCGTAATAAAAGCAGAGATCTCTTGTGCCCTAGGAGTAAGAGGAACCTGGTAATACCCTTTTAGCAAGTCAAATTTGCTCACATAACGAGCCGCCCCGACTTGATCGACACAGTCCTCTATCCTAGGCAGTGGATACGAGTCTGGTTTTGTTACGCAATTAACTTTTCTGTAATCCGTGCAAAATCTGTACGTATGATCAGGTTTTTTTACTAATAAACAGGGCGAAGCCCAGCTGGAGTATGACTGTACAGCAAGACCATTTTCCAGAAGATATTGGACACTATCATCCAGACTTTTACGCTTATCAGGACCAGTGCGGTAAAACCTCTGACGGATTGGCTTTGCATCTCCGACTTCTATGTCATGCTCGATTAAAGTTGTGCAGGTCGGAGTATCTGAAAACAGACAAGAAAATTCAAAGATTAAAGCTTTCAATTCTGCTTGCTGTTGCAAATCCAAATGATCTAAGACTCCCTCCAATTTGGCCAACGTCTCGGAATTATGGAGACGAGCATGCAGCATGGAATCGTCAGGGCCCTGCACATCGTCCTCTAACTCTGGAGAACCTACGGACGTGCTTGCAATGGCCAAGACAGACGATTCACCCATACACCTAGGCGACTGTGCTGATGCATAATATGGCTTAAGTAAATTAATGTGACATAACTGTGTCTTCCGCCTACGGTCAGGCGTAGCAATCACATAATTGGACTCTGAAACTTGACGAACCACACTGTACGGCCCACAATACTTTGCACCAAAAGGAGAACCAGGTATAGGCAGCAATGCTACAACCTGATCCCCTGGGCTGAAGACACGAGCTTTTGCTTTACGGTCATAATTTCGCTTCATTTTTCTTTGGGCATCAGTCAAATTTTCAGTTGCCATTTTACATGCCAAAAGTAACCTGCGACGGAAACCATACACATAACTGGACAAACTCTTGGGCGGTTCAGAAGACTCCAGATCACTTGACAACACAGACAATGGGGTACGAACCTTGTGACCAAATACCAAATCATTTGGACTAAAACCTGTGCTTTCTTGCACAACCGCTCTAGCCGCCAACAATAGCCATGGTAGACCATCCTCCCACTCCCGTTTCATCTCTATGCAGTAAGCACGCAATAGAGACTTAAGAGTGGCGTGGAACCGTTCCAAAACCCCTTGACTTTGTGCGTGGTACGCGCTACTCAAGTTGTGCTGGATACGCAGCTGTTTCAAAGCTGCTGCAAATGTTTTTGATGTAAAATTTGAACCCCTATCACTTTGAATGATTCTAGGAATCCCAAATATTGAGATAAACTGCGACAATGCTTTCACCACAGACCTTGTAGTAATGGTCCTCAAAGCATACGCAGCAGGATAGCGCGTCGCCTGGCACATGACGGTAAACAAATAAACACAGCCTGATTTTGACTGGGGTAAGGGACCCACACAATCAATGACCAAATGCTCGAAAGGCTTACCAACAGACGGAATGGGCTGTAAAGGCGCAGGCTTAATGACAGCATTTTGCTTACCTGCCACCTGACAGACATGACAAGTTTGAACAAACCGTGCAACGTCCCTCTTTATCCGTGGCCAGTAGTAATGTTTTAACAATTGATTGTATGTCTTCCTTACCCCAAAATGACCCGCTGTTTCCCCATGAGCTGTTTTTAGTGCCACTTCACGAAATTTCTCAGGCATCACCACCTGCAAAATCTGCTCTCTCACCTCAGTTCCCACAGTGGGTGACCACCTTCTTAGCAACAAGCCATCCTCCACAAAATAGCAGCGATCTAAATTGTCATCTGCAGTCAAGTCAAAATATTTCTGTAAGCTCTGATCACTCTTTTGAGCCTCAACAATGTCAAATCGAGACAAAGGTACTGGTAACTGTGGAATAAATACCTGAGACGTGTGCTTAGAAACATCAGATGAGTTTGCATTCTGCTTATGCGCCATAGCGCGCGTCACAGCGCATGCCGTAAAAACCTCCGGAAAGTCTTTTTGACATCTATCTGACTCATCCACCAATGAAGGTCCAGTCTTAACCACGGGAGGTGGTGAGACCTGATCAGGAAAAACACGGTCATGAGCAAAGTTATTACCCACAATCAGATCAATTCCCTCTATAGGTAAAAAAGGGCGCACTGCAATAGTTACTTCCCCGCTCACAAAACCAGAAAACAACTGAATTTTGTGCAGAGGCACTGGAAATGACTGAAGACCAATTCCCCGTATTAACACACAATTTTGGGTATCAGACTCAGACGAGAAAGGCAAGACAGATTGACAAATGAAACTTTCTGATGCACCCGTATCACGCAGAATTTTCACTGGAACGCGATGTGCGTCTCCAACCAATGCCACAAAACCTTCCGTGACAAACGGTGCATAATCCGTTATACTCGATACAGAAAATTCAGTCTCATCACATTGTACATTGCTCAAACCTTTATCAATTGACACTGTACATTGTGCACGATCTAATATTTTGGCTGGAATTTTCTTATCTGTACTCACTGAGCGCACAACAGGAACAGCTGAGGCGCAGAGGCCAACTTTTCCTCCATCACCCTTACCCCTATTACGCTCCAATAACACTGGGCAATTTTTTTTCCAATGATTTTTCCCAAAACAGTAATTACAGTCTGCTTTAAAATCGAAATCCGATGGTTTACCACGTGCCATTGACTTGGAAAACACAGATGTGTCCGTATTAACAGGACTATAGCGACGTTCTTTGAAATGACTGTTAGAACGCGGACTAAAATCCCGAGATGGAGTCTTGTGTATGAGAGAAAAATTATCAGCAAGAACAGCGGCCTCTGCTGCTGTTTTCTCCTGATGTTCGCTAATATAAGTGGCTATTCGATCAGGCAAAGTGTTCTTAAATTGTTCTAATATCATAAGATCACACAACTCATCAAAAGAATCAACCTCTCCAGCTGTAAGCCACCGATGAAAGAAGCTGGTTAATTCCCTAGCCCACTCAGCGTAAGTTTGCTTGTCTGATTTTTTCCATGATCGAAAACGCTGTCTATAAGCCTCAGGGATTAATTCATAACACTTTAACACAGCTGCCTTGACGCATCGATAGACCTTCTTTTCAGCGGACGGTAAAGCCACAAATGCCTTCTGTGCACGGCCAATTAACGTAGTTTGTAACAATACAATTTTATCCTCATCACTCCAATTTTGCTCAGTAGCAATATTCTCAAATAACGAAAAAAACACATCTGGATCATGCTCATTAAATTTAGGTAGGAACTTGATCATACCGGCCAGACCAATCTGCTGCGATTTGCCAAGTTTGCCTTCCGCTACTAATTTCAGCCTAGTACGCTCAATCTCACGTTCCTGCTCTAAATTTTTAAGCTTTTCCCATTCTAACTCACGATCTTTATCTTTCTGTACAGCTTCCAACCTTTTACCATCCAATTCGTTATCAAGCTTTCTTTGAGCCAATTCGTCATCTAATTTTTTCCTTGCTAATTCTTGTTCCAATTCCAACGTCTTCTGTTCCATTTTCAAATCATGTTGCAGTTTTAACAATTTGACTTGCTGTTCAAATGTTAATACACTGGATTTTATCTGTGGATCTACAGTCAAACTCGAAGTGGGCTCACTATCTAAAGTGAACTCACTCTCTGAACCCGAGGCTCCCTGACCAATTTGCTTCGGCAATTCCTCGTCAGGTAACACATTATTCTCAACCAAACACGTACGAATTAAGTCAACCAGCTCATGCTTCTTAGCTCCCCTCGGCAATGTTACATCAATTGCATAGTGCTTAACAACACTATACAATTGTTTAATATTCAACGCCGCAAGCAAAGCCACTGAAGGAGCAGCAAAAAACGCCTCAAGTGTACCCATTTCTACAATTCAAATTACAAGTCCCCAATCAACAATCTAACCAAGCTATGATCTACAAATAAACACCAAATAGCAATACATCTAGCCAAAGAAATGACGACTATGCGTATTTCTCAACGTCTTTCGGGTTATTACACAATTCCAACCACACAAATTACATCAGGCGAAGCGAATCAGCTCACGTTACAGGACAACAACGGAGTTTCCCCCTAAACATTTACCCCCCTACTATTCTGACCTATCTTCACACTAAGTCCAAGAACAAGGCTAATTTACTCACCAATACCGATGGAATCGTACTGTCCCGACCGAAGTCAATTCAGCCGGTGCTCCACGGCGGTGCCCTCGTTCAGACTTCAGTGACCAGCAACCTAAACCCACGCCAAAGCGCACTAATTGGGGATAAAACAGACTCCGTATATGCCATCCTGCAACATAAGTAGACCCACAAAACTTCGCTACTCACATTAAGCAAGCAAAATATGGTTGGTTAAATTGTTCTAAACTGCGCAAATACTCCCACTTTTCCCCAAAATCAAATAACTAATTTTAACAATCCAAATACTCAAATAATATTCAATTCATTAACTGAACACTCGATGCGGAACCCCCCAACAAACAAACACCACGCGTGCCAGCTGATTAGTTTACTACCCTCAGCTGATCACTGGTACGTTTCATTCACAAAAAGTGAACCAATGACGTAGCACTACCCACGCAACTAGGCCTTCACAATATTGCGAATTATAGTAGTCTACTTACAAATCGGGATCCAAAATGGCTAGACGAGCCCCCATATGTCACGACTACCTGGCTCACAGTAGCAATGACATAGGGGAGACCACACCGTTTGTTAAGTTAAATCAAAAATAATTTATTTAAACATTAATAAAGATAATGAAATCATAATTTGAATCAATAAATGTATCCAGTCAGTAAATGAGAAACAAAAGAAAACTAATCAAAAGTGTAGTGCAGATCAGTAAAGTGTCAAACATGTGCAATGCAAAAAAGGAGTAGAATGATGAGGCTGCCACCAGCCTGGAGGCCAGAGTAAAAGCAGCCATGCACAGCCCAGACCCGAGAGAGAACAACTGGCAGGAGATGTTCTTTAATCAGTATCCAGCCCATCCTCTCTTGTCAGATGGACCTAAAACAGACAGCTCCCCCTTCAGCTTGGGGGAAGAACAACAGCCCAAACATATTCTGTCCATGGTGGAGTGAGCACACCCAGCACGGCAAAGCCGGGGCATGACAATATCTAGGGGCCAGAATATTATTTACACTTGAAGCTGGGCTGTTTGACTTTGGCCATTGAGCAACCACCCAGAAGACCCTACACTCTAAAGAAATTGTGCTATATGGCACTAAAAGTGGTTCTTGGCTCGTAATCATAGGGGAACCACTTTTGGTGCTATATAGCACCATATATTAACAGGTTCTGTATATGGTAGGAGTGCTATATAGCACCTCAGTCATCCCAAAGAACCATGGAAGCATCAAGATTTGGTGCTATACAGCACTTAAAGTGGTTCCCCTATGATTACAAGCCAAAGAACCACTTTAAGTGCTATATAGCACCATTTTTTTTAGAATGTAGAAACCATCTAAGAACCCAAAAGATCTCCGCGACTGCGTGGCAAAGTACTCAGAAAATCTGGTGTTGTGATGTAGCTCAAATATCCCTGTATTGACTGTTTCTGCAGTTATATCTGGCAGCACCTTGAAATCGGATATGTCCAGGGCATGTGTGACCTGCTTGCTCCCTTGCTAGTTATTCTAGATGATGGTGAGTCTTTGTGAAATCTGCTCTTCTTCATCTGTGTGTTTTTGAGTTCATGCTACTGTTTAAAAAAAGACCAAATGATTGCAATTATGTTTAGCTTTTCTCATATCTGTTCTCATATAATCTTTCAGAGGCCATGGCTTTCAGTTGTTTCACCGAACTTATGAAAAGGATGAATCAAAATTTTCCTCATGGAGGTGCGATGGACACCCACTTTGCCAACATGAGATCTCTGATCCAGGTCGAACATCTGCTATAGACCCGTTTGTTCAAAAACATGCCTTTTAAATGTAAAATGTGGATGTGAATTTTTTGCTCTCTTCCTCCGTGTGTAATTAGATTCTAGACGCAGAGCTGTTTGAGCTAATGCATCAGAATGGAGATTACACCCACTTCTACTTCTGCTATCGCTGGTTTCTTCTTGACTTCAAAAGAGGTAATGATGTCCTACACATAAAAGAGAAAAAACCTGCATACAACGAATATAAAAGTAAATCTCAATCTCTATTAGTTCTCATCTGCAATGAGATGAAGCCATAGTTTGCTTAAAATGAATCGAATTAGCAATTGCAATACCATCTTGTTGATTGTGACTCAGTAATTTAAAACATATTGCATTAATATTAGGCTATGCACAAGGCTCTACTCACATTACCATGTGATTTATGTAAGATGCGTTTAATTTTATTAAAGCCCAGCCCCAGTTAAATTAAAAACTAGAATATGAGATTCTGCCCAGGGCTATGCTTTCAAACCGATTCAGAAATGTCAGCTCCCCCTGCTGTCCATGGAGACCGTTTAAGTTATACTGAAAAAGGAACTATAGGCCTATTAAATACTACAGGTACTTCATAACATATGTATTTCAAATCCTCAGAGTTGGTGTATGATGACGTGTTTGCTGTTTGGGAGGCCATCTGGGCTGCTAAGTGTGTCTCCTCCAGCCATTTTGTGCTCTTCATTGCTCTTGCATTGGTGGAGATCTACAGAGACATCATCCTAGAGAACAATATGGACTTCACAGACATCATCAAGTTTTTCAATGGTAAATATTTATCCATTATATACCCTGGTACAGTAATGTCTCAATGTCAAGAACCTCTTTTTAAGAAAAGAGGACCATTTAACCTAATCTAACCTACAAGGGTTTATCATTTAAATACATTTAAAATAAATGTATTCATGTTAAATTCATATTAAATAAATGTATAAATTAAATGTTACATTTATCAATAATGTTAAGTGCCATTTAAGCAATTTTTTTTTCTAGTTGTATTTAAAATTATGTATGAATGTACTGTTACATGTGACTACATTTTTAAACATTAATAAAATTAAAAAAATTAAAAATATATTTATTTCTCAATTTAAAAAGTACTTTATTTACATTATTTAGTTTATTGTTGCTACTCTTGGATGTACCCACAATTGTAAATCGATATATGGAGAAATTGCATTATGGTTATTTGTTTTATTATTTTATAACATCTATATTCATAATATAGAAGTTATAAAATTATTTGAATAATTGCACCCTCATATCCCTTAATGTTGCCTCTTTTTTTCTTTTTTCTTCAGAAATGGCTGAGCACCACAATATCAAGCAGATTCTGACTCTAGCTAGAGACCTGGTGTGCAAAGTGCAGACACTTATAGAGAACAAGTAATTCTGAAACCTCTCACTTCTCGTGTTACACATGTTCATGTATCCCATTAACCCTTGCTACTAAACAACAGAAAGCATTTGGCAAAAGCTTAGTTAGCTTCAAGTGTTTAGGGAGCATAACATTTCTAATGCCAAACATCTTGATCTACCTGAAATCAGTCAGTGTGCAATTTTTTTAATGGAGTCATTTGGCTTCTTAATCAGGTTTAACTAAAACCTCATAGTACATAAAATTTAATAAGTAGATGCTGCTAATGAGGGAGGGGGGGGGGTGCAATCCAACACTCTCCATTGACTTTGTATTGATCCTTGTAATTTATGACTTATAACAAAAAACAGAACAATGTAAAAAAGCTGCTATGTGACAGGGTGTACAGCAAACAAGCTAAAAAACACAGAACTAAGTTTTTATAAGCTGTCGACCCAAAAGAAAACGAGTGTTTAAAAGAGGTGGGAAGTAACGAATTACATTTACTCGCGTTACCGTAATTGAGTAGTTTTTCTGTGTACTTCTACTTTTTTAAGTAGTTTTAAAAATCTGTAATTATACTTTTACTTTAAGTATGTTTTGTCTTAAGCAATGTACTTCGCTACATTTTAAACCACATCTGTTACTGAGTAAAATAAATAAATAATACGAAAGTGGGGAAAAAGCGATCCGGAAATGACTGCATTGAATTGAAGGGCGGGAGAATGCGCAAAAATCACAAAAAGATGGAGACAGACAAGACATGTCAGTGATGCAGATCCAGCTGAAAGCGAAACGCCATCGTGAACCACTAGTTAGTATGGGAATACTTTGGATATAGAAATAAATAACGTGGTGTTGTCCTGGAGGATAGACTATCAAAGTTATAAAAAATGTTGATGCAAATGAGGAAACGCATAGAACATGTTCGGGAACATCCCTCTGTGTAGATAAAGGTATGTTTTTAGATAGATGTTTTAGATAAAGGATGTTTTTAGATAGATGTTTTAGGCCGAGTGATTTCTGTGATGCAGAGGGAATCCCGGAATCCAGTCGCGACAATTAATTTACAGTATAACGCAGATATCACGTAAAACAAGCAAACTGATGGATGAATGAATACATCGAAATCACGACATGGTCTGTGACTATTAAAGCAAAACACTGCTATATAAATAAATGATCTGCTTGTTCTGTCTCTGTGATGAGCAGCGCCGTCTCGTCTACTACATACTCAAGTACGCGATGCTCGTGGTGTTTTAACGTCTCACAAACCATATTTGAACATGAACACAATGAACATTTTAAAAAACAGTCAAAATACACTCTGAAACAGGTTTTCACAGAAGCAGCTCTTCACTAAAACCCATCAAAATAAACGTTTTTGAAAACCTCTTGAAAATCTGTTTTGCAGCACTTTGCCAAAAAATATAAGGATAAAAGTTTGTTACATTTTATTTAATTACCACCGTTTTGGTCATATACAGTGAGCAAAATAAGTATTTGAACACCCTGCTATTTTGCAAGTTCTCCCACTTAGAAATCATGGAGGGGTCTGAAATTGTCATCGTAGGTGCATGTCCACTGTGAGAGACATAATCTAAAAAAAAAATCCAGAAATCACAATGTATGATTTTTTAACTATTTATTTGTATGATACAGCTGCAAATAAGTATTTGAACACCTGAGAAAATCAATGTTAATATTTGGTACAGTAGCCTTTGTTTGCAATTACAGAGGTCAAACGTTTCCTGTAGTTTTTCACCAGGTTTGCACACACTGCAGGAGGGATTTTGGCCCACTCCTCCACACAGATCTTCTCTAGATCAGTCAGGTTTCTGGCCTGATGCTGAGAAACACAGAGTTTGAGCTCCCTCCAAAGATTCTCTATTGGGTTTAGGTCTGGAGACTGGCTAGGCCACGCCAGAACCTTGATATACTTCTTACAGAGCCACTCCTTGGTTATCCTGGCTGTGCGCTTCGGGTCATTGTCATGTTGGAAGACCCAGCCTCAACCCATCTTCAATGCTCTAACTGAGGAAAGGAGGTTGTTCCCCAAAATCTTGCAAATACATGGCCCCGGTCATCCTCTCCTTAATACAGTGCAGTCGCCCTGTCCCATGTGCAGAAAAACACCCCCAAAGCATTATGGTACCACCCCCATGCTTCACAGTAGGGATGGTGTTCTTGGGATGGTACTCATCATTCTTCTTCCTCCAAACACGTTTAGTGGAATTATGACCAAAAAGTTCTATTTTGGTCTCATCTGACCACATGACTTTCTCCCATGACTCCTCTGGATCATCCAAATGGTCATTGGCAAACTTAAGACGGGCCTTGACATGTGCTGGTTTAAGCAGGGGAACCTTCCGTGCCATGCATGATTTCAAACCATGACGTCTTAGTGTATTACCAACAGTAACCTTGGAAACGGTGGCCCCAGCTCTTTCCAGGTCATTGACCAGCTCCTCCCGTGTAGTTCTGGGCTGATTTCTCACCTTTCTTAGGATCATTGAGACCCCACGAGGTGAGATCTTGCATGGAGCCCCAGTCCGAGGGAGATTGACAGTCATGTTTAGCTTCTTCCATTTTCTAATGATTGCTCCAACAGTGGACCTTTTTTCACCAAGCTGCTTGGCAATTTCCCCGTAGCCCTTTCCAGCCTTGTGGAGGTGGACAATTTTGTCTCTAGTGTCTTTGGACAGCTCTTTGGTCTTGGCCATGTTAGTAGTTGGATTCTTACTGATTGTATGGGGTGGACGGTTGTCTTTATGCAGCTAACGACCTCAAACAGGTTCATCTAATTTAGGATAATAAATGGAGTGGAGATGGACATTTTAAAGGCAGACTAACAGGTCTTTGAGGGTCAGAATTCCAGCTGATAGACAGGTGTTCAAATACTTATTTGCAGCTGTATCATACAAATAAATAGTTAAAAAATCATATATTGTGATTTCTGGATTTTTTTTTTAGATTATGTCTCACAGTGGACATGCACCTACGATGACAATTTCAGACCCCTCCATGATTTCCAAGTGGGATAACTTGAAAATAGCAGGGTGTTCAAATACTTATTTTCTTCACTGTATTTGTATAAAAATCATAAAAAGAAAAAATTCATATGGATTCTTAAACATTTTAAAAAGTGAATGATAAAAATAAGTTGTTGTTAATCTAATTCATAACCATTTATTGAATTTGGTTGATTAGACATGTTTTATTGAAATTTTAATAAACAAAACAAATGGTTTCAAGAACCAAAAACAGTTTTCATTCATTTAATGCCAATTTAACTGGTGATAATAATAACAACCATAATTCAATAACACAGTTTATTTATTAAATAATTGTTTAATACCGTGATGCTGTGAAACTTTGATGTTTTCATATCGTGAAAATCTCATTCTACCACAACCCTACACAGGAGATTCCCCACCCCTGCTGTTAAAAAAGTAACTCAGTAACTTTTACTCTGAGTACATTTTAAATGAACAACTTTTTACTTGTACATTTTTAGACCGGTACTTTTACTTGTACTTAAGTAAAATTTCATTGAAGTAATAGTATTTTTACTTGAGTAGAATATTTTGTTACTCTTTCCACCTCTGGCGTTTAAGTAGACAAAAGTGGATACAGGCAATAAGATGTGAATCATCAGCAGGAAGAATGGGTAAATTTTGGGATCCTGACACTCAGTATGTCTCAGGATGCATACGTGTGCAGTAAACATGTTGTCACTGTTAAGTCAAATATCCAAATGTCACTTTTATATATTATTTTTCCTGTCGCTGATTACGTTCCCCTCCAGAGGGTGTAGTTCTCAGTGTTGCGTTCTGTCTCATTTCCCTGTATTCACTTTTGTGTCCTTAAACGCTCGTTTTTTGGGTCAACATCCTATAAAAACTTCTGGGTTGTTGGTTCTGGGTTTTGTTTAGCTTGTTTGCTGTGCACCTTGTCACATATCAGCTTTTATACATTGTTCTGTTTTTTGTTATAAGTGTCAGAAATGACAAGGAGGCCACTTCACACAATACAAAGTCAATGGAGACGGTTTGATTGTTTTCCCCCACGGTGGGCGTGGTCTTCAGATTATGGCGCGTGTTGCTCTGTCTCTATGTCTACAATGCAGACAGGATTGCCAGTCACTGGTGACTTGTAAGCTCTATTCCACAACCTAGTGTGCTGTCTTGCTGTCTACTGCCTACATAAACTTAAATTTAATCTCATGAGTGAATGATTTGTTTCCATCTTGATTTCAATAGAATTTGGTTGTATGTTGCTAAGAAAACAACACATAGCACACAAAAATACTGGGTAAAATAGTCTTTTTATTAAGACTTTCAAGTGAACATAAGTATTTATAAATATTAGGTCCACTGTGGGGGTTTATTTTTGTATCATGTTGCAATGCATTCTGGGATTGCCTTCTCCATGCATGAAATGCTGCCTTAGAATTTGACCAAAAGAACGTATCTTAGAAGGCAGCATAATGTTACAGAGATGTGCCTATGATGCCTTAAAATGCTGCCTATGTAGGCAGCTCACTAGGTTTTGAAACAGAGCAATAGAGTTCAGGTCAGGTGCATTTTACTGCTAAGAGGCGGTCACACTAGATGTCATGGTCCATTCACTTCCTTTTTTGTGCATACAAAAGACAGAGAAGATACACATATCATCGTTCAAAGGTTGGAAAACTTATGCTCTTGCAAGGCTGCATTTATTTGATCAAAAAATACAGTAAAAACTGTAATATTGTGAATAATTTAAAATTATTGTTTTCTATTTAAATATATTTTAAAAATTGAATTTAATCCTGTGATGGCAAAACTGAATTTTCAGGAGCCATGATTCCAATCTTTAGTGTCACATGATCCTTTATAAATCATTCTACTATGCTGAGTTTGCTTAATATTTTTGTGTAAAGTTCAAAAGAAAAGCACTTATTTCAAATAGAAATCTTTTGTAATGTTATAAATGTCTTTACTGTCACGTTTGATCAATTTAATGCATCCTTGCTGAATAAAAGTATTTATTTCTTATAAAAAAATCTTGCCTGCCCCAAAATTTGAATGGTAGTGCACATTCATAGAAATTCAATCTTGCACTACAAACAAAGCAGCTTATCTTTTTCATTTCAATGCCGCGGGAAACTGTAATAGATATTTATAGAGTAGATAGTATATTTAATTTGTATTTATTATTTATTAAAAACAGAAGCCCTAGAGCATTATATATTCAGATATTTGTTGTGGCGTCTGAAATAATACAGGATCATTTTGCATGCTTAAAATCCAGTGTGACCGCCCTCTTAAAGGGATAGTTCACCCAAAAATGAATTATCCCATGATTTACTCACCCTAGGTGTATATGACATACTTTATAAAGTAAAATATATAGCTTCCGCCATACCATCTTCCGGATGGTTTTAAATATGGATGTTTTCCTTTCACAAACCCTTCGATTCACTTCAGAAGGCCTTTATTAACCCCCCGGAGCTGTGTGGAGTACGTTAATGATGGATGGATGCACTTTTTTGAGCTTCAAATTTTGGGCTGCCATTCACTGCCATTATAAAGCTTGGATAGGCCAGGACATTTTTTTTTTTTATAGATTTGTAGTCTGAAAGAAGAAAGTCATATATACCTAGGATGGCTTGAGGGTGAGTAAATCATGGAATAATTAATTTTTGGGTGAACTATCCCTTTAATGATCCTGTGTGACCTGCACACTTTATTAGTGTTCTGTATTCTGATGTGCCGTTTTTAATAGGTTATCCAGATTTTCCTGTGTACAACTGTAGCAGCGCTGTGCTTTCAGTCAGCTGACCTTTGGCATGTGTTTTTGTAACCTGCTTATTTCCAAGTCAGTGTCTTTACTGTGAGTTGTTTCACTAAATCAGATCAGGTTATTGTATCACAAAGTATATTATTGGAAAATACCAAGGAATGCCTCTAGGTATTAGATTTAGTACAGAAAAAAACGTGTCCGTTAATAGTTACAGTGTATTCCTTCTCTTTGTGTTATGGAACTGATTAATGATTTGTGTTTTTCATCCGGTTTATGTAATGTTTGAGTCAGTACTGTGTTTCACTGCGTTGGTGTCAGTCACCTTATGAAAATCTGACATTGGGATTTATTTGATGTTTGTCTGTTTCTGCTACCTAAGAAAAAAAAAACATGCTTTGGTAAATCATACTTGAGACATTAAACCGCATAGTTATGACATGCGTAAGTCATAATTATGTCGAAGTTGACTTTCAACAACATAATTATGACTTTATACTCAATTATTAATCTCATTAATATGACCGTCATCATTTTTTACTTTTTATGTCATAATTATGAGTTACAAAACCATGATTTTTTTTCTTATGTGACAGAAATGGGAAAGTGTGTGTGTGTCTGAGTGTGTGTGGACCAGGACAATTCACAATCACTACCGCAAGGCCTTGTCTGCTTGATGTATTCTTGCTGTTTGTGGACTGTACAGACAAATACATGCTATATTTATTATATAGAGAGAATCTATATTATTAACTTTGGTGTCGTTGGCTACATGGTTTTCAGAATGGACACTAATATCCACACAAAGAAATGAATATCATCAGTGCTCTTATTTATTTTTTCATGAATGAATTTATTGTTGTATAAAATTGCACATTGTTGCTTCTTCATCCTCCAAACACACACTGTCCTCTGTTGTAGCAGCTCTTATATCTCAGTACCTTATAAAATCTTGAAATCACAAAAGTATTGATCCTGTGATCAAACCAGGACAGCTACGGGTCTGAAAGCTGTGGCTAATCAGGTATATACACAATAAGGTGCAGTCAGAATGTGTATCAAATCACAAGTATATGTTTTCCACATGTCTGATCTGTAAAATAAAGCTAAAAATGACTATTTAGGCAAGAAGCAAATCAAAATAAAAAGTGTATTCCAGTATACTATTAACACTCTGAATTGGCATCTAGCATCTAATTTGTAATCTGATATGAACAGGTGTTAATCAATGTTCCTGTATTGCATTGCATCTGGTTGATTGCTTCATGTGCAAAAGTAAAAATGTATATATAATTTGTTATATACATTTATTTAAATCTGAATGTATGCATTTTGTCTGTTTTTATGTGAATGTTCTTGCTACACTGGGGTCAATTACTACAAAGTGTTACATTCTAAATATATATTAAATGGTAAATGTACTTGTTTAAAAAACAAAATAAAATGGAATTGTTCCTATTTTCCCAACAAATCTAACCATCATATTCCTGCTTCTGTTGGCAATGATTGCGTGTGCGTGTGTGTGTGTGTGTAAAAATATATATTTATTATGTGTTAGTCTTTGTTTTTTAATGAACATAAGTTTGTAATTAGGTTGATTGGGGTTGACTATGGAAGCTTGTTTCTGTAACGGAATTAAAAGATAATTGCGACTTTTCACCTCACAATTCTTTTTTCCCTCTTAAAATTACGAGATATAAACGAGTTATATTTTCTCGCAGTTGCGAGTTTATATCTCGCAATTCTGACTACTTTTCTCAGAGATATAAACTTAATGAAAAAGTCAAAATTATGAGGCGTAAACTCGCGCTTACCGCAGATGGGAGTTTTTACTCAAACATGTTCTGAGGGCAAAAAGGAAAATGATTGGTTCACAGATTCAACCAATGAAATTGAAGCAGAGGCGGGATCATCAAGTCAGAACATGTTTGAGCTCCTGCATCTGTTGTGATTCTGCTGAAGAGAGGTTTGTGTTTTAAGCGTTTAAAGTGTTTAAAGTGACGCAGAATGAATGATGTATTATTAGATGTAACACTGTATTGCTTTATCTAACATTTATCAGCGTCGTGTGAGTAAAGTAACAGAATAAACTCATGAGTAACAGAAGGAGCGGCTCATTTCGCTCTTTATGGTGAATCAGTTCAAACATGAGTTCAGTCTCTGGAGAGAGAACCGGAGCTTTAGACTCTCCGAGTCAATTGAACCGATTGATTCACAACAAATGATTCAGTGATTCGAAGCGCTCCATTTCTATTTCTATCTCGATTTATACAAATCATTAAATAGCTAAACTGATTAATATATTATGAGTCTGTATAATTTGCATTATTTTATTAATTTGTAGTGTTAGTTCTGAGTGTTTTCTGAATGCTCTGACTGATGAATAGAGATATAATTTTGCCAATAATTAATGAAAATACAAAATTCATATTTCAATGCAGAAATATGACACTTAAATTTAGTTCAGTAATACTCAATCACAGAGGTGTTTAGTTCAAATCAAAACTGCATCTAACTGTGCGTTCACACCGCCGCCGGCGAGAGCGTCAAAGTGACCGGAAGTCATTCATTTTCAATGGGAGCCCGGCGGCGAGCTCCGGCGAGAGCGGCGCGGCGCGTCTTGGACGATTTGGGCGTCGAGGAGAGTCAAGTATGGGTAACTTGGAGTACTGGGCGTGCCGGACGGTAGGGGGCGTGCCGGACGGTCACTCATTGGTCGGACGGTATGGGGCGTGCCGGACGGTAGGGGGCGTGCCAGACGGTTTCTCATTGGTCGCGAAAGCTGCCTGTTCTTATACTCTTAAAAGGAAGCAATAAATCAAACCGAATCCCATTAAAACAAATTCCATTCTTTTAAAATAAAAGCAACGTTAATGATATGAAGAATATTCGATAAAAAAAAATATATATATATACTTTCAACAGTACAATCGGAACTTTTGCATGGTGCGGAATACTGACGTCATCACATGGCGCAGATTAATGACGTCATCAAAGCGGGTTTGGGTCGAAGTTCATTAACCATCAAAATTAATGACGACAAAAATATTCTTTGTTAATGTTAAATTCAACGTACTAATACAGATTAAAATCATTTTCTGAACATGAACAGCTGTATTTGTTTTACCTAATACCAACAAAGATTAATAAATAGGCTACTGTATCAAATGTATTGCTCAGTTACCTGAAACCTTGTTAAGCTTTACCCTAAAAACAATTTTGTCTGATTCTGAGACAAATTATATGGTTGATAAAAAAAGAAATAAAATTGTTTAGTAACCTTCTGTTGAGTGACATTTAGCAACACAGACACAGCTTTATCCACTAAAACATTTATTCAGTTTTCAATTCAGTTTTTAAATCAATTTAATTTTTCAAGCTTGAGTTCAAAAGAAGAAAGAAAGAAAGAAAGAAAGAAAGAAAGAAAGAAAGACAAAGAAAGAGACACAGAAAGAAAGGAAAAAAGAAAGACAGAAAGAAAGAGACAGAAAGAGAGAGACAGAAAGAAAGAAAGAAAGAAAGAAAGAAAGAAAGAAAGAAAGAAAGAAAGAAAGAAAGAAAGAAAGAAAGAGAAAGAGACAGACAGACAGAAAGAAAGGAAAAAAAGAAAGACAGAAAGAAGACAGAAAGAAAGGAAAAAAGACAGAAAGAAAGAAAGAAAAAGAAAGACAGAAAGAAAGAAAGAAATAAAGACAGAAAGAAAGAAAGACAGAAAGAAATAAAGACAGAAAGAACCCACACAAATCTCTTTTTTCATCCATCCATTCATTCATGCTGTAGTAGCGGTCCATAGAACAGAATCCATCAAAATCTCTGTCTGAATAGAAAGCTCTGAAGATCCCCTTCTTTCCATTGCCACAGTATCCAGTGGTGTTTCTGTAGATGCACCCACAGCCATCACACCTGGTGAGCTCCAACTCCACTCTGTACATCTTCCTCACATCTGGACTGACAGACTTCCAGTCAACAATACCTACACAAGAAATTAATGCAATAAACTATCTAAATATTTAAAATAAATAAATAAAATTATAAGTAATAAATATACATACTGCCCAGCCGCAGGCAAAGTGAGCTTTTCTTCTAAAACTTTGACGGCTGACAATGTCGTTGAACTTTCTGCACACTACTGACAGTGAGAAAGGCTCCATCTCCTTCTTCATACACCACATCTAGAAGAATCCATCTGAGCAGCTCTGATGGAAGCTGAATAAAATATAAATATATAAATAAACAAATATTCAGCTCTTTTTCCAGAGCTAAAAACAAATATTACTTGAAATGACAACAAATATGTTTAATGAAATACTTCATAATATTCAATCTTACATCAGCAAGGTGTAAGAGGTTATTAGAGCCATTAGAGGCGCAGGTCTTAAAGTGACAGCAGTGCAGTAGTGAACACGCTGTCCTTAAAGGGACAGTTCACCTCTAAAATGATGTCATTATTCACTCACTCTAATATTGTTCCAAACCTGTATTAAACTATCCCTTTAATGTTAATACAACAACAAAAGACAAAGAAAATCACTCATTGCTCTTGACTGAAAAACTAATACAGTAGCTTTAATAAGAATCCATGTTTATTTTATAGTGAAGTCTTTTATTTTTACATTTATTAATTCAATTTCATACTTAAATGCTGCTGTACAGCTCTGAGCTGCCAGTTTAAATCTTTATATAGGCCTATATTTATTTTATATCTTACAATACACTAGGAATGTGTACAAGGTTTTTTCTTTTTTAAAGTAAAGTTTTAAGTTTAAGTAAGGGTTTTCAATTCTTTTAAGTAAAATAAAGAAGGAGTATTGCAATAAAAAATAGTATTTTTTCTCCTTAACCTCTTGCTGTTCCTGTCGCCTAAGAATAGAATAGCAAAAAACTGATGTGACAAGCCATCAGAACCGAACCAAAACCGAAAACCGTGGTTAAAAACCGAGGTATGTATTGAACCGTGGACCAACTGTATTGTTGCATCCCTAGTGCCGACCCAAATCAGTCTGAAATAGTCTGAATAAAGACACTTGTTATAGGTGCCCGGTAGTGATTCAGCATAAGACAAAAACACTGTTTGGAAAATGGATTCATGATGTACTCGCAAATTTTATAAATTTTGAACTGAAAAAAAGTTACGGACCAAAGCTTTAACAATACATAATATCCCCGTTCACGTTATCATTTGTCATCTTAACAAATGGGTCATTCCCTGTCAACTCAACCAGAGGTCCCTGGCTCAAATCGTTAATTTTGTTAAAGACAAACATAAATAGTGATGAAAGCCAAAATATTAGATGTTGTGGGTGTATATTTACATCAGGGGTGGGGAAACGTTGATCCTGGAGGGCCACTCTCTTGCAGAGTTTAGCTCCAACCCTAATCAAACACACCTGAAGCTAATCATGGTCTTCAAAATTACAGGCAGGTGATTTTTTTTTTCTCTTTCAGGTTTGGAGCTAAACTCTGCAAGAGAGTGGCCCTCCAGGATCAACGTTTCCCCACCCCTGATCTATGCAATTGTGTTAATAGAAAAATAAAACAGGATACATTTCTAGTGTCAACATTATTTGTTGTTCAGATATTACTCTATAAAAGTAACAGCTGTATGCAAAGAGACCCACGTTTGGTTGACGACCAATATAATGTTTAAAGTCGTTTGTACTAGACCTGTAATTTGGCCCAAATCTCAAGTGAAATTGGTCATTTTGACCCCCTCTACAAAATATAATTGGTAATACAAATACAAAACGGATTAACCACAAAATCTACATTAATTGCATTCAATATGTTTGCTTTCTTAACTATTTATATTTCTCTTTAGAAAAAAAAAATATATATATTAAAAAAAGTTACAGAAATGTGGTTGATTTGACACGGAATGACTCAAATGATGCATGTAACATGCATAATACAAAACTAAACTTGTACTTACGTTCATGGTGAACCACACGAAGTCTGTGGCTTTGCAAATGAGTGAGAACGTTTTGTCTTTCACTTGGTCTATAAACATGGGTGGCACAAAACGGACACCGGTACAAACTGCCAACTCTGTAGGCCTCGTCTTCGATGCACTCGTGGTCATCGTTGCGTCTCACAGTAACATGTGTCTGTTAAACAACAATTAAGTAATTACTAAAGCTGCAAGATATAACCGCAAAATAAATAAATGATGATCGTTTTTTTAATAAGCTATTGTAATATACATATCTACGATATATAAAGCTTTAATCTCATATATAAAAGTATGACTATCTATGACGATTTAATCCACATCTTACCGCCGCCATCTTCTCACAGGAAATTACGTCAATGTATGGTTATCGCTGATTGGCCAACACGGTTGCCAGAAAGAAACTCCTTTCACCAATGAGATACCGTCCGGCACGCCCCCTACCGTCCGGCACGCCCAGTACTCCAAGCTGCAGTTACCCCTGTCTCAGGAGAGTTGGAATCAGGTCAACTTTATGGTAATGAGCTATGACGCGGTTCGGCGGCAACCAATGGGAATATAGAAGTGCTCCGCTTGAAATGATTCCAGAGAACGCAGTGCTGGGAACTTTGGTCCCGACCACATTAGTTCCCAAGCAAAATGGAGGAGAGGTTGATCTTTTATATGCAACATTTTCGCGCTAGAAAGCCATTTTTTTTTCAGCGGGAATGCAATTAATTTGCTCAAAACAACACCGATTTGACCAATTGCATGAATGCTGCACTTAAACCAGGACAGTTATTGTAAAGTAGGTTGCACACAAATTAATGTTAATGTTAAAGACCAAGGCTAGCACCTATAAACTTGTTGAAATTAGACTAGCACTTCCAAGAACACAAAAGCCACACCACACAAATGGCTTTTAAATGGTTTATTTCATTAGCAAACATGCAACTATAATTAAGTTAACTTTCACATTTAAATTATTTCATGATGTTATCTTATACGGGTACAGATCTTTCACAGCGTCGAGTGCAGGGTGGCCAGAGCGAAGTTTGACGCTCTCGCCGGCGGCGGTGTGAACGCACAGTAAGAAAGAAATTGACACCAGTTGTTTAAAGGTCCCGTTCTTCGTGTTTTTTTTTAAGCTTTGATTGTGTTTACAGTGTGCAATATAACATGTGTTCATGTTTTGCGTGTAAAAAAAAAAAAGTATTCTAACACAATTTACTTGTCCTGAAAACAGCTGATGAGTTCCCTGTTCTATGAAGTCCCTCCTTCAGAAATACGTAACGAGTTCTGATTGTGCCAGCGGTTCCCGTGTTGTGATTTGACAGCAGCTTAGCGAACGTGGCACGGTTCCTGTGTTGTGATTCGACAGCAGCTTAGCGCATGTGGAAAGGTCACGCCTCTTAACGGGGCGATGTATGCGCTCAATGATCTCTACAGCGTCCCTGGGAAAGCCAAACAAAGGTGATTTGACTCTGGGATGAAAATAACAGTGTCTCGACGACATGGCGACAAACACAGTCAAACGCAACACTTCCTTTTCTCCACGCGACACGTCCTCTTCTCCACGTGGGACAGCAACAAGACCACGCCCCCTTTTTCGCGTATTCTTGTGGGCGGAGGTTAGTCTGTTCTACTGACGTCATTTATGAAGGAAGTACCAGGATGTAGTCCAAGCCAGCCGTTCGCTGTAGGCTTTGAAAGGGAACTTCTGTTAAATAAAATATCTCGCTTGGCATTGAACTTTGAGCTTTATAATTTTACAGGTATTATTTATGCTCTAACAGCAACATTACACACTAACTAAAGTTTGAACAGTGGGATCACGAAGAACGGGACCTTTAAATAAATGGTCAGGGAAAATATTCAACATACAGCAATTTTTGTTTGAATAATACAAAACATTTGTTTTTAGTTAAACTTGATTTAATTCATGATGAATGCAGTGACCAATCGATTAGATCTCTTTTTGTGTATATTTCTTAGATTATGACATTAGATATGAGAAGTGTTAAAATGAACTGAAACCTCTTCTTAAATCTGTAATTTTTTACTTCATTCAAATGAATGACTTCTCAAAAAGAAAAATATATTATTGATTTGTTTTTGTTATTAGGAAAATTTTATATTCATCAAACTAAATGGAGTAACTCAAAAACCCAAGTTTGCTCATTATCAAACAGCCTTTAAAGTTTATTTAGAAGTTTGTTTGTTTTTTATCAAAAAGCCCAACAAAACTGTCTCTGCTAAATTAACTTAACTTATGTTTGTGACGCACTTTAATTTTAACTTCAGCTTTTTTCTTCACACTATTATAAAGATGGTGTTTATCAAAGAGGAGAGTGAAGACGTGAAGATTGAAGAAACATTGAGAGTGAAACATGAAGAAACTGAGGAACAAACAGAGAAAGAGGAGAGTGAAGACATGAAGATTGAAGAAACATTGAGAGTGAAACATGAAGAAACTGAGGAACACACAGAGAAAGAGGAGAGTGAAGACATGAAGATTGAAGAAACATTGAGAGTGAAACATGAAGAAACTGAGGAACAAACAGAGAAAGAGGAGAGAGAAGACATGAAGATTGAAGAAACATTGAGAGTGAAACATGAAGAAACTGAGGAACAAACAGGTTGGTTTCATTCTTAAAGCTGAACTCAGTCATTTGATCATTATTATGATCCTTATTAAATGTCCAGCTTTACAGAAATGAATAATTTTGAAGAATATCAATAATATTTTACCTTTAATATTTTGTATTTTAAAGGGGATTTTTACAAAAAATAGTAAATACACTAAATATGTACCTCTAAATTATGCACCATTAATCATCTGCAATGCAAAGGTGTAAGCACTGTATAGCCTTACATATACATATGACTATAAACAGCTGCTGCTGAGTCAGAACACAAGATAAAGAACATTACTTGTGTTAGGTTATTTATTTTGATATGTAACCGGTCCTTCGAACAGGAGTCTTTAGCATGGGAGGAGGGCGCTAACAAGGATACTAAAGACCACTAGTGCCAGTCGCTAACACACCTCCTGAAGCTAGGGGAGTGAAATTTACACGCACAGCTCTTACTGCCCTACATCCATCCTTGGTCAGATGTGACCAAGATGGCGGCGCGAGTACATCGCGAGGCTCAGGTTCTCTCCAGATTCTGCAATTTTGCGGTATTTTTCTTGCTCATCTCGGGTCTGTTCATGCAGAACAGTTGTGCCTTTACATCGTACACCCGTTGTGAGCTTTTGGATATTGGTTTGCGAATTTACGACAGTTTTATGGACAATCCTCGACTCCTTCCTGAGATCGCTAGGACACCCGAGGCTATGCACTCTACCCGGCAGGGCGGAAGTGCTCGCAGGCGGCGCCGAGATCGTAAACAAAGGCGGGGAAAGCGCTGAGGACTACGAGCTAAGCTAATGCTAACACCACATCGGCTTTCTTTACCCAGCATTTTCCTTGCCAATGTACGATCGCTAGTGAACAAAATGGAGGAGATTCAACTCAGCATCACACATAGCAAGAAACCTTTGAACTGTAACGTCCTAATCTTCACGGAAACCTGGTTAGACAACGGAATACCGGACACCGCTATTGAGCTAGCGGGACGCCACACACTCCGGGCGGATAGAACATTAGATGGCTCCGGTAAGAGCAGAGGTGGTGGATTGTGCATTTACATTAACAAAGCTTGGTGCACAAACTCTGCTATTGTTGGGAGTCATTGTTCAGCTAACCTTGAGTTTCTCATGGTTAAATGTAGACCGTTTTATCTACCGCGGGAGTTCACTTCCACCATTATCACTGCAGCCTATATTCCCCCGGATGCTGATGCCAAGCTTGCTATGAAAGAACTTCACGCAGCCATCAGTAAACAACAGACTGATCACCCGGAAGCTGCGTTTATTGTTGCAGGTGACTTTAATCACTCAAACTTAAAGTCAGTGCTACCCAAGTTTCACCAGCATGTTTCCTGCCACACCAGAGGAAACAAAACCTTAGACCATGTTTACACAAACATGGCTGGAGCTTACGTTGCAACACCCCTCCCCCACCTGGGACAGTCAGATCACCTCTCTTTGTTTCTCACACCCAAATATGCACCCCTCATCAACCGTGTGAAGCCATCAGTGAAGACCATCAAGGTGTGGCCTGCGGGGGCAGATTCCACACTGCAGGAAAGGTTTCTAAACACAGACTGGAGTATGTTTGCTTCTCAAGCCACCAGTGGCGCTCACACGGACATTGACTCCTACACCTCCTCTGTATTGGATCATATCAATACCACCATTGACAGTGTTACAACCCAGAAACAGATCACCACATACCCAAATCAGAAGCCTTGGATGAACAGGGAAGTGCGACTCCTGCTGAAGTCACGCAATACTGCCTTCAGATCAGGTGATGCACAAGCCTACAGCACATCCAGAGCAAATCTGAAGAGGGGCATCAAAAAGGCCAAGCACTGCTACAAGCTAAAGATAGAGGGACACTTTTCCAACTCTGACCCTCGACGCATGTGGCAGGGCATTCAGGCCATCAGTGACTACAAACCCACCCATTCCACCCCCGCAGCCACTGATGTCAACTGAACGAGCTAAATTACTTTTATGCTCGCTTTGAAAGAGACAACAGAGAAACTGCCACCAAGCTCAAACCCTCAGCTGACCACCCACCAATCACACTCTCCTCCACAGATGTCTGCAAGGCACTGAGCCGGACAGCATGCACAAGGCTGCTGGACCAGACAGCATCCCTGGACGTGTTCTCAGGGCATGTGCGGAGCAGCTCGCTGGGGTTTTTACAGACATTTTCAACCTGTCTCTTGCCCAAGCAGCTGTACCATCATGCTTTAAAACGCACTTCCATTGTGCCAGTGCCAAAACACTCTAGCCCGAGGTGCCCTAATGACTACCGCCCTGTAGCACTCACACCCATCGTTATGAAGTGCTTTGAGCGGCTGGTCCTGGAACACCTAAAAGACTCTCTACCATCCGCATTGGACTCACACCAGTTTGCCTATCGCAGCAATAGGAGCACAGAGGATGCAGTTTCCATGGCACTGCACTCTGTGCTCACCCATCTGGACAATAAGAACACTTATGCACGTCTGCTGTTTGTTGACTTCAGCTCAGCATTCAACACTGTCATTCCAACCAAGTTAATAGCCAAACTTGGAGACTTGGGCATCAACACTTCAATGTGTAACTGGATTTTGGACTTTCTAACTGACAGACCACAGAATGTTCGATCAGGATTCACCTGCTCCACGTCCATCACACTCAACACTGGTGTACCACAGGGCTGTGTGCTAAGCCCGTTTCTCTACTCCCTCTTCACCTCCGACTGCAAGCCTGTGTATGGATCTAATTCCATCGTCAAGTTTGCGGACGACACTACGGTGATTGGTCTCATCAGCAACAACGATGAGACTGCCTACAGGGAGAGATCCAGCACCTGGCCACAGGGTGCGCTGATAATGACCTGCTCCTCAACACCACCAAAACGAAGGAGCTCATCGTGGACTTCAGGAAAGAGTCAAGAGGCACACACGACACCATCCACATCAATGGAATGGCTGTTGAGCGTGTCTCCAGCTTCAAGTTCCTGGGGATCCACATCTCGGCGGACATGTCGTGGACGACCAACACCTCCAGCCTGGTCAAGAAGGCTCACCAGCGCCTCTTCTTCCTGAGGACACTGAGGAAGAATCAGCTCTCCTCGGCTATCCTGGTGAACTTCTATCGCTGTGCAATAGAAAACATCCTGACCAACTGTGTCGCAGTATGGTATGGGAGCTGCTCTGTTGCGGAGCGCAAGGCACTGCAGCGGGTGGTGAAAACTGCCCAGCGCATCACAGGGACTCCACTACCTGCCATCGAGCACATCCAGAGGAAACGCTGTCTGCATCGAGCTCGCAGCATCCTCAAGGACTCCTCTCACCCAGCCCACAGACTGTTTTCTCTCCTGCCCTCCGGCAGGCGTTTCAGGATCCTCCGGACCAGGACCAGCAGACTTAAGAACTGTTTTTTCCCCAGAGCTGTCTCTTTACTGAATTCAAACCCCCGTTGATCCACTTCCCTCATAAACTGCTAACTCTCCTACCTCACATCTTCCTTCACTTTGTTATTTGCACTACCGACTGTTTATTACAGTAACAACTGTTTACTAATGCATCTTGCACTACCATATCTTAACTGGATTATGCTTATTTGCACTGCCGACTGTATTTATAGTACCTACTGTTTACATTTGCATTTTGCACCGTACTTCTAACTGTAATATGCAACCACTTCCCACTGCACTTTTACACTTTTTTTTTTCCGGATAGCTCTGTCCATAATTTATTGCACTACCTTAATCCACTGCTATTCCTCATATTAGCCTAACATATTATTGTATACCTCTATCTGTAAAATTCTGTTTATAGTAATAGCCATCTGTATATTATATTCATAGTACATATTCACCTGTAAATTCTGTTTATAGTAATAGCCATCTGTATATTTATTCACTGTACATATTCACCTGTGAATTCAGTTCTGTTTATAGTAATAACCATCTCTCTATTTATACATATTTATACATATTCAGTACATATCCATGTCTTGCACTTACGCAACCATTGTATATCCTGCACTTGCTGCTATTGCACTTCTGGTTAGACCTAAACTGCATTTCGTTGCCTTGTACTTGTACTTGTGTAATGACAATAAAGTTGAATCTAATCTAATCTAATCTAATCTAATCCATTCAGTGTTGGGCAAGATACTCTTTACAAGCTACTTGTAAGTTAAAGTAGTTAAATTACATTTAAGATACCATTTTGAAAAAGTAGTTAGCATAGGGTGAATTCTGGTTTATTGGAACACTTTTTCCAAGTCCTTTCAATGGAAAAAAAGTGTCAGAATCATTTGATTGTGTAAACTATCCGATACACACAATACTCAAATATAGCCTGTATCTCAAATTGTCTGTCAGAGTGCAAAATGGCTACACATTTAACATCAGTGCAAGAACAAAATGCATGCAACTTAAATGAAATGCTCAGGAGTCAGGATTAGTCTAAAAATGCAGGTTAAAGTCACAGCTCATGCAGTGATGGAGCACAGCATTCTGAACAGAAACGCTCTGAGACGCCAGTCATGTGCCTTTTGCGTAGACGGAGTGGAAGCCTTTAGACTTGTATCAACGCTTAAGAATTCCTGGAAAATGTGTACCAGACCATAAAATATATTTGAAAGCAATTCTATGTTCCGTGTTCAAGGGTTTGTGTTTTCTAAAGAGTGATTATTATGGGTATTGCATTAATTGCTGGTGTAAATTCCTTATTTCATTAAGAGGGGTTTTGTGTAGGACCAAGACAAAGCTGACTACACCAGATCTTTGTACTTTTTTTTTTTTTTACTTGAAACTTAAAGTAATATAAAAGCACTTCAGCATATAAAAACCCCTAACAAAAAAGGTGGGGAAACTTTACAAAAGCAACTTACAAAAAATCTGTATCACATGTTTTTTTTTTTCTCTTTCGATTCTAGCGGTTTCACAGGATATCATGTTTTTTTTCACTGGGCCTTTATTACGGCTTAAATTATTGTCAGGAGTAAACATTGTAAGCTAATTAAAATGTTTTAATCAAATCAGTATTATTATTAATCAAAGTACCCTCTACTGTACAATAGGTATATTTCTGTTATTTCAAGTTATACCGGGGAGAATTGAAGAGTTTTTGTTTAAAACAAGCAAAATTATCTGCCAAAGTGGTAAGGAAAATCTTGTATCTGTTTGAAATTTTGAAACAAAATTTCAAACATAAACTTTTCATTGCACTTGGTGATGTAAGGCTTGGATGAGCTGCTCGGCCATGGAAACCCATTCCATGAAGCTCTCTACACACTGTTCTTGAGCTAATCTGAAGGCCACATGAAGTTTGGAGGTCTGGAGCTATTGACTTTGCAGAAAGTTGGTGACTTCTATGCACCTCAGCATGCGCTGACCCCGCTCTGATTTTACATAGCCTACCATTTCATGGCTGAGTTGCTATTGTTCCCAATTGCTTCCACTTTGTTATAATACCACTAACAGTTGAGCGTGGAATATTTAGTTCGGAGGAAGTTTTTTAGATTGGATTTATTGCACAGGTGGCAACCGATCACGGTACCACGCTTGAGTAACCCATTCTTTCACAAATGTTTATAGAAGCGTCTGCATGCCTAGTGCTTGATTTATACACCTGTGGCCATGGAAGTGACTGGAGCACCTGGATTCAATGATTTGGAGGGGTGCCCCAATACTTGTGGCAATATAGTGTATATCTTATACCACTTCAGGGGCTCAACATTTCATTCAGTATATTTGACAAGGTTAGATTTTTATGCTGAATAATGTTTGAGGATTGTGTTAGTTTGCATGTACTTGATCAAAGCTTCTATCGCTTGTTTCTGCTTCTTCGTCAGTGTTTTGAATCAGAGGTTCTGTACTGATTCAGAAGATCTGTCATAGCGCCCCCCACCGTATACCAGTGGCAACAAGGACTGCCGGAAAAATTGTCTATGGTGGGAATGTCATAAATGATAGAAAATCTCATCAATGGCAGGGAAAGAGTCATTTTTAATCATTCTTCTGGGTGTTATAGATTTTTAATCAAATTAAAAAAATAAAATAAAATGTGTCTTGAAACAAAAAATCAAGGGTGTACTCACACTAGGCGATCTGAGCACTTTTGACCTCCAAAGTCTGGTCCATTTGACTAGTGTGATTACTAGGGGTGTAACGATTCGTTTTAACAACGATTCGATTCGTATCACGATTTGAGGTTGTCGATACGATTCAAGGACGATTTTGGTTCATTTAGAACGATACGATCCGAAACGATTCAGTGACTTGAAATCGATTCAGTAACTTTTTAGCCAAAAATTGTGTGACTGAAATAAATATCTGGAGACTGGTCAGTGCAGGTGAAGTTACCTAGATTCCTGTTGTTTCTTGTAAGGGAATCCGGTATATCAATGAATTATAGATATAAACAAACAAGTAATGGCAAATGCATTAATTTTATTTGAATAAAGTGAATAATTCAAACCAACAGTTTAGGTTGAATTTACAGGAAGTTAACCTTTTCTGCTCTCATTTTCAATATACAATAAAAGTACAGCAAGTGCAGCCAACATTTGAACAGTACCTGCAACTTCTTGCTTTTGTTTTTCAACATAAAAATATTACAATATATTAACATCAAAAATAAAGTGCAATTAGCATCTCTTCAGGTTTAATTAACAGTAGTTTACCTGCTACTTCTTGCTTTAGTTTTTAAACATAAAAATAATACAGTATTAATATAAAAAATAAAGTGCAACCACACTGCAAAAAATGCTCTTCTTATTTAGTATGTTTTTCTTGTTTCCAGTCTAAATATCTAAAAATTCTTAAATCAAGGTGCATTTACTAGATAAGTGAAATGACGCAAGATATGTTTTCTGGTTTTCTTGGGGGGAATAAATTATGTGAATTTTTGCTTAAAACAAGCAAAATTATCTGCCAATGGGGTGAGAAAAATAATCTTATTTCTGTTTGGGACATAAACAAGAAACAAGATTTCAATCAGAAACAAAATTATTTTTCTCACCTCATTGGCAGATAATTCAGCTTGTTTTAAGCAACAACTAAATTCGTTTTATTTTATTTTCAAGAAAACAAAAAAAAATATCTCATGACATTTAGCTTATCTAGTAAATGAACCTTGATTTAAGAATTTTTAGATATTTAGACTAGAAACAAGACAAAAATACAAAGTAAGAAGAGCATTTTACCTACAAACAGCGAGCGACTTATTTAAAACATCTCCGTCTTTGCAAAAGCCAAAGTGTTTCCACACACTGGACCGCATGGTGGTTTGTAAATCTCTCGCTCGTTGGCTTCGTTGCCATCCGCCATGCTGTTTTGTTTTCTTTGCGCTGCTGCTGGCGCGTGGCGATGACGGCACCGAAAGGCAGACTGAATCGGGTAACGTTTAACGTCTTTATCATTAAAAGTGCTTAGAAAAAAACATCCATATAATGCGTTATCAATGCGTTATTTCCTATTATCGATACAATCGATTTATTAACTTTTAAAACGATTTTAGATCGATATATGTCGTCCGGAAGGCCAACTTGCTGAGCACAGATCGATGTAGTTAGATCATAGGAATATAAATCGATACATCGATGTAGTAGATGAATCGTTACACCCCTAGTGATTACCGTACCCTGGCCCATCTAAAGAGGTGTCATGGTTCGCTTGAGCGCGGTACGCATGTAGTGTGCCAGTGCACGGAACAGCTACTACTTTTGTGTGCGCTGCTGTCTTCATTATGACAGCAAACATCTTCTGTTACTACTTGATTAGTACACTTTTCAATTAATTGAATTCATTCAAGTATATTTAAGTTTATAAACGGTCTGGTTCTCACCTTATCAATGAACAGAAATTGTAGTTTGCGCTTAAAGTTGCAAATTCCTCCATCAATGTCAGTTCTCTTCTAACAAGCTAACCAGATATGATAAATAAGGGAGACAAAATGTGCAGTGGTGTTTGAAAACCACTGGGTGTATTGAGTAAAACTCTGTAGACGGGGTGGGAAACTCTGGTCCTGGAGGGCCACTATTCTGCAGACTTTAGCTCCATCCTTGATCAAACACACCTGTGAAATTCAACCCAACCCCCAAATTTAACCCAAAGGCTTCAGGACTTTTTTACAGGCAGATTAGGGATGAAACTTAACTTTGCTAGCCAGTGGCCCTCCAGGACCAAAGCTGCCCACCCCTGATCCATTGGATAGAATAGGGTATATAACATACACATTGTTGGTTTTGATGCTTTAAATTGTTTTATGTATGTTTTTGCCCTAGATCTCATGGAACTGAAAGAGGCAAGTCATGAACTTAATGAAAGGGAAGAAGAGAAAGACCATTATGATAAACATCATAATTTCATGAATGGAGAAAGATCGACACAGACTAAAAAGACTTCCTCACAAAAAAGAGCTCAAAAGACAGGAACTAAAAATTATTTCACCTGCCAACAGTGTGGAAAGAGTTTCAGACACAAAGGAAATCTTAATGTTCATGTGAGAACTCACACTGGAGAGAAGCCTTACACCTGCCAACAGTGTGGAAAGAGTTTCAACCGAAAAGCAAACCTTAATGTTCACATGAGAATTCACACTGGAGAGAAGCCTTACACCTGCCAACAGTGTGGAAAGAGTTTCAATCAACAAGGAAGCCTTATAGTCCACATGAGAATTCACACTGAACAGAGCCTTTTCACCTGCCAACAGTGTGGAAAGAGTTTCAGTGGAAAAGGAAACCTTAAAGTCCACATGAGAATTCACACTGGAGAGAAGCCTTACACCTGCCAACAGTGTGGAAAGAGTTTCACTGATAAAGGAACCCTTGAGAAACACGTGAGAATTCACACTGGAGAGAAGCCTTACACCTGCCAACAGTGTGGAAAGAGTTTCAACCGAAAAGCAAACCTTAATGTTCACATGAGAATTCACACTGGAGAGAAGCCTTACACCTGCCAACAGTGTGGAGAGAGTTTCAATCAACAAGGAAGCCTTATAGTCCACATGAGAATTCACACTGGAGAGAGCCTTTTCACCTGCCAACAGTGTGGAAAGAGTTTCAGTGGAAAAGGAAACCTTAAAGTCCACATGAGAATTCACACTGGAGAGAAGTCTTTCGCCTGCCAACAGTGTGGAACGAATTTCAATCGAAAAGAAAGCTTTAACAGGCACATGAGAATTCACACCGGAGAGAAGCCTTACACCTGACAACAGTGTGGAAAGAGTTTCGCTGGAAAAGGAAACCTTATAGCCCATATGAGAGTTCACACTGGAGAGAGCTCTTTCACCTGCACTCTGTGTGGGAATGGCTTCACACGGGAACAAAGCCTTAGGAAACATATGAATATTCACACTGGAGAAAATCCATTCTCATGTGATCAGTGTGGAAAGAGTTTCAGACATAAATTGACCCTTAATAACCACATGAGAATTCACACTGGAGAGAAGCCATTCACATGTGGTTCAGAGACAGGAAACACTATGAGAATCATGTGATGACTCACACCAGAGAAAAGTTCCCATGTCTTCAGTGTGAGAAGAGTTTCCCATATCAAAGAGACCTGAAAAGCCATTTGAAAACTCATTCTGGAAAGAAATTGAAGTGTGCATCAGTATGACAAGGTTTAAAGGAACAATTTCAAAAATCAATCAATCAATCAAGTTAAATGGCTCCAGAAAACATGTATCCGTGTGAAATTAGAGCTATATTCACATTGCAGCTGAATCAGATTTTCCACTCAATTTATTGTCTTATTTTGCGTGTGGCTGTTCACATGTCCTTTAAATGGGGCTTGTATCAGATAGTCGTCTTCTACATGTTAGGGTTAAGTTGTGTTGGTTAGTGTTTGGGTTTTTCTTTCGTTGCAGGTCTTGTGATTGGTGTGGGAATTGAGTGTTTTGGGAAATCGCCGACAAATGCCTGAAATCATAGGCAAATCGGTGCTCGTGCACGTGGGTGACAATCACGCAGTGTGAATGATCAAAGAGGAGGAGAATCTGCCAGTTCCTCCTGAGGCTGATCCAGAGAGCATATTTATATTGAATCTCAGCTCTGTTCCTGAGGAAGAAGCTGGATCCTCATTGGTTGAGCCAGTGGTAGTTGCCACAGGATCTCAGAGGAAAGGCCTGAAGCGCCCTTCATCAAACAAAGATGATGATTACAAGGCACTTCTGCAAAAAGAAAGGGCAGAAGAACAGCTTCGTCTGGCAGAGGAACAACTGACTCTGACCAAACTGCAGCAAACCAAGGCCAGACTTGAGATCCGCCTCCTAAAGGCTACGCTCAGACAAGCTTCTTCTTCTTTGGTGTTTATTGGCGGTTGGCAACCTAGCTTATTGGTGCATTACCGCCACCAACTGGAATGGAATATGGATCTAGTTATTTGCTTTAAAAAAATAAACAAAACACTATATTCTTTTATATAATTTACTTTCTTTCATAAATTTAATAATTTCATCATACACCTTAGCTGATTCCATTAATAGACCTGATAAAGTAAAGACAAAATGTTTTACTTTCTTCAATGATTGAATAAGGTGACATCTCTCAGTGTTATATTTCCTGCAATGGATTAATACATGCTCAACTGTTTCTTGTTGGCTACAATGTATACATTCCCTAGTTGAATGTTTTCCAATTTTATATAGTGTACTGTTAAGTCCAGTATGACCTATTCTCATCCGAGTTATGATACTTCCTTCTCTTCGATTCCTGCTCTCCTTCCTCCCAGCACCAACTTGTTGTATAAATGTCTACCGGTTTTATTATCATCCCAATATACCTGCCATACTGATTGTGCATATGTTCTTATAAGTACTTTAGCTTCCATTTTACTTAACCCTCGTGCACTGTTCGATTTCGGGTTACACTCGTTATGGTCGGGTCAAATTGACCCTAATTGGATTCAATACAATTCCCCAAAAATCACACTATGAAAAAACACATACAATCAGGTACAAACAATTTGCTTTTAATATCAATACTTTTCACACATTACAAAGAATAAATATCTGAATTTACGATTTATAAAAATACTTTTAAGCACTATTTTTAAGATTGGCTCTTAGGACACTTGCCTTCATACATTTAGAACAATAATATCTTAGTCTAAACCTAAAGTAATCTTGACCACCTATATAGTATTTTAAAGCTTTCAGACTCTTATTTTCATATTTGGTGACTGATTTTCAAAAGAGATGACAGAGCAGTAGATAAATAGCGATAGATTCGTCATTTGTGATGCGGTGCCAAACTATAACACACGCTCTGACTCTTTCCATGTTTTTTTTATATGCATTTTAGAGATAGAATTCAAATCAAATATTAACATTACTGCCCAAACTACTTTTGAATAGGATGTCTACTTCATAGATATTTGGAAAAGTATGAAAATATAACGTTCAGATCACTCAAACCATATATGGAAATCGAAGAGTCTACATGTCATGTAGTGGAAAACGTTGGTACTGTGCACAAAAAACATCTTTTCTTTGAGATATCAACCTAAAATTTGGCACAGAATTTGTTCAGATATTTAGCTTTGATTTTCTTGAGGCTTTAGAATTGAACATGTTTTGTAAAATGTATATTTTATATAAAATATAAAAAATATATATGTTATATATTTTACATGTTCATTAACTTCTATAACTTGTTTTAAACTTTACTTTTACGACTTATACAGTGATGGCCGATTTCAAAACACTGCTTCATGAAGTTGTTAATCTCAGCAAGACACTGGCACTTCAGGACTAGAGTTGAAGAGCTCTGAGATACAACAAAGTGTTTTGTATTTTGTGTCTGTACAGTTGCTTTTGAATAGCTGTCCTATATGGGTCAAATTGGCCAACAAACAGCTAGAGTGTATAACATTTTGATATGCACATTTCACAACGCATCAGCATGTTGAAACTTTGCATGCATGTTAATGACCCTAAATGAGAAAAGGTCACACAATTTCAAGAAAAGCAATGTAGGTTAGATAGTATTTCAGATAGATTAAAAAAAGAAATTATAGCTCATTTTTACCATTTGTGGCATACAAAAAATATTTCTGTATTGAAAAAAATGGGGAAAAGCACATTTTTTTAGCTTCATAGGTTAGTAAAAAACTAAAATAACAAAATATAACCAAGAAATTTTATTATTTTGGGTCTCTACAATTGCCTTAGAACATTCAAATATGTGGGTCAAATTGACCCGTGAACATCACAAACGTAACAGTACTTTTGTGTGTATATGTCAAAACACATCAGCGTGTTGAAACTTTGCATGCATGTTCATAACCCTAAATGAGAAAAAGTCACAAAATTTAAAGAAAAAAAACATAGGTTAACTGATATTTCTGACAACTTAAAAATCAAAAAGGGTCAAATTGACCCGCAACATAACACAAGGGTTAATGGGACCTGATAATCTACTTGCTTTATTCTTAGAGATTGTTTAGCCAGAGTATCCACCTTCTCATTTCCTTCCACACCAACATGAGCAGGAACCCAAATTAAATTTGTAGAAATACCCATAATTTCCATATTATACACCTTACAGAATATCTCATTGATAATATCCATCCTAACTAATGACCTGCCAGATCGTATACTTTCAAGTGATGAGAAGCTATCTGATGCAATGACAGTATTTTTAATTTTATTCTCCTCTATCCACTGCAGGGCCAGTAATATTGCCAACAGTTCTGTTGCATATACTGACAAATGATTAGTTACTCCTTTCTTAATAAAACAATCTCTCATAGGAATATATACTGCTGCACCTGCAAATCCTGTTTCGGGATCTTTAGATCCATCTGTAAATAAAACCACTGATTCTGGATAATGTTCCTTAAAATAATTCTGGACTATAAGCCATGTTGGAAGTTGTACCGAATTATTCTTCAATTCCTGCTGTATATTGAGGTCAACATTTGGCAAAGGGAATAACCAAGGAGGAATGGAAGAAATTGAAACGGTATTACTGTGCTGTAATTGGTCTAATCCTATATTTCTTGCCTTTGCATTACCTATCCATCCAAAACTAGTATAATTTGTTTCATTATGTTCCCAACATTCTAATAATACACTTTTGACAGGATGCAACTCATTATTTCCCTGGAGATGAACCCAATATGCCATCATTAATTTCAATCTTCTTATTCTTAAATGCATTTCTCCCATTTCCACCTGCATAGATGATACCGGAGATGTTTTAAAAGATCCACTGCAGATTCTCAGAGCCTGAGCTTGCAAAACTTCTAATCTCTTGAGGTTTGATTCTGCTGCTGACATGTAAGCTATACTTCCATAATCAAAAACAGATCTCATGAGTGCCCAATATATATTTTGCAGAGATGATCTACTTGCTCCCCATTCCCGTCCTGATAAACAACGAAGGATATTGATGACCTTTTTGCTTTTGTCGTTAATTTTATCCAGATAAACTTTCCAGTTTTGGAAACTTGTCAGTTTTCTATCAAACCAAACCCCAAGAAACCTAACAGCTTTTACCTGCTCCAGAGGTTGCCCATAAAGTTTTAAAGAAAGAGGTATAATTTTATGCCGCCTTGAGAAGCAAATGACTTGTGTTTTTGTTACAGATAATTTAAATCCCCATTTATTTGTCCATTTTTCCACCTCTACTATTGCAGCTTGTATTTTCTTTTTCACATATGCTATATTGCGGCCTCTAATCCACAAAGCCCCGTCATCTGCATACAACGATTTTCCTACATTATGTTCAACCTGTGTGAAAATATCATTAATCATAATGTTCAATAATATCGGACTACACACACTACCTTGTGGAATTCCATTTTCTGCTGAATATACTTTGGAATATTCTTTACCTACCCTTACTTGTATTTTCCTGTCAAATAAAAAGTCCATAATCCAATTATATGTTCTACCGCCAATCCCTAATGATTTTAGCTTTATCCATAATCCTTCTTTCCAGAGCATATCATATGCCTTTTCCACATCAAAGAAGACAGCTATAACTACTTCTTTATTGGTCTGAGCTTTCCTTATGTCTGACTCTAGACATAATACAGAATCCATTGTGCTACGAGCGACCCCTACGAAACCCACTCTGATATGGAGATAAAAGAGCTTTACTTTCTAGGAAATATGTTATTCTCTCTGTGATCATTCGTTCCATGATTTTACATAAATGGGAGTGTGACGGGGCGCATAGCTACCGTCACGGTAGCGATGCGCTACCTATTCCCATTCACAAAGACTGAGTGCAAATGTTGCGTGTATTTGTTTGTATAGCGTGTTAATGTGTTCTGTTAATCTTCATACTGTTGTAAATCAGCAGTTAATCTAGCCTTTCCTCAAAACCCCATAGTAATCCCGTAGCTTTTGTGTGCACACTTTTAACATCTAATACTACGGCTATAGCTATTATTATCAATGCATATCTGACTGTTTAAAACCATGCCAGTTACTTCACAATCATAATCCGTTACAATAACCACGCAACACATGTTTTTGTTAATTGTGTATTTGTTTATTTAGTTTAAAAGGAACATAGCTTTGACATACCATTTTTACGTCTGACCAGCGTCTCCTGTTGGTTTGTGTAGAGGAATTTTTGCTGCAATGGTGGGGTTTAAATAACGTTATGACTTCCGGGTCAATAGGAAGTGACCCGGAGTTTGGAGTTATTTTTGTTTAGCTGTTAATATGACTTGTGGCTTTGCCAAATGTTAGCTGACATCATAGAAATGATATTCTGTATTTTTCAAATTGTTTAGATGTAGCATTTCGGCTGTTTTTAAGCATTTATGGTTTGTGTACCTGAACCACCCCTGTATTGGATTATTGAATTGGTATGTGCCAATTCCAGGGGTGCTTCATGGGTATAAAAGACTAGTAGTCTCAATCTTTAGGAGGGGGGTGAAGTGAAAAGACATAAGTCTGTTGATACCCCATGTATTGTGGCTTGTGTAAAGGTCATTCTCTAAGCAGCTATAAAATTATGATTGTTGTGTTTTGGACTCTCATGTCCATTTATTTTATTTACTAAATAGTTTTTTTTTGTATATATTTTTTCCCTTATTTTTTGATTGCCTTTCTTTGGCCTTAATTGGGGTAAATAAAAGGATCCCATCTGTTAAAACTCATCCAACTTCTCCTGAGTGCTTACATCTACTCACAACGCCTCAGTCACATCTACCCTCAACATTTGGTGGCAGCGGTTTCCGGGTAAACAGTGTCCGAGCAGCACTCGGTGAGTCAAGATGGACAATCGGGGCAGAGGTACGGCACCCCCTAGTGATGGTTCAGCGATGGGTGCCAGGCCCAAATCCACAGAGTCATCCAGGCATCCCACTCCTGTAGTCGAAGACAGGACAGATCGCTTGGAGAAGATTGTGAGAACAATGGTGGAGTCTCAACGGCATCAGCAGGACCAGATTGACGCAGAGACGCTCCGGCAAGAGCGGAGATGGAAAGGTATGGAGCACCAATTCAAGCAACTACAGCAATTGGTGAGAGGTGATCCAGCATCGACGCAGGCGACGAGGCAGCCAGTAGCCGGACTGCAGCAGATGGACCCACCCAGCTCCCGCCCTTCGACAGCCTTTGATCCACTCAACATGCCTTTTCTGGATGTACCAACTCCTCAGCCACATCCAGATCAGCACCCAGCACCAGGGATGCAGAGCTCCCTCAACTCCACCGCCCTTGGCCTTGCCACACCTTTGAACCTCCAGCGGGGGTGGAAACCCCCTAGGATGTCCTCGTATGAAGAGGACGAAGATATTGAACATTATTTAACCACCTTCGAAAGGCTCGCAGCAGCAAGTCAATGGCCCCAGGAGACTTGGGTTTTGTACCTTGTGCCCTTATTAAATGGTAAGGCCAGATCTGCTTACGTAGCCATGTGTGTTGAAGACAGCCAGGATTACATGAAAGTGAAACAAGCCATTCTCAACAAGTTCAACATCAGTGCCGAGACCTACCGCCAGCGTTTCCGCTCCAAGTCCATCAAGGAGGGTGAGACGGCGAAAGAACTTCAAGCCCGGCTAAAGGACCTGTTGGAGAAGTGGCTAGTTCCAGAGACACGGACCAAGGACCAGGTGTGTGACCAAATCGTGCTGGAGCAGTTCCTGGGCATGCTGTACCCTGAGCTTCAGGTGTGGGTGAGAGAACGCACCCCAGGTTCATCGGCACAAGCAGCAGATCTGGTGGAGACCTTCATGGCTGCCAGACAAACCAGAAGAGGCTATCACCTGGGTCCACAACAGCAGGACTGGAGAAGACCCTACCAAGCAGTCCAGAGAGAGCCCGAGAAGTCAGCCTCCGGTAAGTCTGCGGGTGGTAGTGGTCGGGTGTTTAGGCCCTCTAACAGCCCCAATAGCCCCAGTGTTAGTCCCACTCCAGCTGGAACACCTAGAGTACCTATATGTCACGGGTGTGGTCAGCAAGGTCATATTAGGCCCAATTGTACACTAAAGAAAGTGTCTGATTCCAGACTATGTTACCTACCTGGCCCTAGCAAGCACTTACCGTGTGTGTCTACTGATGTTACTGTCCCGGTGAAGATAAATGGAAAGATAGTCCAGGCTTTAGTTGACTCAGGAAGTAGTCAGTCTTTCGTTCTTCAATCCTGTTTGAGGTCTGATTTTCAGCCCGTGGGCAAAGTGAGGGTGCGCTGCATCCATGGTGATGAGTCTGAGCACCAGACCAGTGAGGTTCTCATAGAGATTAATGGCCAAAAATACTTATTAACCGTAGGGATTTTGGATAAATGCCCTCACCCAGTGATTTTAGGCCAGGATGTGCCAGTTCTTACAGAGCTATTGCAAAGTGTGAACACAGTCAGTGCTTATGTTACAACTAGAGCGCAGGCTAATAATAAACTAGACTCCAATGAGTGGTCAGAGTTACCATTTGAGGGTTGTCCTGGGGACAAACCTAAAAAGTCCAAGGCAGAGAGACGTAGAGCAAAGGTGGCAGGTACAGCTGTGCAGGAAAGTCTGTCCTTCCCACAACTAGAGGACACTGAAATCATTGATGAAGACTTCAAGAAGCTTCAACAGGAAGACCCCACACTTGGCTCTTGCTTTTCCTCTGTTAAGTCCGATGATGAGGCTAGAGAAGCCATAAGGGAGGGTGACATGTGTTTTGTTATCAATAATGAGATACTGTATCGAGTGAGTGCAGATACAGAGCAGTTAGTTGTTCCTAAGACTCTTAGAGCCAAAGTGTTACACCTAGGTCATAGCATTCCGTGGTCAGGACATCTAGGCAGGGAGAAGACGGAGAAGAGAATCCTGCAAAGATTTTATTGGCCAGGTTTCAGTAAGGACATAGCAGAGTACTCTAGGTCATGTCCAGAGTGCCAGTTGTCTGCTCGCTCTAAAAGAGGCTTAAAAGCTCCCCTCATCAGTCTCCCAATTATTGACACACCTTTTAGTCGCATTGCCATGGATGTAGTTGGTCCCTTAGAGAGGAGTAGGGCAGGGCACCGCTATATCTTAGTAATTTGTGATTACGCAACACGTTACCCTGAAGCATTCCCCCTCAGAAATACCAAGGCAAGGCAAGTGGCCAATAGTTTAATTCAACTTTTCTCCCGTGTGGGGGTACCTAAAGAAATCTTAACCGATCAGGGAAGTAACTTCACCAGTAAGGCATTGAGACAGGTGTACTCCCTGTTAGGGATCCGGGGGATTAAAACCACACCCTACCACCCGCAGACCGACGGCATGGTTGAGCGATTCAATCAGACCCTGAAGTCGATGCTGCGGAAGTTTGTGTCAGAATCAGGAGCTGACTGGGACCAGTGGCTTCCTTACTTATTGTTTGCCTACAGAGAAGTACCGCAGGCATCAACCGGGTTCTCCCCCTTCGAACTCCTGTTCGGCCGGGAAGTGAGAGGCCCACTTGACATACTCCGAGAGAGTTGGGAGGGGGACGCTCCTCACCAGCCAACCAACATTGCGAGTTATGTCCTGAAGATGCGGGAGAAGCTGGACCAGCTGAGTTCCAGGGCCCACCAACACCTGGCCCAGGCCCAAATGAGGCAGAAAACGTGGTATGACCGGACAGCACGCAGTCGCACCTTTATGTCCGGACAGAAAGTGCTGCTGCTGTTGCCATCATCAGAAAGCAGTTTGCTGGCGAAGTGGCAAGGCCCTTTCAAGGTACTTCGCAAGGTTGGCGAGGTTACCTATGAGATTTCAATGCCAGACAGACGTCGCTCCAAACAGATCTTCCACGTGAACCTCCTAAAACAATGGATTGACCGATCATCTTCTATCCAAGACCAGCTGTGGGCACGGACTGTGGAAGAGGAAGAAGAGCCGTCGGAGCAGTACTTTCCTACTGCGGGCGGCGAGTCAACCTACCCGTCCGTTACCCATTTGACAACTGAACAGCAGGAGGACCTGCTTAAAATCATCCCAAAAGGCCTGTTCCAAGACCAGCCGGGGCGAACCAACGTCATCACACACGACATCCGGCTGACGTCTCCAGGCCCCATACGGCAGACCACCACCAGGGTTCCAGCGCGACTGATCCCCTCGCTGAAGCAGGAGGTGTTGGCGATGCTGGAAATGGGGGTGATCGAGGCATCGCACAGCGAGTGGTGCAGTCCCGTGGTACTGGTGCCAAAAAAGGACGGGGGACTTCGCTTCTGTGTTGATTTCTCGAAACTGAATACCATCTCAGCTTTTGACCCATATCCCATGCCACGTGTGGACGAGCTGGTGGAGCGCCTGGGAAAGGCGGAATTCCTCAGCACCTTAGACTTGTGTAAGGGGTACTGGCAAGTGCCACTCAATCCCCAAGCACGGGAACTGACCGCTTTCAAAGCTCCGTCTGGCTTGTTCCAGTTTAGGGTTATGCCCTTTGGCCTGCATGGAGCAGCAGCAACATTCCAGCGTCTCATGGATGAGGTACTGAGGGGCGCTGAGGACCATGCCGCAGCTTATATCGATGACGTCATCATCCACAGTTCGTCATGGGAAGAACATCTTCAACACCTCAGTGATGTCTTCCAAAGGATTCGGCAGGCCGGGCTGGTAGTGAATGCCAGCAAATGCCAGCTTGCCCGGTCTGAAGTGTGCTACCTGGGATATGTCCTGGGTTCCGGCACCATACGTCCTCAGGTCAGCAAGGTGGAGGCCATCCGCAGCTCCCAGCCGCCTTCAACTAAAAAGGGGGTGAGATCTTTTCTGGGGTTGGTCGGATGGTACCGGCGTTTTATTCCCAACTTTTCGAGCCGAGCAGCTCCCCTGTCAGACCTCACTCGCAAGACTAGTCCCAATAAGGTGGTCTGGACTGCTGAGTGTGAGGCAGCTTTCCACAATCTCAAGGAGAGCATGTGCCACGGCCCGGTGTTGCAGAGTCCTGACTTTTCCTTACCCTTCACGGTGCAAACCGACGCTTCGGGCATTGGCCTTGGAGCAGTGTTGTTGCAGGGTGAGGGGGAGGACAAAAGACCTATACAGTTTGTGAGCCGCAAACTGTTCCCTCGCGAGACTCGGTATTCTACCATTGAAAAGGAGTGTCTTGCTATCAAGTGGGCTCTGGACACTTTAAAATATTACCTTGTTGGCAAAGAGTTTGTCTTGGAGACAGACCACAGGCCCTTGCAATGGCTACACCGAATGCGGGATTTTAATTCCAGAATCACCCGATGGCACCTGTCCTTGCAGCCATACAGGTTTACTGTGAGGTATAGGGCAGGAAAGGACAATGTCATTGCTGACTTTCTTTCGCGTCATGAACTGGACCTGGACGCTCTCTCTTAAGGGGGGGGGTGTGTGACGGGGCGCATAGCTACCGTCACGGTAGCGATGCGCTACCTATTCCCATTCACAAAGACTGAGTGCAAATGTTGCGTGTATTTGTTTGTATAGCGTGTTAATGTGTTCTGTTAATCTTCATACTGTTGTAAATCAGCAGTTAATCTAGCCTTTCCTCAAAACCCCATAGTAATCCCGTAGCTTTTGTGTGCACACTTTTAACATCTAATACTACGGCTATAGCTATTATTATCAATGCATATCTGACTGTTTAAAACCATGCCAGTTACTTCACAATCATAATCTGTTACAATAACCACGCAACACATGTTTTTGTTAATTGTGTATTTGTTTATTTAGTTTAAAAGGAACATAGCTTTGACATACCATTTTTACGTCTGACCAGCGTCTCCTGTTGGTTTGTGTAGAGGAATTTTTGCTGCAATGGTGGGGTTTAAATAACGTTATGACTTCCGGGTCAATAGGAAGTGACCCGGAGTTTGGAGTTATTTTTGTTTAGCTGTTAATATGACTTGTGGCTTTGCCAAATGTTAGCTGACATCATAGAAATGATATTCTGTATTTTTCAAATTGTTTAGATGTAGCATTTCGGCTGTTTTTAAGCATTTATGGTTTGTGTACCTGAACCACCCCTGTATTGGATTATTGAATTGGTATGTGCCAATTCCAGGGGTGCTTCATGGGTATAAAAGACTAGTAGTCTCAATCTTTAGGAGGGGGGTGAAGTGAAAAGACATAAGTCTGTTGATACCCCATGTATTGTGGCTTGTGTAAAGGTCATTCTCTAAGCAGCTATAAAATTATGATTGTTGTGTTTTGGACTCTCATGTCCATTTATTTTATTTACTAAATAGTTTTTTTTTGTATATTTTTTTTCCCTTATTTTTTGATTGCCTTTCTTTGGCCTTAATTGGGGTAAATAAAAGGATCCCATCTGTTAAAACTCATCCAACTTCTCCTGAGTGCTTACATCTACTCACAACGCCTCAGTCACATCTACCCTCAACAGGGAGGTCAAGGCAATGGGTCTGTAACTAGAAGGATCTGATGGGTCTTTCCCTGGTTTAAGAACTGGTACTATTATTGCTTGTTTCCATACCAAAGGGATTTGTCCAGTATCCCAAATTTGGTTAAATAGTTGTAATACTATTTCCAGTGTTTTCTCTTTCATTTGTGCCAACATTTTATAACACACTCCATCTTTCCCTGGAGTAGTCTGTCTAGCACTATTTATTGCTCTTTTCAACTCGAGCATGTTTAAAGGTAAGTCTAAAGGATTTTCCGACATCTTATTTTTCTTTAAAATATTAGGGAATTCCATTATGGTTTTATTCCTACATTGCCTGGCCACTACAGAAAGATTATCTGAGCTATGATCCTTCTTGAATATTTGAACCAGGAGTTCAGCCTTTTCTAGATTTTTAACAGCTATTTTATCCCCACTGTTCAACACTGGCAATTCATAATTCCTTCTGATCCCCCCCATTTTTCTGATCATGCCCCATACATCTGATAGTTGTACTTCTCTTCCAATGCTATTGCAATATTGCCTCCAAAATGCACGTTTTTGAGCTTTTATTGTTTTCCTTACTTTTGCCTGGGCCCTTTTTATACAAGATCAAAGTATCCTGAGAATTATGTTTTTTAAGTTGCCTAAATGCCTTATTTCTTGCTTTTATAGATTCTTTACAGTCATTATTCCACCATGGTACATTCTTGGTACATCTTACTCCTGTACTTTTAGGTATTTTTCCTCAGCCGACTGAATTATTTCATTAACTAGTAGTTTATTATTAAATATATTTACATCCATCTGATTCTCTTCTTGAAGTGTCAAACATCGCTTTTCACAAATTTCTTGAAAATCTTCCCAATTTACATTCTCCAGTTTCCATCTAGGAATTCTCTTTTCCTTTTCATAGTATATCTTTGCACCAATTTTAGTCATTACCGGGTAATGGTCACTCCCTACTGTCGTATGTTTGATCACACTCCATGTGCTAAGCCCTGCTATTGAACTAGATACAAATGTGCTGTTTCTGTGTTATTTATACTAATATATCGTGTTCTTTCTCCATTATTAATACACACCAAATACTTAATATCAATGAATTCTTCAATAAGTAGTCCGTTTGCATCAGTACTCTTACTCCCCCATAAAGAATTTTGTGAATTAAAATCACCACACCATATAACACCATCTTGTGTTGGTCCCACTACATCCTCTAAAATGGTCTGACTCAATGTTTTACACGGATTATAATAATTAATTATATATATATACAACCCCTTTCAGTCCATATTTTATTTATAATTGATTCATAAACTGTATTTATTTGTACTACCTTATATTGCATCCCATTCTGTATAAACGTTGCTATTCCTCCTCCTACATTATATCCTTTTATTATGAAAGCCAATTGTGGTTTTAACCAGGTCTCCTGTACACATATTATATGAGGTTTCTCTATCAAGTTATCAATATACTTCTTAAATTCTTGACCATTGGCAATTAAACTCCTTGCCCCGTAAACACTGTAGAATAATTAGCACCATTAAGATGATCCAGCCCTTGTCTGAGAGGATTGTGTCTCTTCATCGAGGATGTCTCTAATTGTTTCCCAGAGCAGCCCTTTCACATCTAGATACTTCTCTGCTGACTTAACAATTATTTTGATCCTTTCATTTCTGCTTTTTGTTTGTGCTGAACAATTTATTATCTCTGCCATAAACAATACAAAAACATTTGTACTCAATATCAAAGTTTCCTCTTTCAATTTATCACATTTCTGACACGTATCAATGTTTTTGTTCTTAATTCCAGTTTGTTTAGCCATGGTCCCAATTCCTGACACCGTCTTTGCAGCCTCTGCATAACTGATTCCTTGAACAACCTTGACTCGTTGCACTTCAGCCTGCCTCTTACTAACCTCACATCCTCCGTAAGCTGAACTAAGTTGCCCTCCACAATTATAGCACTTCAACTTTGCACCCTCTACACATTTGCCATACACATGCTCACCACTACACTTACCACATCTCTGTTTTCCCTTGCACACCGCCGCCACATGTCCAAATCTCTGACATTTAAAACATCTAAGTGGTGGGGGTATATATAGCCTCACATCAAATCAATCAAATCAAATCACTTTATTTATCACTCTACCATGCACAAGTGCAACAGTAGGTGAAATTCTTAGGTGCAGTCCGAGCAAACATAGTAGTCATGACATGACATGTACAACATTTAAGCAACAACAGATTACACATCTGATGCGCACACAATTACTCACAGCACAGTATACACTACAATAAACAATAAATAATTTACACAATGTGAGTGTAGTTCTCACAGCTTTAAACAATACACATACTTACAATATACATATACTTTAAACAATATACACTAAACATACATTAAACAATAACAGTATACATTAAGCTATAGTAATAATATACAATGTACAGTATACAATATGTTCACAAATTGAAATCCAAAGTGCAATAGATGCTGTATGATAAATAAATGTGTATATAATGTGTGTGTATCTACAGTGGGTTGTGCTGAGTGATATTCTGTCAGTGTGTGTTATGATCCTGATGGATCAGGAGTTAAGTAGTCTAATTGCTTGTGGGAAGAAGCTGTTCTGGAGTCGGCTGGTGCGTGTTCTGATGTTACGGTACTGCCTGCCTAATGGCAGCAGTGAGAGCAGTCCATGGTTCGGGTGGCTAGAGTCTCTGATGATCCTCTGAGCTCTCTTCACACACCGCCTGGCATAAATATCCTGGAGGGAGGGAAGCTCACCTCCGATGATGCAGCTGGCCGTGCGCACTACCCTTTGCAGGGCTTTGCGGTTGCGGGCGGTACTGTTGCCGTACCAGGTGGTGATGCAGCCAGTCAGCAGGCTCTCGATGGTGCTGCTGTAGAAGCGTGTGAGGATGTGGCGGTTCATTCCAAACCTCCTCAGCCGTCGCAGGAAGAAAATGCGCTGATGAGCCTTCTTCACAACGGCCTCGGTGTGGACGGACCATGAGAGTTCCTCTATGATGTGGACACAGAGGAACTTGAAGCTGCTGACTCTCTCCACCGGTGCTCCATCGATGGTGATGGGGCGGTGTTCTCTCTCATTCCTCCTGAAGTCGACCACCAGCTCCTTGGTCTTGCTGACGTTGAGGGAGAGGTTGTGCTCCTGACACCATCGTGTCAGGGAAAAGCAAAGGCGGGGGTGTATGTTTTATGATCAACAGATCCTGGTGTGATCAGAGGAACGTACATTCTATCAAGTCTTTCTGTTCTCCTGATCTGGAACTTCTCATGGTTCTGTGCCGACCATTCTGGCTACTGAGGTAATTCACCGCGGTCATCATCACAGCTGTGTATATTCCCCCACAAGCCGACACAGACCGGGCACTAGAGGAACTGTATAGGACAGTGAGTGAGCAGGAAACCGCGCATCCTGAGGCTGCGTTTATTGTGACTGGGGACTTTAACAAAGCCAACTTCAAACACATTGCACCTAAATACCACCAACATGTTAACTTCAACACGCGAGGGAACCGTGTTCTGGTGGTCCGTGTTCCGGTGGACCCAGTTCCGGTGGACCATGTTCCGGTGGTCCGTGTTCCGGTGGTCCGTGTTCCGGTGGTCCCTGTTCCAGTGGACCCTGTTCCGGTGGTCCCTGTTCCAGTGGACCCTGTTCCGGTGGTCCCTGCTCGGACAGCGCCGCCCAGGCGTCCTGCTCTGACCGCGCCGCCCACGCGCCCTGCTCTGACCGCGCCGCCCACGCGCCCTGCTCTGACTGCGCCGCCCATGCGCGCCCTGCTCTGACCGCGCCGCCCACGCGCCCTGCTCTGACCGCGCCGTCCACGCGCCCTGCTCTGACTGCGCCGTCCACGCGCCCTGCTCTGACTGCGCCGCCCAGATGCCCTGCTCTTCCCGTGCTGGCCTGGCGTCCTGCTCTGACTGCGCCGCCCAGATGCCCTGCTCTGACTGCGCCGTCCAGGCACCCTGCTCTGACTGCGCCGCCCAGATGCCCTGCTCTGACTGCGCCGCCCAGATGCCCTGCTCTGACGGCGTCCCCCAGACACCTGGCTCTGACTGCGCCGCCCAGATGCCCTGCTCATCCCGTGCCGGCCTGGCATCCTGCTCTGTCCGGGCCGCCCTGGCGCCCTGAACCATGCGGGCCTCCTGAACTCCGCAGGCCGCCCTGGCCGCCTAAACTTTTTGTTTCCCCCTTCCCTCCCTGGTCTGTTTCCCCCTTTCGCCCTGGTCTGTCCCTCCCGTTCCGCCCTGGTCTGTCCCTCCCGTTCCGCCCTGGTCTGTCCCTCCCGTTCCGCCCTGGTCTGTCCCTCCCGTTCCGCCCTGGTCTGTCCCTCCCGTTCCGCCCTGGTCTGTCCCTCCCGTTCCGCCCTGGTCTGTCCCTCCCGTTCCGCCCTGGTCTGTCCCTCCCGTCCCTCCCTGGTCTGCCCCTCCCGTCCCGCCCTGGTCTGTCCCTCCCGTCCCGCCCTGGTCTGCCCCTCCCGTCCCACCTCTAATAATTGAACGCCCCGGAGTCAATTATTCCGCTTATACTACGGTTACCACACCTCAAGACATCGATCCGAAGATATATTTAAAGGGATTCGTCCGGTTTTTGTACTTAAATCGCTATTGTGAGTAGGACTATTTCTTCCGCGTCTCATCCAACGGCTCTTTTGTTAGTTCTGAAACGTCATTTTAAAACTGTTAACGAAGGCTTGAGCCGTTGATAGCATTCCACTGCAGTTATTAATAAAGTTATTAGAGAGAGAGAGAGAGAGAGAGAGAGAGAGAGAGAGAGAGAGAGAGAGAGAGAGAGAGAGAGAGAGAGAGCGCGAGCGAGTGCTTGTGTGAATTAGGCTCCCTCTGTGCGTCTCTAAACAGCGCTGTTATTACCTCACTAGTGAAAAAATGTCACGTGTAGCCTTTAAGTTGCTCCACTTTATGGGCTAACTGATCAAATCGTCAGGGCAGCGCTGACACCTTTCTGTGCAAACTGTAGTGCGTGTGCGAGTGTGTTTTCAGTAATGAGACAGAAAGGCTTGCCTTTGATGTCCGCTTCCGTTTGTTGGTTTTCATCTGGACTGTCTAATACTGCTGCCGCCCAGTTGTTGAACGTTTTATATTCACCGTAAATATTAAGATTTACTTTAGGAAAATCGTCTGTCATATTGTTGTTTTTTAGTCCTGTAATGTCCGTTGTTACAGTTAACTATGCGAAGTGATATGGAACTGTAATCCGGTCAAGCGCTGCCTGGAACTACGTTCGCTGTGCATCTCCCAGAAAATAATTGCACACCTTAGAACGTTCATCAGCCAATCAGATTCAAGCATTCAATGGCCCCGTAGTATAATATAAAATAATGCATTGTCTGCCTCATTCTGTGATAAGAAGCCACATCAGCTCACAAACACTCGAATGAAGAGATGAAGCGAGTTAAAACGTGTTATTAAACGTTGTATTTTATTGGACAACAGCTTCATGAACGCTTCGTTTTACTAGTTGGTGAAGATATTTGACGTGTGATGGTTTTTTAAATATAACTGATCACAGAGCCGCTCTTCACTGACACGCTGCACAGTTCTATTTCGTTCTCCATTCTCTTACTTTAATGTGAAATGCTGTTTGAATTTCCAAGATAGAAACGCTTTCTTGCCCTGGATCTGTTGATCTCTGTTGTCTACCTCTAGCTCCCGCTGCTCCTCTTCCAACTCTATTGTGACTGATCAAGCAAACCGCGCGTTTTCATATTGGGGCTTCTGGGAAATGCATTGAGTTGTCTTAATTTATTTAGAGAACAAATGTAACTGTATTCTAAATATCAACTATTTAAATTGTGACTGTAACGGAAAACAGTTACTCATAATTTGTATTCTGAATACATAACGCCGGTACATGTATTCCGTTACTCCCCAAGAACACTGGGTATAGGTAATGAACCACATTATGTGCCTTAATGAGAGGCTTAAATGTTGTTATATATGTACATTTTTAAATATGTACAAATAAATTTGTATGCTTTTCTGGTAACAGGGCTGACACAATGAGCGTGTCCCTGTCTTTCAGACATTACATAAACTCAAAGGAAATTCATTAAAAGAAGAGAACACTTACTTGTCTTCTACCATCAACTTCATGAAAGGCAGATGATGTCACTTCCTGGAACTGATGCAACTTTTGGAACAGTCCATTATCTTTAAAGAGATGTTTTCATAAAAAGTAACAGGGTTGACAAGAACCTAGGGACCCGAATAAATTGTGATTTTGTTTTATTTATTTTTTTAATTTGACACAAGAATAAAATCCATTCATGACTAATGAACTGACACTTAAGGCTTTATACAAGTATATGTTTTTTTATGATAGTTGCACTTTAATAATAGCACTTTATATAATAGCAGATAATAGCACTTTTTTTGGCCTCGATAGCAAGTAGAAGTAGAAAAATCATACTGACGACTGGTGCTCTTCCCGCCGGGAAGACCCTCGAAAGTGTTAGATTAATGTTGTGCTTTCCTTCCTGCAGGATGGGTTGGCGCGACGGATGTCTCCCTCCACCCTCAAGGTGTACGTCGCCGCAATACCGCAATAGCGGCGTATCACGATGCAGTAGACGGTAAATCCTTAGGTAAGCACGACTTAATCGTCAGGTTCCTCAGAGGTGCGAGGAGACTGAATCCTCCTCGTTCTACCTCGATACCCTCTTGGGACTTAGCCCTGGTGCTTAGAGCACTTCAGGGTCCTCCATTTGAGCCTTTGCAGTCAGTTGAGCTAAAAATCCTGTCCATGAAGACAGTCCTCCTGACCGCATTGGCCTCAATCAAGAGGGTAGGGGACCTGCATGCACTTTCGGTCGACAAATCGTGCCTAGAATTCGGGCCGGCCAACTCTCACGTTGTCCTGAGACCCCGGCCTGGATATGTGCCCAAGGTTCCTACCACTCCCTTTAGGGACCAGGTGGTGAACCTGCAAGCGCTGCCTTCGGAGGAGGCAGACCCAGCCCTAGCTTTATGTCCCATCCGCGCTCTTTGCGCTTATATCGACCGGACTCAGAGCTTCAGATCCTCACAGCAGCTCTTCGTCTGTTACGGAGGTCAGCAGAAGGGAAAGGCTGTCTCCAAGCAGAGGTTGGCCCACTGGATGGTGGATGCCATCGTCTTGGCTTACCAGTCCCAAGACGTACCTTGCCCGGATACATGCGTCTATTGTCTCCAGCTGTGTTCCCCGGAAACGGCTAACCCTGTTGAGTTCCTCCGTCACCCCTGCGGTGCCAGACGTTGCGTATGCTTGTGGAACGTGTGTGTAGGCTGGGTTCCATATGTTGCGGTTCCCTAACGGCTACCCCATATGTGTATTCTTCCACGGTACCTGCTACCCTACTCGGCTAGCCCCGTGTCTTTCCCTTGACAGAGCCCGCTCTGTCGTCTCTGGGTGTGTTCTTCCCCCCTGGGACCAGGTTGGGTCCACCCCAGAGACTTCCATAATTGCACTACCCTGTTAGGTTAGTTCTGATGTGTATTTCCACTTCTCCTTCCTTCCTCTCCCGAGACGGGCACGCTTTCCCAGCGTTATCCAATAGTCACGCTGAGTGGGTCTTGCAGGAACAGCAAGTGACTGTCCTTCCCTGCTGGGAGCCCTGACACCCACTCCAACATAGGAGTGGTCCAGCGAGCTCAGGCTGGAAGGGCCAGCATCCCCAGCGTTTTGGTAGGGATCCCAATTCGTCGGTCAGTTCCGACGTACGTCGAACGTGACTGACTGAAATGGAACGTCTCGGTTACGTATGTAACCCTTCCCGTCGCCGTACTTCCCGTCGCCAGGTGCTGTGCTTCAGCTGAAGGCCCGAGCCACCTATCTCGGCTCCTCAGTTGAAAACGGTATGCGGCACTTCCACTTCCGTATTTATACCCACGACGCGGGGCGGTGCGTGGAATGCGTGAACCGCATGCCAATTTTCATTGGCTCATTTCTAATACACTCGAAGTAGATTGGTCTCTGAGAACAGATCCCAATTCGTTGGTCAGTTCCGACGTACGTCTCCGTTCCCTCCTTCAGGGAACGAGGGTTACATACGTAACCGAGACGTTTTCCATTCAAGAGCTCCCTCTGTTCCTCTGGCTGAAATGATAACACTATATTGGGACTAGTGAGAGCGCTCAAAGCTTCTTATTTGGAAAGTAGATATTTTTCAGTGAAGATTGTTTTCTGCTTCAGCACCTTTTACCTGTGGGGTCCCGCAAGGCTCCATTCTAGGTCTAGTCCTGTTCTTACTGTACATGCTCCCTTTGGGAATGATCTTAAAGAACTATAGTATTTCTTACCATCTGTATGCTGATGACACTCTGACGAAATTCCAATGTCCTGCTTTTTAAGTGTCTGGAGGAAGTAAAGTTGTGGATTGCTGAAAATCTTGTTGCATTGAATGAAAATAAAACAGAAGTCATTATTTTTGGTCGCTCAGCTTGTAGCAAGATAGTAAACGATAGTTTAGGCCCATGGAAGGTCTACCTGCCTGATCAAGTAAAGAACTTGGGAGTCCTTTTTGACTCATCCCTCATATTTTATCAACAGGTAAAGATGGTGGTTCAAAATTAAAGACGCTGGTACAAAATGCTGCTGCAAAGTTTTTAATGAATACTAGGAAGTCATATCATGTTACTCCCTTGTTGTCTCTTTTGAGATGTCTACCGGTACAACTTGGGATACAGTATAAGACGGAATATTTATGGAATGATTTCATTATAATGTTGAAATTAATGAGATTACATTCTCCTACTACAGTCAGTAGGTGTTCTCCTCCTATTCAAATTTGACACTGAAGGGGTGCATACAACATATTTGCCCACTGGCAACTATAGTTGCCACACATTGAAATATGATTTTCAAGAAAAGAAAAGAAAAAAGAAGAAAAAATAAATGGGGAAAATAAATGCAAAGCATGTTCACATAGGACACCATTAACACAACTATATGCTTTAAACCATTCAGAAAATTTTGGGCACAAATAGGGAATCCAGGCCTCTTATTCACACCTGAAAAAGTCTTAAAACTAAATTGTGACACAACAACAGTAGTATTTTCATGCAGGGTTTTTTATCATGTCACTTAACCACGTGACAGCAGCAAGCAGGCTCCTGGTCCACTTGTGTGTATCACGCAAGATGGTCGATTCGTGTGTATCGCGCCGCAGGACCTCCAGACCCACATCAATGCGTCTTTATTGACTTAACATTGAAATCACTCGCTCCAGGTGTGAACGCAGCATAAGGTAATTTAGTACCGTAACAATAATCACCACATTATACAGTCTCCCAAACATGAGGAGTTTCCTGTCTGTGAAATTCCACAATGATGACATGAAACCAGTTCTCTCATACATGAATACTCATGTGGTACTCCAGGGCTTTTTTATAACTAAAATTTTTTCCACAGTGTCCACATGTAAACGGCTTCTCTCCAGTGTGAACTCTCATGTGCCGGTTAAGGTTTTCTTTTCGGGTGAAACTTTTTCCACACTGTTGGCAGGTGAACGGCTTCTCTCCAGTGTGAACTCTCATGTGGTTTTCAAAATGTTTTAGAGTGAAACTCTTTCCACACTGAGGAGGGTTGCTCCCCAGAGTGAAGTCTCATGTGTCTGTTAAGGTTTACTTTTTTAGCGAAACTCTTTCCACACTGAGGGCAGGGGTAGGATTTCTCTCCAGAGTGAACTTTCATGTGGACTTGAAAGTTTTCATGTTGATCAAAACTCTTTCCACACTGTTGGCAGGTGTAAGGCTTCTCTCCAGTGTGAATTAGCATGTGGCCTTCAAGGTTTCCTTTTCGGTTGAAACTTTTTCCACACTGTTGGCAGGTGAAAGGTTTCTCTCCAGTGTGAATTAGCATGTGCCTGTTAAGGATTCCATTTTCAGAAAAACGCTTTCCACACTGTTGGCAGGCGTAAGGCTTCTCTCTAGTGTGAACTCTCATGTGTCTTTTAAGGCTTACTCCTGGAGCGAAACACTTTCCACACTGTTGACAGGTACAAGGCTTCTCTCCAGTGTGAATTAGCATATGTCTGTCAAGGTTTCTTTTTAGAGTGAATTTGTTTCCACACTGTTGGCAGGTGAACGGCTTCTCTCCAGTGTGAATCCTCATGTGGTTTTCAAAATGTTTTAGAGAGAAACTATTTCCACACTGAGGGGATGTGTAGGGTTGCTCCCCAGAGTGAAGTCTCATGTGGACTTGAAAGTTTTCATGTTGATCAAAACTCTTTCCACACTGTTGGCAGGTGTAAGGCTTCTCTCCAGTGTGAATTAGCATGTGGCCTTCAAGGTTTCCTTTTCGGTTGAAACTTTTTCCACACTGTTGGCAGGTGAAAGGTTTCTCTCCAGTGTGAATTAGCATGTGCCTGTTAAGGATTCCATTTTCAGAAAAACGCTTTCCACACTGTTGGCAGGCGTAAGGCTTCTCTCTAGTGTGAACTCTCATGTGTCTTTGAAGGCTTACTCCTGGAGCGAAACACTTTCCACACTGTTGACAGGTACAAGGCTTCTCTCCAGTGTGAATTAGCATGTGTCTGTCAAGGTTTTTTTTTAGAGTGAATTTGTTTCCACACTGTTGGCAGGTAAAACTACTTATAGTTCCCTTATTTTTAGCCTTTTTTTGTGACAAAGTCCTTTCAGGCTGTGAGCAACTAAAAGTTTTTTCTCCAGTTATTAAATCATGATTCTTAAATTGATCTTTCTCTTCTATTTCATTCAATACTTCACTGTCCTCTTTCAGCACCATAAGGTCTAAGGCAAAAAGAGACAAATGCAAATTAACACCAGTTTAATGGTACAAAGCAACAAACAAAACATTTAGACATGTAAAGTATCAAAAACAACATACAACTAGATCCTATTTACATTGGCATCACACCAGGGGGTGGTGGTGGTGGTGTGGGGTTGGGGGGATAGCACACACGTTGCTAGTGCGGAGGACCCAGAAGTTTATGTAGGGACATTGATATAGAGCACACACGTTTTCTGAAGCCGATCATGAAATTACTGACATAATCTAACACGTTTGTTTTCTTAGAGTCCTCAATGCCTAACATTCTCTCTTTCAGTGGTCCTCTCACAGTATGGCTAAAGACCAGCTCTGATGGGCTGAACTTGAGAGACTCCTGCACAGTTTCACAGATTGAGAATAAAAGCAAAGGAACTCCTTCGTCCAACTCAGACCATGTCTCGATGCAGTATTTCCTAAGCATTGCTTTTAAGGTCTGATGGAACCTTTCAAATGACCCCTGTGACTCTCTGGGTGATAAGCGCTGTGTATACGATGTGTAATATTGAGTGATTTAAAGACTTGAGCACACAATTAAGATAGAAAATAAGCCCCCTGATCAATCTGGACGTGATCAGTCTCAGTAGAACAAAAATGGTAAAGAACTTTGTTAAAACTTTAACAACTGCTCGAGGTGTGATTTTTTCCAGAGTGGAATTGCTTCCGGGTATCTGGTAGCTGTGCACATAATAGTCAATAAAGACCGGTTACCAAATAGTGGCATGGATTAACAATGATGCTGAAACAGAATGGGTTAACATGGAACAGTGCTCTGAATAATTGTCAACACTAGCCTTTATGACACTGTAATGGATGGGCATGATCAAAATGTTCTTGGCACCATAAAAATCTTCCCCCTTTCCCTTTGGTCAAACTTGATCACTGGCCCGGCCCAAGCAAACCACCTCTCTTGAAATGCCCTTATGACCTCTGCTCTCCTGAACGACCTTAGCAGAGACGATGCCTGGAACCCTCAAAGGCAGCACAGGAGACCAGACGCCAGCCACACACAGCAGACAAACTTCCAATACACAAGGACACTGACTCCATTTTTACTCACAATCAATCTGTCCCAACTGTATACACTATTTCTCCAGCATTTTATGCATGTTCTTTTATATTAGCATAGTTATGATTCTTTAGTTATGTAAGTGCAACTTCAAATGCTGATATCCAAAGATGATATGTCATTGATTTAACGTCTTCAAATCCCCATCTTGCTTGGTATCAAAAGAAACCTCTTTTAATTTAATTTATGGTGTATAGTATGTTTTGATTCAAATGCATCATAATATTTCTGCCATACCTTTGTGTAAAAACTGCAAAAATTCTCCATGCCACCATAAACATGCAGATAGGGACTTTCTGCTGGTCATCTTTGATTGGTCACCTCACCAAATGGGTGTGAACTGGTAGGGCCTTTAAGAGTTCCCTGATTAGTAGGGTTGGGTATCGTTTGGGTTTTTTTCAATACCGGTGCCAAACCGATACATTTAAAACGGTACCGGTGCCTAAACGGTGCCTGAAGCGATACTTTTTTTTAAAAAAGAGCCACAAAACGAGGTGGATGAGATTAAAGAATGGCTTTTTATAGAATTTTTTATTATTTAAATTGAACAATTTATTACAAGTTTAAAGTATACTTAGATATATAAATATAAATAAATACAAAACACAATTTACTTAACAAACTCACAGTAAAACTAAAGCCACCTAACCCAACTACAACAGGCCTAATTTAACTCTAAATAACAGTCACAGAGATAACAGCAGTCGTCTGTATTCTTGGTCTGCTACAAACCGGCTTCAAGCTTCAGCTTTATTTTGCAGAAATATGACCATATTCTCTGGCTAAATATTTTAGAATGCGTCACCTTATTGTTTCTATGGAGACGCGTCATGCTTCTCACATGACACACAGCAGCCGCAATAGCGCTGAATGACAGGTCAGCTGTATCGGGTTTATTTCACTTTTTCTTTTTTATTCAAAATATTCACAAACTTGCTAACTATGTCATGAACTATCTGATATTCTGATTTTCGAATAGGTGTGAGTGAATGTGTGTTAGTTGATCTATACTGCGCGATGGGCGGCGCCACGTTAGATTGCGCCTCAGAGAATCGGATCTGTCGGATTTACATCACATACATTTATCTTCGTCTCACAAAATACATGAAAGTAAGTGACTGCTGCTGAACTGGGAGAAGAATAGAGTCAACTATATAGTCACTATATAATATGTATCTGATATGAATAAAACACGTAGTCACGTTATCTTAACTATCAGAAAGGATTGTTTTTGCCGCTTCCATATACATCAGTGTGTATTTTTTGCTAGTACTTTTTATAGCATTTACATGTCTGAAACCTAAAATAAACAGTATGTGGTTGAAAACACTGAATAGTTGTGATATGTGACGAGAGCGTCTGTCTCTGGCTCGGCGCCAGCCAAAGCGCGAAAGCATGTTTGAATTTAAGTGGCACCGAAATGAGGCACCGAAATCTGCGTTCTGATTCGGTCTGGTACATACCGGTTATAAAGGTATATTTTGGCACCGTATTGGCACCGGGTTTCGGTACCCAACCCTACTGATTAGGCACATCTTTTGAGACACCACATTTCCTCCTTCTGTTAACTATCTTCAAGTTAACTTCGTGGGAGTCAACATGAAAAACACAAACACTTCAGTGCACTCCTAATGAAAACATCAAGAAACTCTGGACTCTATTGCATCTGGACTTGTTCAGCAACCGAAGTCAATGCAAGTACAGTTCACAACCTTTAGATGCGTTTCTAAGTCATTGTGCCCCTTTTAAGGTGAACCTGATTCTTTGATGTTTCTTATAGGCTGTGGTAGAAGCAGAGAAATGCTGGAGGGTGTGGGAAGGTAGGAGACCACTAGGAATGGGTCGCGATTTTCGAATATTCGATAGTTGATTTAATTATAGAATATAGAATAGTTTGTGTGATTATCGTCCTCAAAAAAATCCCCATGTTTTTGGTGTGGTGGTGACGCGTTCATGTGACCAGAGGGAGGCGCTGCCAATAACGCACCAAAAGCTGTCAGTCAGTTCTCAGGGTGTTTTATACTGGGCATGTTTGCTGCAGTCCGAGCGTGATTCTTCCCTCCGCCTCCGCAGTGTTGGTCTGGTTTCACACTCAACTTGAACCCTAGTGCGTTTGCGTTCATCTAACGTCATCACAAACGTGCACGGGCATGATAGTAAACAGAACGTGGGTCAAATATATTGGGCTTTTACAAATTAATTTGGTGCTATTATGTGCAGCTGAGTAAACAATACTTGGGTTAACGGTATGTGTGTCGCTTGAAGGCGGCTTTGCTGCTTGCAAACAGACTCTTTTGAGAAGACGTGAATTGCCATTCATTTGCTGCCCTGATTGCACTCTATGCGCGAATACACTGCAGGCTCGCTCTCGCGATCGTATCTCAGGTAAATCATCACTATCATCACTTACATGTGTGTTATTGAACTAATGACATTGCAATCGGCTAAAACGCATGCGCTGGTTACTTTTCTTCCTGAACAAGTGCACACACGAGTGTTGTTCGCACATTCACGTGAATCGCGGCATAGCTTCGAGTGCAACCAAACTCCGGTTGTGTGTTCTCGGGTTCGGTACCTCAGTGCACACCAAGCTCTGTATGCAAGCTTTCACATTAGCAATTTTTCATGCGAACCGTGCTCCATTTCGAACTAAACTGCCAGAGTAAAAACGCCATGAGACAACAGAAGAAGAACACATCGCCTCACGCGCACACTGTAGACTTAGGCATTTAACGGTTGCGGTAACTTGGGGCGATGTCAAATAACAGTCATATGTTTCAGCATGTTACACTAATTATATGGCTTGAGTTGATATAGCCTATTCCCTAATGAATTAAACAGTTTGTTATCATACAGATTGAGAGTGTGAATGGTCTCTCTCCCTCTCTCTCTGTTTATATGCGTGTAGCCTTTACATGCGTGCATGCGGGGGAGGAGTTGGGATTTTCGAATAAAAATCAAATAATTCCCAGCGATCTTCGAATATTATTTTTGCTTGAAATGCCCATCCCTAGAGACCACACACATATATTCTGGGAATGTCTGAAAATATCCACATTTTGCAAAGGGGTAAAAGGCTGAGATCATGAACATATAGACGTGCCTTCAACTCCCATTTTTCTTGTTTGAAGGGACACCTCAGGATTGGTGTAGTAAAAACAAGAGGTATTTTGCATGTACTCTAATTAAGTGCATGAAAAACTACAACCCCAAATCAGAAAAAGTTGGGACAGTATGGAAAACGCAAATAAAAAACAAAAGAAGTGTGTGGCGGAGGGGGCGTGGTTCTGCGAGGTCTGTAGCGGGAGCGAGGAAAGACGGAGACGAGCGGTGAGTAAGTAGGTCAAGTGCAGATCACTAACACCTGTGTCTGATTCCAGTGATTGGCGTGGAGAGACCGTAAAAGCCGCTCAGTAGAGAGAGAGGGGAGAGAGATTGAGACTGGGACTGCGAGCAGACACCTCACTGCCGGAGAAACAAAGAGAGAGACTGAGTCTGAGACTGACGTTGATTGTCAGTGTGACTGTTTTGAGTTAAAACGCCATCGTGCGTGTGAATTTGAGAAAACGTGAAACTAATAAAGAGAGAGCAGTCCCAGTAAGCCGACCCCGTCTTCTTCCTTCCTACACCCACACGAACCAACAACGTTACACTGGTGCCGAAACCCGGGAAGGAAGAAGAGTGCCGCCGCTATGCAGACCCCGCCAAAGATGCCGCTTGCGGATCTGGTTGCATCGCTCGCTGGTCTTCATCAACAGACCCACCAAGATCTGCTAGCCGTGAGGGCCGAACAGGATAAGCGTTTTGAGGCCCTCATTCGCGCCCAGCATGAAGACCGCGAGCTGTTCCGGAGCTGGATGGTCCGGGAGATTCCGGCCACCCCCCCGCCTACCACCGACTCGGCCGCCACCATCCACCTCTCGAAGATGGGCTCCGAGGATGATCCGGAGGCATTCATCGACCTCTTCGAGAGGTCCGCCGAGTCCCGGGGGTGGCCCCGGTCGGACTGGTCAATGCGGCTCCTGCCGCTATTGTCTGGAGAAGCGCAGGTAGCCGCACACCAACTGCCAGTCCAGAATCTCCTGGACTATGGAGACCTGAAGCGCGCCGTCCTACAGCGGGTCGGCCGGAGCCCAGAAGAACAGCGACAGCGGTTCCGGACCCTGACCCTCGGCGAATCCGGTCGACCCTTCGCCTTCGCGCACCAGCTCCGGGACTCATGCCGCAAGTGGCTGATGGCCGCCGGTGACGACTTCGAGGGAATCATCGACCGTGTGGTACTGGAGCAGCTCATCACGCGGCTTCCGCAGAAGACCGCACAGTGGGTCCAGTGCCACCGCCCGACGTCGTTAACCCAGGCCATCCAGTTGGCGGAGGACCACATGGTGGCGTGCCCCGGGGTCGGCGACCCCTTACCATCCGCCTCTCTCTCTCTCTCTCCTGTTGTCTCTCCCCTCTCTCTCTCCAAACCTGTTCCCCTTCCCAGGTCGCGTGGGGTCTTGCCGCCCAGACCAGCTCCAAGATGGAGGACGGGCGGTTCCAGCGATCCAGCATCCCTTCCCCGGTCGCTCCAGAGGGGAGCGGCAACCGTCTCGGAGCCCTCAGCCTTTCCCTCTGGCTCAGCGCTCTCTCCGCGCCAATCATGGGACCTACTTCCAGCCACTAGGGCGGCGGGGAAGCCTGGGCCGGCTTGCTGGCGCTGCGGGGATCCGGGACATTTTATCGACCGCTGTCCCGTCATGGAGGTCGGGACAATGGTCCGGATCCCCGATGCTCCGCAAGCTGCCCTCGATCAAGCTGGGCTGTACCTAATTCCTGTGAGTATCAAGGGGGGTACGTATCAGGCGTTGGTGGATTCGGGTTGTAACCAGACCTCTATCCACCAAAGCCTGATTCGGCCTGAGGCATTGGGTACCGGCCGCACGGTTACGGTGAGGTGTGTGCACGGGGAAGTGGTGAATTATCCGTTGTTGCCCGTGGATTTTCTATTTAGGGGGCAAAAGCATAGTGTGGAGGTCGCAGTTAACCCGCACCTCCGGCATCCGCTAATTTTAGGGACCAATTGGACAGCGTTTAATGAATTGTTGGGTCATTTATGTGCGGGTGCTTCTTGGGCTAAACAGGTAAACCGGAAAGAGTCGGTTGTGCAGGTCGGGGAGGTGGATTCGGGGCCTCTGGGAACTGTTCCAGGGGAACAGAGCGGTCTTGAGTTGCCTCTTCTCACAGACCGCGATGATTTTCCCCTGGAACAATCCCAGGATGAGTCGCTCAAAAATGCGTTCACTCAGGTCCGTTCCATCGACGGCCACCTCCTCCACCCTGACCAGCCGATCTCTTATCCGTATTTTTGTATTTTAAAGGATAGGTTGTATCGGGTGACCCAAGACGCCCAGACAAAGCAGAATACAACCCAGTTGTTAATACCTAAAAGCCGCCGGGAAATGCTTTTCCAGGCGGCTCATTCCAATCCAATGGCCGGACATTTAGGGCAAACGGCCACCCTTAACCGTCTAATGGCCCGCTTCTTTTGGCCGGGCATTCACGAGAATGTACGCAGATGGTGTGCGTCTTGTCGTGAATGTCAGTTGGTGAACCCGCCGGCCACCCCAAAAGCACCATTGTGCCCACTCCCTCTAGTGCAGGTCCCCTTCGAGAGAATTGGTATGGACCTCATCGGGCCATTAGAACGGTCAGCATGCGGGCATCGCTTTGCATTGGTCTTGGTGGACTATGCAACGCGATATCCGGAAGCAGTCCCGCTCCGCACTATTTCAGCGAAAAGTGTTGCGAGCGCTCTGTTTTCTTTGATCTCCCAGGTGGGAATCCCGAAAGAGATTCTCACCGATCAAGGCACGGCGTTCATGTCACGAACGATTCGCGAACTTTATGAATTATTGGGCATTAAATCGATCCGCACCAGCGTTTATCACCCACAAACAGATGGTTTGGTGGAACAATTTAATCGCACGTTGAAATCCATGATTCGTAAGTTCGTTCACGAGGACGCCAAAAATTGGGATAAGTGGCTAGAACCTCTGTTGTTTGCTGTTCGCGAGGTCCCGCAAGCCTCCACGGGGTTTTCCCCCTTCGAGCTTCTTTATGGACGTCAGCCTCGGGGGGTGCTTGATGTCCTTAAGGAGGCTTGGGAGGACGGACCTTCCGCGAGTAAAAATGAAATCCAGTATGTCCTGGAACTGAGAACAAAACTCCACACTTTGGGGCGGCTATCAATGGAGAATTTGTTACAGGCTCAGGACAAACAGAGACAGCTGTACAACAGAGGGGCTAGGCTTCGTCAATTTGCACCGGGAGACAAGGTGCTTGTATTACTCCCTACTTCCACTTCAAAATTACTCGCAAAGTGGCAAGGACCGTTTGTGGTCACACGGCGAGTTGGTGATCTCAACTATGAGGTAGTACGCTCAGATAGGGACGGAGCACGTCAAATATACCACCTCAACCTTTTAAAGAAATGGTCGGAGGCGGAGTCAGTGTTGCTTGCGACGGTGGTGAGCGGAGAGGATGATCTCGGGCCGGAGGCGGTTCAAAAGCCTCAATCACTCGCTCTGGCCCCGGGGGGGGATCATCTCTCGCCGTCGCAGCTCACTGACGTTAAAACAATACAAGCAGAGTTTGCTGACGTGTTCTCGCCCCTCCCTGGTCGCACGGACCTCATTCAACACCATGTTGAGACAGAGCCGGGCGTGGTAGTTCGCAGCCGGCCCTATCGTTTACCTGAGCACAAGAAAAAAGTTGTTCAGGCCGAATTAGAGGCTATGATGGATATGGGGGTAATAGAGGAGTCCAACAGCGACTGGGCGAGCCCGATAGTTTTGGTCCCAAAACCTGACGGCTCGGTTCGGTTCTGTGTGGACTATAGAAAAGTGAACGTGGTGTCGAAGTTTGATGCGTACCCAATGCCAAGGATCGATGAATTGCTTGATCGGCTAGGAACCGCTCGTTTTTACTCGACGCTGGACTTAACCAAGGGATATTGGCAGATCCCCTTGTCGCCAATGTCCAAAGAAAAGACCGCTTTCATCACGCCGTTTGGATTGCACCAATTTGTCACCCTTCCTTTCGGCTTGTTCGGGGCTCCCGCGACTTTCCAGCGTCTGATGGACAGGATTCTCCGGCCGCATGCTGCATATGCTGCTGCGTACTTGGATGATATTATCATCTACAGTGCGGACTGGCAGCGGCATATGCAGCACCTGCGCGCTGTCCTGAAGTCGCTGAGAAGGGCGGGGCTCACGGCAAACCCAAAGAAGTGTGCAGTTGGGCAGGTGGAAGTAAGATATCTGGGCTTCCACTTGGGTCATGGACAGGTGCGTCCCCAAATTGATAAGACTGCAGCCATTGCAACCTGCCCACGGCCTAAGACCAAAAAGGAGGTTAGACAGTTCCTGGGGCTAGCGGGATATTATAGAAGGTTTGTACCTAAGTATTCGGACCTCGCTAGCCCGCTGACTGATCTAACTAAAAAAGAGGTACCAGATACAGTTCAGTGGACGGAGCGGTGCCAGCAGGCTTTCACCCAGATAAAGGCGGCTCTGTGTGGTGGGCCGCTCTTACAAGCTCCTGATTTCTCTCTCCCTTTTTCTCTACAGACCGACGCCTCGGACAGGGGGCTGGGCGCAGTCCTGACCCAGGAGGTGGAGGGCGAAGAGCGGCCGGTGCTGTACATCAGCCGCAAGCTCTCTAAGAGAGAGGCGGTGTACAGCACCATTGAAAAGGAGTGCCTGGCGATCAGGTGGGCCGTTCTCACCCTCCGCTATTACCTCCTGGGCCGGGAGTTCACCCTCTGTTCGGACCACGCCCCCTTGCAGTGGCTCCACCGCATGAAAGATACCAACGCCCGGATCACCCGTTGGTATCTAGCTTTACAGCCTTTTAAATTCAAGGTGATCCACAGGCCGGGTGCTCAGATGGTTGTGGCTGACTTCCTCTCCAGGAGGGGGGGGGGGGAGGCTGCAGGCCGGATGGCTCCCCGGCCTGGTGCGGGCGGTGGGGGTATGTGGCGGAGGGGGCGTGGTTCTGCGAGGTCTGTAGCGGGAGCGAGGAAAGACGGAGACGAGCGGTGAGTAAGTAGGTCAAGTGCAGATCACTAACACCTGTGTCTGATTCCAGTGATTGGCGTGGAGAGACCGTAAAAGCCGCTCAGTAGAGAGAGAGGGGAGAGAGATTGAGACTGGGACTGCGAGCCGACACCTCACTGCCGGAGACACAAAGAGAGAGACTGAGTCTGAGACTGACGTTGATTGTCAGTGTGACTGTTTTGAGTTAAAACGCCATCGTGCGTGTGAATTTGAGAAAACGTGAAACTAATAAAGAGAGAGCAGTCCCAGTAAGCCGACCCCGTCTTCTTCCTTCCTACACCCACACGAACCAACAACGTTACAAAGTGATTTCTAAATTTACTTTGACTTGTATTTCATTGCAGACAATATGAACACAAAATATTTCATGTTTTGTCTGGTCAACTTCATGTCAATTTAAATATGCATCCTTTCCTGTCATTCAGACCTGCAACACATTTAAAAAAAAGTTGGGACAGTAAAGCTTTTACCACTTTGTAATGTTGCCATTCCTTTTCACAACACTTAAAATATGTTTAGGGACTGAAGACAACAAGTGATGAAGTGTTTCAGGTGTAATTTTGTCCCATTCTTCCTCCAAACAAGTCTTAAAGGTCCCATGGCATGAAATTTTCATTTTATGAGGTTTTTCAACATTAATATGAGTTCCCCTAGCCTGAATATTGTCCCCAAGTGGATAGCAATGTTGATCGGTGTAAACCCGAGTTCTGGCTGTCTCTCTCTGCCTTTGAGAAAATGACAGGCCAGACGAGCCAATCCTAAAGCCTCCTGTTTTGACGTCCAAGCAGGAACGGTTACCTCCCTTTCCTCCGCCCAGAGAATCTGGCACGCCCATGCAAACGCTCGAGAGATCATTAACGTGAACGCAGGCAGTTTCTCAGTGTTTGGATGTACAAATGAAAACAGAAGTCTTTCTTCAGTTCCTTCTGATCTGTGATCAGTGATCTCTTATGTGTAGCTAATTATTTATTATTCGTGCACACCCGGCTTCTCTCTCTCTCCAGACAGAACGGTGTTTTCGTGTTTTCTATCTTGTGAGTCAGTGTTTTTGTACGTCCTCGTCGCGTCTACCGGTTCTAAAATGTGCATACAGTCGTGAGTTTCTGCTCAACATCGGCCTCACACACGCCGAAGCTCGGGCTGCACTGGCCGTTGGCCTTCAACATCCCCGACCCCCAGTACTGCATCTGGCCCACAGCGGAGGCACCAAACGCGGCGTGAGATTAAGCAGACGGGGGTAAGCATGAGCATATCTGGGCTAGGCTAGACATCTTTCCCCACAATAAACTGGATTACATTCGATTACAGCTGTTGTGTCTTTGTTTGTGCTGTGTAACGTTACTCAATGCGCGTCACTGACGCTATTCATATGATTGGAACATATCTAGAAATAATGCTATACTCAACACTTACTAACTCGTTCATCTCGACAGCTGTAATGGTACATTGCATGTGTTACAAAGTTGGTAATAATGATAAATACGGGCTCGGCGTGACTGGGACTCGTGTTTATTCAGAACTCTCAGATACAAACACAATAAACTCGCGCTGACTGACAGCGCTCTCATAACTCAGAAGTTACTATAAATAACTTTGTTAGCAATCGCTCCGTCTCCATGATGTCCGGTTCGCGAGCGAATCATTCTTTTGAATCGGTTCTTTTTAGTGAACCGAACCAGTTCACCAAATCGGACTGAATCGTTCTAAACGGTTCGTGTCTCGAGTCAGCGCTGATCCATCATTTACTAAAGTTACTAACTTTCTGACATGAGTGACAGTCCCTCCGACTAGAAATAAACTAATAACCTGAAGTATATGCTAGTAACTACAACAGTTCACCCTGAACTGAGACTGAGAACTGATGAGAAGTGAACTCAGGTCCATCCGTCTCTCTGGCAGGCTCGTGCCTCGTTAAACCACGCCCCCTCCGCTCATTTAAAATGCAAAGATGTCAGCCAATCACAACAGTGGGCGTTTTTACTGAAGTCTCACAGCAGACACGCCTCTTAAAGCAGGGCATTCAGCCACAGGGCAAACAGCAGTATAGAAAAAATGCCTTTTATTTCTAAATTATGACATTTTATGATGTAAAAATCATACTAACAATATAAGTACACCTCAGGAAACATTATAAAATAATAGAAAAATGCCATGCCATGGGACCTTTAAGGTGGGCAACAGTACGGGGTCTTCGTTGTCGCATTTTGCGCTTCAAAATGCGCCACACATTCTCTATTGGAGACAGGTCGGGACTGCAGGCAGGCCAGTCAAGTACCCGTACCCTCTTCCTCCGCAGCCAGGACTTTGTAATGTGTGCAGAATGTGGTTTTGCATTGTCTTGTTGAAATATGCATGGACGTCCCTGGAAAAGATGTCTTCTTGAAGGCAGCATATTATGCTCCAAAATCTCTATGTACTTTTCAGCATTAATGGTGCCTTCACAGAAGTTTGCCAAGGGCACTGACACAACCCCATACCATGACAGACCCTGGCTTTTGGACTTGTTGCTGGAAACAGTCTGGATGATCATCTGACCACAGTACACGTTTCCACTGTGTGATGGTCCATCCCAGATGCCTCCGAGCCCAGAGAAGTCGACGGCGCTTCTGGACACTGTTAACATAGGGCTTCCTTTTGGCACAGTACAGTTTTAACTGGCATTTGTGGATGTAACTACGTATTGTGGTACTTGACAAAGGTTTGCCAAAGTAGTCCTGAGCCCATGTGGTGATATCGCTTATAGATGAATGACGATTCTTGATGCAGTGCGGCCTGAGGGATCGGAGATCACGGTTGTTCAGCTTAGGCTTGCGCCCTTGTCCTTTACGCACTGAAATTCCTCCAGATTCCTTGAATCTTTTAATTATGTTATGCACTGTTGAATGTGAAATATCCAAATTTCTTCCTATCTTTCTTTGAGGAACATTGTTTTTAAACATTTCAATAATTTTCTCACGTATTTGTTGGCAAACTGGCGATCCTCGGCCCATCTTTGCTCCTAAAGGATTAGACCTTTCTTGGATGCTGCTTTTGTACCAAATCATAATTACAATCACATGTTGACATCACCTGTTTCAAATCACATCATTATTTAACCATTTTCCCTCATTACTAGCCCTAAATTGCTCCTGTCCCAACTTTTTTTGCAGGTCTGAATGACAGGAATGGATGCATATTTACAAATGACATGAAGTTGACCAGACAAAACATGAAATATTTTGTGTTCATATTGTCTGCAATGAAATACAAGTCAAAGTAAATTTAGAAATCACTTCTTTTGTTTTTTATTTGCGTTTTCCATACTGTCCCAACTTTTTCTGATTTGGGGTTGTATATTAATTGGATGAAGCCACATTCTCCAACAATGGCCCAGTGGATAAAAACTTGAATCTAATTATAAAATGGAATATTTGACTGCCCGACTCCAACTGAAAGTGGACATCTTCTTACAAAGGTGGACAGTATATATATATATATATATTTGGATGCATTAAAACGAATTGATCAATATGGAACTTTTACTTATCTGCTGTTGTATTATTTGATTTTCACATAATGTGTTTTCTTTATTATCTTATTACTTATGTCCTTTTTTCCTCCTTTACTTGAGCCAATGATGGTTAGTTAATTGTTTGTGAATTGTTTTGATGTATAAAAATAAAAGTATACTAAATACTAAAGTAAACGCAATCCACTATCACATGCTCAAAAGGTTCACCTATGACTGAACTGGGATTAAAGGGGCTGGTGGAATCACCTGGTTTGGTTTCCCAGCATACTGGCAAACATGACAAGTCTTGCAATACTGTACCACATCACACTTCAAACCATACCAAACAAATGCTGTAAAACATGGTTGTATGTTCTCATCACCCCCTAAATTTCCTGACAGCAAATGATCAATAAAAAATGTAAGGAAGCGCAAACTGATAAACAACATTCCACTCATTCTCAATAGTATTATTTTTATACCACTTCCGCATCAGTAGTCCATCTTTCAACAAAAATTAGACATTAAGTGCAGGTTTGTCAAGTAAAACATAGTTCTTTTGAGCTTCAACAAATTTTTCACGAGTTACCGTCAATGTCAAAGGGTCACTCACTACAACCTCATTCCCCTGATCACTGACATGAGACTTGTCTTCAGGCCTTTCCTCTGCCTCCTGATCTGCACATAAGTCAAATAAAGATGCATTACTATCTTTCTTTCTTTGAGCATGTAATCAAGCAAGCAGTAAACACATTTGAATATTTCTGAAACAATTCATCCACACTATGCTCTGACGACAGGGAGTCAACTACTTCTAATGAAGGTATTACTTTCCCTTCCAGACAAATTGTTACCTAAAATGACGGATACACCTTTCACCAGTAAAACAGATGTCGTGTCTGGTTTTGACCTCCACAAAACCAGGCATGACGTCTGTCCGCAGATGAATACGGTGAGCTGGGACTCTCATGACCTCCATGCTGAAACTCTGTACAAGTCTACAGGATCCAACTGATGTTTGATCTGAAAAAGGCAAAACATCTGCACACACATAAGAATGGGCAGCACCCGTGTCCCTTAATACCTGCCCTTCTACCTGATCTTCCTCCTTACCTAAAAGTGATACATACCCTTTAAAAAGAAATGGTAGGTAGACACTGTCAACTTCATCTTTAGTCGGTTCACACTCTCTGATTAACCGCTCTTTAAGTTAATTTTTTTTCTCATTAATGTACACAGCACCCATTGACAGAAAAACACAGAATTGTTGACATTTTTGCAGATTTATTAAAAAAGAAAAACTGAAATATCACATGGTCCTAAGTATTCAGACCATTTGCTCAGTATTTAAAGGTCCCGTTCTTCGTGATCCCATTGTTCAAACTTTAGTTAGTGTGTAATGTTGCTGTTAGAGCATAAATAATACCTGTAAAATTATAAAGCTCAAAGTTCAATGCCAAGCGAGATTTTATTTTTTTTAAGTTCCCTTCTCCACAACTCCACAACAGGAGTTGTTGTGAAGCCACTCCTTCATTATTTTAGCTGTGTGCTTAGGGTCATTGTCTTGTTGGAAGGTGAACCTTCGGCCCAGTCTGAGGTCTTGAGCACTCTGGAGAAGGTTTTCGTCCAGGATATCCCTGTACTTAGCATTCATCTTTCCCTCGATTGCAACCAGTTGTCCTGTCCCTGCAGCTGAAAAACACCCCCACAGCATGATGCTGCCACCACCATGCTTCACTGTTGGGACTGTATTGGACAGGTGATGAGCAGTGCCTGGTTTTCTCCACACATACCGCTTAGAATTAAGGCCAAAAAGTTCTATCTTGGTCTCATCAGACCAGAGAATCTTATCTCTCACCATCTTGGAGTCCTTCAGGTGTTTTTTTGATCAAACTCCATGCAGGCTTTCATGTGTCTTGCACTGAGGAGAGGTTTCCGTCGGGCCACTCTGCCATAAAGCCACGACTGGTGGAGGGCTGCAGTGATGGTTGACTTTCTACAACTTTCTCCCATCTCCCGACTGCATCTCTGGAGCTCAGCCACAGTGATCTTTTCTTTACCTCTCTCACCAAGGCTCTTCTCCCCCAACAGCTCAGTTTGGCTGGACGGCCAGCTCTAGGAAGGGTTCTGGTCGTCCCAAACGTCTTCCATTTAAGGATTATGGAGGCCTCTGTGCTCTTAGGAACCTTAAGTGCATCAGAACATTTTTTGTAACCGTGGCCAGATCTGTGCCTTGCCACAATTCTGTCTCTGAGCTCTTCAGGCAGTTCCTTTGACCTCATGATTCTCATTTGCTCTGATATGCACTGTGAGCTGTAAGGTCTTATATAGACAGGTGTGTGGCTTTCCTAATCAAGTCCAATCAGTATAACCAAACACAGCTGGACTCAAATGAAGGTGTAGAACCATCTCGAGGATGATCAGAAGAAATGGACAGCACTTGAGTTAAATATATTCACAGTGTCACAGCAAAGGGTCTGAATACTTAGGACCATGTGATATTTCAGTTTTTATTTTTTAATAAATCTGCAAAAATGTCAACAATTCAGTTTTTCTGTCAATACGGGGTGCTGTGTGTACATTAATGAGAAAAAAATGAACTTAAATGATTTTAGCAAATGGCTGCAATATAACAAAGAGTGAAAAATTGAAGGGGGTCAGAATACTTTCCGTACCCAATGTATGAAACTGCTACCTGTAGGCCTCTGGGACTAACTCATAAGCTTTGAGTACGGCTAGCTTAACCACACCGTACTTAAGGCTGTCTTCTAAAGACAGGGGTTGAATAAACCTCTAAAGCTTTCCTAGCCAATTTGCAACCGCAACAACAATGACCATACATCTTTTGGCCAACCCAAAGAAGTTGCAATCTTTGCAAAAGCACTAAAATAGCTTATACATTGTACATACATTGTAGCATTGAAAAATTTGTATAAATAAATAATAATAATTTTTTTAAAAATTGAATTCAACATTTCTGTGTGTGTGTGTGTGTGTGTGTGTGTGTGTGTGTGTGTGTGCATAGTATTAATTCTTGCATTTCTCTATTTCAAAGATGTCAGGGAAGAGGCAAATTAATAATCCATAATAATTTGGAATATATATATTTTCAGAATTTACTGTGTTGTAAATATAATTTATTCTGAAGCAAAATTCTCACCAGTGTTCAATCAGCTTTGAGATATTTAAATCTGCATATCTTTGATATTTTTACCTTTTATGAAGGGCATTTTCCCACAATCTTATTAAATATAGGCTATGCTTCAGCTTTCATTTTATATTCTTAAATTTGATCTATAAATTAAATTAGAACAAGACACAGTAGGGCTGTTGCCAATTAAATTAAATAATTTACACTGAAAAATGTTATGAGATTGTTTTAAATATTTTTGAATATACAAATAAAAAATGTTGGAAAGAAAACATTAAACTAAACCACCAGTAGGTGGCAGAATGTAAACGTTGTTGTTGCGGGAATATCTAAATCTTACCCGGATACAGCAATGCTATTTTCTGATTGGCTGTTCGGTAGCTATATTTTATATTTGATTGGCTGGTGCGTGGCAGGGCCTTCTGAACTCTATGTGGAACTCACTTGATTCCTCTTAATAGCTGCGCAACTTGGTGGGCATTATCCTGGAAATTTCTCTGCGTGAGAAATACAAGGTGTGGCGTGTGAACGGGTTGTAATGCGTGTGTCTCACGGCCAATGCGTGAGACTTGAGAGCCCTGTATATACTATATTGCAAATCATTGAATTCAGGTGTTCCAATCACTTCATGGCCACAGGTGTAGCACTAGGCATGCAGACGCTTCTACAAACATTTGTGAAAGAATGGGTCGCTCTTAGGAGCTCAGTGAACTCAAGCGTGGCACCAGGATGCACTATGGGAAGAAGGCAAGCTGGCGGAGGCAGTGTGATGCTTTGGGTAATGTTCTGTTGGGAAACCTCAGGTCCTGCCATCCAAAAATGGTTCAGAAATGGTTTTAGGAGCACTTCGCGAGTTCACACTTACATCAAATTAAATAGAGTAAATATTATGCGTATTTGGCGTGCTGTCCGGGGAGGGCTCCGGGCTCGGAATTTTGTCCGAACCCAGAGTACCCCCCCCCCCCCCCCTCCCCTCCCGTGATAGAAATAGTCTATAACTAGACTGCATGTATTAAGTTGATGTCTTATGTGAGTTTAATTAAGTAAGTGAGGAGAAGGGGTGGTGGAGGGAAGCTAAGAAACTGTCAATGACAGGAAGGTAAATCGGCTGTCTATATACACCTCCTATCGTTGATTAACTGATTAGTTTAATGAGCTCCTCTTGTGTTCAATTAGGTTTAATTATCTGGGCCTGCTCCACTTGTGTTTAACAGTTTTAATTTCCTGAATGTGCTTCTCCCGAAATTTGTTTATAAAACTTCAAAACTAGTTTGAGGTGTTCACTTGGCCTCCAAGTTCCCCAGATCTCAATCCAATCGAGCATCTGTAGGATGTGCTGAACAAACAAGTCCAATCCATGGAGGCCCCACCGCACAACTTACTGGACTTAAAGGATCTGCTGCTAACATCTTGGTGCCAGATACCACAACACACCTTCAGGGGTCTAGTGGAGTCCATGCCTCGGCGACAGCAAAATGGGGACCAACACAATATTAGGCCATAATTCAGCTTTAAGAATGAAACCAACCTGTGTGTTCCTCAGATTCTTCATGCTTGACCCTGAATGTTTCCTCAATCTTCACGTCTTCAATCTCCTCTTTCTCTGTTTGTTCCTCAGTTTCTTCATGTTTCACTCTGAATGTTTCCTCAATCTTCACATCTTCTCTCTCCTCTTTCTCTGTTTGTTCCTCAGTTTCTTCATGTTTCACTCTCAATGTTTCTTCAATCTTCAAGTCTTCTCTCTCATCTTTCTCTGTTTGTTCCTCAGTTTCTTCATGTTTCACTCTGAATGTTTCCTCAATCTTCACATCTTCTCTCTCCTCTTTCTCTGTTTGTTCCTCAGTTTCTTCATGTTTCACTCTCAATGTTTCTTCAATCTTCAAGTCTTCTCTCTCATCTTTCTCTGTTTGTTCCTCAGTTTCTTCATGTTTCACTCTCAATGTTTCTTCAATCTTCACGTCTTCTCTCTCATCTTTCTCTGTGTGTTCCTCAGTTTCTTCATGTTTCACTCTCAATGTTTCTTCAATCTTCATGTCTTCACTCTCCTCTTTCTCTGTTTGTTCCTCAGTTTCTTCATGTTTCACTCTCAATGTTTCTTCAATCTTCATGTCTTCACTCTCCTCTTTCTCTGTGTGTTCCTCAGTTTCTTCATGTTTCACTCTCAATGTTTCTTCAATCTTCATGTCTTCACTCTCCTCTTTCTCTGTTTGTTCCTCAGTTTCTTCATGTTTCACTCTCAATGTTTCTTCAATCTTCATGTCTTCACTCTCCTCTTTCTCTGTGTGTTCCTCAGTTTCTTCATGTTTCACTCTCAATGTTTCTTCAATCTTCACGTCTTCTCTCTCCTCTTTCTCTGTTTGTTCCTCAGTTTCTTCATGTTTCACTCTCAATGTTTCCTCAATCTTCACGTCCTCGCTCTCCTCTTTAATAAACTCCATCTTTATAGTGTCACGTGGATCTCAGTCGCCTCAACAGGAGTTTTTGTGTTTGTCCTGTTTAAGATGACAATAATTAACAGAAATAAAAATAAATCCAAAATCTCTCCGAGTCCAGTAGTCGGTGCACTGGCAAAAGAATGAGTTTGTTCACTTTTTAATACATTTTTTGAAATTTAAAAATTACCGAATTCAACAGCAGAATTTACAGAATTTCTTGACACATTTTGTAAGTATGTATTGAAACATAACAATTGAAATAAAAAGAAACAAAAAAGTTGCATTTAAAATTAAAGGGCATCACAAACATGTTAAATTCATTTCACACATTTTTTTTTTTGAAAATGAGCAAAAAAAGAGCGTCTCTCGCTCTCAAATTGCCAATCCTGCTTTTGATATGAAACAACGACTTAGCTTTTACAATTTTTTAAGTTTTAATATGAAATTCCAACAATTAATAGCATTTTGGTGCTAATGTGGAATAATAGTTAAAGCCAGAGGCGTTGAAAAACAGAGTTGCAACATACTCGCTCACCTCATGTGGTTCACGAGCTCTCAATAGTTCCACACAAACCAGCGCTGTCAATAGATTTGAATGGATTAGATGACACCTTCACTATACAGGTGTTTGCAGCAAGTTTTGGTAAACAGTACAGCATAGTGTGCTTTGATTATTACGCCAACTATATTTACAGGATCATTTTATTATGGAGAGTGATGGAGATGCAACATTGTTAACATTAATGTTTATTGGTGGTCAAATGTGACCATACACCTTAACTATTTTTCAATTAAATAAATGTTCTATATTTTGTATAATAATATTTATTGAATATTTTGAGGAGATCTTTTGGTACTAAATAGGCCTACTATTTGTGCAATAATTATGGTCCATTAATGACCATTTAATGAATTAAAATATTTTTCTTCTAATATTTTTATTATTTATATTGCAATTAGTGTAGTAATTAAGGTTAAATAGAGAATTCCAATGCAAAGAGGCAAATTATATTCATTTTGTGTCTGGAAAAATTATAATTTTAATTTGTAATGCTATTACCCATTATAGGTGCCTGTATGGCTCTTTAATAAATATACATGTAGTCTAGCTACTCAAAAAAGTACTGCAGATCATAACTGCTTACTTATATTTAGGTTTTGCATTTTAATAAATATTTAGACATGATCAAACACTAGATTTCTTTAAATGTGAAATTTTTAAACGTTAACTTGCATCCTGATATTTTGAAATGATACTTATATAAGCACACACAAGTGAATATTAATGAATGCAAGCAAATATAATTTAACCCAAGAAAAGTTTAAATTAGTGCTAAAAAGGCAAACTTATTTTTCCTTATATGTAAAGTAGGCTATATACATATGAATTGATACTGAATCAAGATCGAAATCGATATTTGTGCCAAAATTGAATACAAATAAGAAAAGTTGGAAAGAATGTTTAAACATGAAACTAAAACGCCAGTAGGTGGCGGCAGGGGACTGTCTTAATGAGCGAGTCATTGAGTCGATTCGTTCAAACGGCTGATTCATTCAAGAATAAGGCAGTCGTTTACGAATAGGTCATTGAATCTTTGATTCAACCGATTCATTCAAAACGCTGAATCATTCAGTAACACTGTTGCGGTGACACGCGTTCTGCTGTGAACTTTGTTTGGAACTATTTTCGCTGCTGAAATAGAACAAAAACACTCAATATTGCATCTAAAATGTAAGTGACTTAATGTTAATAATTGTTTATGGATCTGTCATATGAAATCAGTGTAATTTTCAGTCGTGATGTTATTCAGGAAAACAGCACTCTTGGTAATGTGACGCAACTGTATCATATGTTATAAATATAAATAAACTCACATTTCTAAATTTTTACGGCAGTGTGTTAAGTGAGTTTCTCTGTGTGAGCGGTACACATTTGTTTCGATTTCTCCTCGAGAGGCTGCGCGAGCGTCAACAGTGCAACGTTATACAGGGAGTGCAGAATTATTAGGCAAATGAGTATTTTGACCACATCATCCTCGTTATGCATGTTGTCTTACTCCAAGCTGTATAGGCTTGAAAGCCTACTACCAATTAAGCATATTACGAGGGGGAGAGGACGCTGGCGTTGTCTGTTCGCCGCTTTTCCACCCGACTTTGGTTTAAATTGTAATGTTAGATTTAGATTTTATTTAATTTTTTGTTATCATAACTAGTAAAATCAGTCAGTGCTAATATTGGGACCGTTTTTTTTTTTTTTTTTTTTTTTTTTTTTTGGATCTTATCGTCTCAGATGACTCCACTCGGCTGGTAGTTTGAATGGATTTAACTTACTCATGACAGGAGAGGACGCCCGTTGTTACGTCTAAAAACTTTTTTTTATTTTTTTTTATGGATTGTTACGGCTTGCTTCTAATCTGAAGGACATTTACTCACCTACCAAACTACACATTTCAGCTGGAGATCAGATCAGACACTCGCCCCTTCTCCGTTTTCTCTAACTGAAAACCCTCTACCGTGCAACAGTTGTTGCTATGGTATAAGCATAACGTTTATCGACCAGTAATACGTTCTCCCCTGGCATCAACCAGATGTTTATTCTGTTTTAAATGAGACCTGTCCCCCTGGTTACTGCTATTTACAGAAAGCCTGCAGCACAGGGCGTGGTGGTGGTCTGGCTGTCATCCACCGAAGTGATCTGATCTTGTCCCCTATAACCCTGCCTGAGCTGTCTTCGTTTGAATGCCTTGCATTTAAATGTAAGCACCCTCTTTCCACTACGATACTTCTTATTTACCGGCCACCAAAACCAAACCCATCATTCATCCCAGAGATGTCCAATCTTCTTTCAACTTTCTGTATAATGTCTGCTAATATCATCATACTTGGAGATATGAATATTCACGTCAACTCTTCAACCTGCCGTTTTGCAGCAGAATTTCTTCAATTACTCGACTGTTTTAATTTGACACAACTTGTCGATGCCCCCACTCATACCAGGGGTCACACTCTCGATCTAGTCATTACAAACTCTGTTTCTCTCAGCAATCTTCTGGTGTATGATCTGGGAGTTTCTGATCATAAGGCCATCTCCATGAAGATGTCTTCACTATCTAGCCTCATCAAGCCCAAACGCCAAATCTGCTTCAGAAATCTGAAAAACATCAACCTAGAGACTATGGCATCCGATCTCCAGCACCTCCTTTCTGTAAACTGTCTACCACCCATGGATTCAGTGGACTATTACAATAACACCCTCAGAAGCATTCTGGATCTTCATGCCCCGGTAAAAACTAGAACAGTCACTTTCACCCGATCAGCACCCTGGTTTACCGGTGAACTACGAAAAATGAAGACAGCTGGGCGTGCCATTGAGAGGAGATTCAAAACCACAGGTCTCACTGTGCACAAGCTTGCTTTTCGGGAACACCGAAAGGACTATTCAAAGTCACTTATGGAGGCACGGTCAACTTACTACTCAAACGTCATCAGAAATAGTCCCGGAAACTCCAAACAGCTGTTCTCCACCATAAACCATCTACTCAAACCACAAACCCCCTCACTTACAGAAACTACAGAAGAGCACTGTAATAATTTCCTGGACTTTTTCAAAACAAAAATAGACTCAATTCACCCTACCTTTCATGGATCCTCACCACTATCCACCCTGACTATGCACTCACAGCCTGTAATTTCGGAGCCCCTACATCGCTTTCCAGAAATCTCACAGCAAGAGGTTGAGACGATAATTAAAAAGATGAAACCTACCACCTGTGCCCTCGACCCTTTTCCTTCAGCTCTAGTGAAAGTAAACACCTCTGTCCTAAGTCCTCTGATTACCACAATAATAAACAACTCCCTCCAGTCTGGCAATGTTCCATCTGCCCTAAAAACTGCCATAATCAGACCACTTCTCAAAAAACCCACCCTTGACCCAGATGTGCTTGCAAATTATAGGCCCATTTCCAATCTCCCATTCCTCTCCAAAGTACTGGAAAAAGTTGTAGCTTCCCACCTCCAGGATCATCTCAAATACAACAATCTTTTCGAAAAATTTCAGTCTGGCTTCCGCTCTGCACACAGTACGGAAACGGCCCTGGTTAGAGTCACAAATGACCTACGGATAACAGCTGATGCAGGTTCACCATCCCTCCTCATTCTCCTCGATCTGTCTGCTGCATTCGATACAGTGGATCATGGTATACTCCTTAACCGGTTGCATCAAACCACTGGACTCACTGGCACTGCTCTTAACTGGTTTAAATCGTACCTCACTAGCAGAACAGAGTACATTTCACTTGGAAGTGAGAGGTCCCGGCAACACACAGTTACCTGCGGGGTTCCTCAGGGGTCAGTCCTTAGCCCCATTCTCTTCATCATTTACATCATCCCCCTCGGCCATGTCATTAGCCGCTATGGAGTCTCATTTCATTGCTATGCTGATGACACACAACTGTACATGAAATCAGAAACACACAACTCCATTTCAACAACATCATCTCCGTCTTCAACACTCACCGCCTGTCTGGAGGAGATAAGGATGTGGATGAAGCACAACTTCCTTCAGTTAAACAGCTCTAAAACTGAGGCAATTCTTGTTGGCACTCCACATCAAACCCAGTCTTCCTCCATAACTGGTATAACACTCTCTGGTCATGACGTTCCCCTCTCCACAACTGTCACCAATCTTGGTGTAAGATTTGATCCACAACTCAGCTTTGAAGCCCATATCAAAAACCTCTGCAAAACATCTTTCTACCATCTCAGAAACATTGCAAAACTCCGTCCAACGCTATCCTTAGCAGATGCTGAAAAACTGGTCCACGCCTTTGTCTCCTCCAGACTGGATTACTGTAACGCACTTCTCACCGGGATCCCTAACAAAAGCTTGCAGAGACTGCAGTATGTTCAGAATAGTGCTGCTAGGATCCTGATGAGAGTTCGAAAATACGATCACATCACACCCATTCTCCATTCACTTCACTGGCTTCCTGTTACCGCCAGGATTGAATATAAGGTCTCCCTTCTAACCCACCAGTGCATCTATGGAAATGCCCCCCCCCCCATCTGAAAGAACTACTCACACCTTCAACTACAACTCGATCAGCAAACTCAAACCGCCTCCTTCTCCCCAAGACAAAGCTCAGCACTATGGGTGATCGGGCTTTCTGTTCTGCCGCTCCTCGGATTTGGAATGCCCTCCCCAACCATCTGAGGGCACCTCAAACTACTGAGACTTTTAAAAAAGGACTAAAAACATTTCTTTTTAGGAGAACTTATGACTTTTAACCATTCAATCTATTAGTATTTTATCCTTCTTAAATGATCTTAACTGTAGCACTTTGAGATTTGTTCCAAATGTAAAGTGCAGTACAAATAAAATGTATTATTATTATTATTATTATTATTAGGTGATGTGCATCTCTGTAATGAGAAGGGGTGTGGTCTAATGACATCAACACCCTATATCAGGTGTGCATAATTATTAGGCAACTTCCTTTCCTTTGGCAAAATGGGTCAAAAGAAGGACATGACAGGCTCAGAAAAGTCAAAAATAGTGAGATATATTGCAGAGGGATGCAGCAGTCTTAAAATAGCCAAGCTTCTGAAGCGTGATCATCGAACAATCAAGCGTTTCATTCAAAATAGTCAACAGGGTCGCAAGAAGCGTGTGGAAAAACCAAGGCGCAAAATAACTGCCCGTGAACTGAGAAAAGTCAAGCGTGCAGCTGCCAAGATGCCACTTGCCACCAGTTTGGCCATATTTCAGAGCTGCAACATCACTGGAGTGCCCAAAAGCACAAGGTGTGCAATACTCAGAGACATGGCCAAGGTAAGAAAGGCAGAAAGTCGACCACCACTGAACAAGACACACAAGCTGAAACGTCAAGACTGGGCCAAGAAATATCTCAAGACTGATTTTTCTAAGGTTTTATGGACTGATGAAATGAGAGTGAGTCTTGATGGGCCAGATGGATGGGCCCGTGGCTGGATTGGTAAAGGGCAGAGAGCTCCAGTCCGACTCAGACGCCAGCAAGGTGGAGGTGGAGTACTGGTTTGGGCTGGTATCATCAAAGATGAGCTTGTGGGGCCTTTTCGGGTTGAGGATGGAGTCAAGCTCAACTCCCAGTCCTACTGCCAGTTTCTGGAAGACACCTTCTTCAAGCAGTGGTACAGGAAGAAGTCTGCATCCTTCAAGAAAAACATGATTTTCATGCAGGACAATGCTCCATCACACACGTCCAAGTACTCCACAGCGTGGCTGGCAAGAAAGGGTATAAAAGAAGAAAATCTAATGATATGGCCTCCTTGTTCACCTGATCTGAACCCCATTGAGAACCTGTGGTCCATCATCAAATGTGCGATTTACAAGGAGGGAAAACAGTACACCTCTCTGAACAGTGTCTGGGAGGCTGTGGTTGCTGCTGCACGCAATGTTGATGGTGAACAGATCAAAACACTGACAGAATCCATGGATGGCAGGCTTTTGAGTGTCCTTGCAAAGAAAGGTGGCTATATTGGTCACTGATTTGTTTTTGTTTGGTTTTTGAATGTCAGAAATGTATATTTGTGAATGTTGAGATGTTATATTGGTTTCACTGGTAAAAATAAATAATTGAAATGGGTATAAATTTGTTTTTTGTTAAGTTGCCTAATAATTATGCACAGTAATAGTCACCTGCACACACAGATATCCCCCTAAAATAGCTAAAACTAAAAACCACTTCCAAAAATATTCAGCTTTGATATTAATGAGTTTTTTGTGTTCATTGACAACATGGTTGTTGTTTAATTATTAATGTTGTAAAATTAATCCTCAAAAATACAACTTGCCTAATAATTCTGCACTCCCTGTAGTTAACGTCAGCAGTTAATTATACATTATAGCCTATATTATTATCCACTATCGATCGCCACTTACACTAATGAATGCAGAATCATTCTTGCATTTTGGTGATTCCCTAGTTATTTTTTGTTAATGACGTTTTAACCAGGATACTTGTCTGTCGGGCAAGTAAAAATCTCTTTCACTTGCCCCTTCAAAAATCCACTTGTCCCGGACAAGCGTTAATGTCGAGCCCTGAAAACGCATCTTCAATTATCTAATTTTCACACACAAGTCCTTTTGACGCGGTGTTTGGTTTTTAAACAACTTCTCTCACCCTTTTTTATTTGGAATAATACGTACATCACACACCAAAACTAAATATTTTATTATTAATTAGTTGTTGTTATTATTATTATTAATTTGCAAGAAGTACACCATCTATCAAAACTAATTCCCTCGTCTCGAATTCAACACATGTTTGACTGGCGTTTTTCTTCCGAGTACAAAACTGCTTCCTGTCCTCTGGGACGGCTAGCTTAACCACACTGTATTTACGGCAGACTTCTAAAGACAAGGGTTGAAGTATTCTTATTAATTTGTTATTATTATTATTAATATTAGTTGGACTGTTGTTGAATTCTGATGCTCAGCTTTTGAATATTACTGAACTATGCCTTACATTTAAGTGTCTGTTAAAAGATATTGTAGGCTATTGTCATGAATTCTATTATAAAATGACATCTCTATTCATCAGTGATGGACCTAAATTACCTGATTATGCAAAAACACTCTAAACTAACACAACAGATTAATAAAACATTGTAAATTATACAGACCCTCATATTAGGCAGTTTAGCTATTTAATGATTTGTTGTGAATCAACCGGTTCAATTGACTCGGAGAGTCTAAAGCTCCGGTTCTCTCTCCAGAGACTGAACTCATGTTTGAACTGTTTCTCATTGAAACTCATGAGTTTATTCTGTTACTTTACTCACACGACGCTGATAAATGTTAGATAAAGCAATGCAGTGTTACATTTAATAATACACCATTCATTCTGTGTCACTTTAAAAACGCTTGAAACACAAACCTCTCTTCAGCAGAATCACAACAGATGCAGGAGTGCGGCGCGGCCTTATGACGTCACACCACAACACCAAAATAAAAGTCCTGTTCACTGCTGAGTCTAAAATCAGTGAAGAGACATTTACTTCGAAAAAATATATTTTAAAAATAAAATAGATGACAAAATTCAGAGTTGAATGTATTGGTGAAATGCATTTAATATCACAATTGTAAATTAACAATACAGTTCACATTGAGAGTTAATCCCAGCAAACACATTTACGTTGTGGCAACATATGCAGTTGCGTTTCTACTATGGCAACATCGCTGTCTATGTGCTGAACCTTTATGCTTGATATAGATATTCCCCATTTAGCTTGTTTTGTGGTTCATTTTTAATGTCAGACATTATACTTTTTATATAGGCCTATTGTTTATCCTTATTATTATTTATGGGCCTAACAGTAAATTAATTCATTATAATCAACACCTGCAACTTTTGAAGAGTAAAAATGACATACAAGGTTAACTAATTCAACTTTATTAAAAATGCATGTGGTAATCGAACATGTCTTCCAAAAGACATACATTATGTAAAAATAAATAAATAAAATAGAATAAAAAAAGTTTAGTTTAATCAAACATAAAAAGCAAAGATAGTTCAGAACATTTAATGAGCAAACACCGGTTCACCGGTTCTGTATGCAGATATTTTAATGTCTTCAGTGGCGCAGTCAGTAAAGTGTAAAACTTCAGGATCATGATTTTGACACGATTGACTTGTGTTCGCATCTGCCTTTTACAAAGCTCTTCTCCATTTTCTCATCACATATCACCTCAGAAATGCATTTACTGCCAATAAAAAATAATAAAATGTTCTAAAAATGGAAATAAAGTGCTTCATAAAATCTTTAACAATAATAAAAGTATTTACTAGTAGGGTTAGGGGTCGGTGTAGGGAAGGCTTTTATTATCCCATTAAGGTGGCATCCATTTAATAATTTTAATAAATATAAATAATAATTTACACATTTAGTCTTATTATTGCATCCTGTTAATGTACAACAATACTGAGGTGCAATAAATAAAAGATCTTTGGAAATTCCCCTTTAAAACGAATGCTCAGTTTGTGGTTCACTTTTATATGATTGAAAACAACAAAGACAATAAAACAAAGACAAACTCTTACGTTAAAAAATAAAAAAATGTTATTAACAAAAGTTATCTTGCGCTTGCCTCCGCTATGGTCCTGTCAATCATCTATCGCTGTCTCTCTCTCTCTCTCTCTCTCTCTCTCTCTCTCTCTCTCTCTCTCTCTCTCTCTCTCTCTCTCTCTCTCTCTCGGCCATGATTACAGTTACAGTAAAATTTTAAATTCCCATCATCGCTACCCTCAGCCGATATGTATTACAGTATTTGCAATGACCATCTCTTGTCTGACCATCTCTGAGTGTAGTATTTACACTTGACTGAACATTTATTGGTCTGTGCTTCACACCCGCTCTTCGCTGTCTTGCGCAGCTTCTTCACCACACATATTTAGCCTACTCCACACAGCTGAATAAATCAGGCTGGGTGCAGATTAATATTTAATATTTCTGATATAAGTTTTTCTGTGAAGCGCATTAAGTTGCACAGAAGAAAGCCCAATCTAGGACATGCCCTGTACATTATTTTGCATACACATGACATCACATGCTCAGATTTGTTTGACCAATTGGCGGAAAGGGGCGTCTCATGGCCGCCCACTTGTGGAAAACGAAATTTGAAGTCATTTATCCGTTTTTTAACAAAAACAAAAATCAAGCCGAAATCTTGTTTTTCCTTTCTTTTAAAAGAACAAAACAATAAAGGAGCCCTTTATTTCTCATTTTTTGCTTATTTGATTTCAAATGGGAAATCAAACTATCAAAACGGACACAGACCATTGAATCATTGTGGAGAGAGTTATGGAGCTGACAGATGCAGCGGAGGAAAGCATTTACGTGAACTTAAATTTAATGACTTAAATATTAATCTGTACCTCACATTAAACTATGGGATGGCTTCAGAACACTTGATATAGAGCAGAAGCGTTAATGACGTTTTATAATGTTTTTGTGCCTTTTGTGGGGCAATGAATATTATGAACACAGAATATTATACGCACAGTATCGGTCCTGTCTGACCAATACCCGATCCGGCAAATAATGGCGTTATCAGAGCCGATGCCGATTATCAGATCAGAGCATCCCTAATATTTTACACTGACATGTCTAAAACATTTAATGATTAATGGTTGCTGTTATTTGTCTTCATAGGATGTAACCCTTCCTAACCCTGCAGTGCTGTCTGTTGGAGATGAACTGCGAGACCTTCGACCTCAACCTGGAAAAAGCAAGATTGTATGTTCAATTCGATTCAAATTTATTTGTATAGCGCTTTTCACAATACATATTGTTTCAAAGCAGCTTCACAGAAAATGCATCTACATTACAATTTAAATTGATTTGTACATGTTATGCATTTCAGAAATGCACATATACAAAGCACACAGATTAGCTAACTATCTATTATTAATCAATATAATAACTATGGCACAGAAATAAGAATACATGTTGTTAATGAATAGGGTTTATAGAACCCTATGTGGAGCGCAAGGCACTGCAGCGGGTGGTGAAAACTGCCCAGCGCATCACAGGGACTCCACTACCTGCCATCGAGCACACCCAGAGGAAACGCTGTCTGCACCGAGCTCGCAGCATCCTCAAGGACTCCTCTCACCCAGCCCACAGACTGTTTTCTCTCCTGCCCTCCGGCAGGCGTTTCAGGATCCTCCGGACCAGGACCAGCAGACTAAAGAACAGTTTTTTCCCCAGAGCTGTCTCTTTACTGAACTCAAACCCCCGTTGATCCACTTCCCTCATAAACTGCAAACTCTCCTACCTCACACCTACATTCACTTTGTTATTTGCACTACCGACTGTTTATTACAGTAACAACTGTTTACTTATGCATTTTGCACCACCATATCTTAACTGGAATATGCTCATTTGCACTGCCGACTGTATTTATAGTAACCATGTTTACATTTGCATTTTGCACCGTACTTCTAACTGTAATATGCAACCACTTTCCACTGCACTTTTACACTTTCTTTCGGATAGCTCTGTCCATAACTTATTGCACTACCTTAATCCACTGCTATATTCCTCATATTAGCCTAACATATTATTGTATACCTCTATCTGTAAAATTCTGTTTATAGTAATAACCATCTGTATATTATATTCATAGTACATATTCACCTGTACATTCTGTTTACATTCTGTTTATAGTAATAGCCATCTGTATATTTATATTTATTCACTGTATATATTCATCTGTAAATTCAGTTCTGTTTATAGTAATAACCATCTCTCTACTTATACATATTTATATATATTCAGTAAATTTTTATGCCCAGCACTTACGCAACCATTGTATATATCCTGCACTTGCTGCTATTGCACTTCTGGTTAGACCTAAACTGCATTTCGTTGCCTTGTACTTGTACTTGTGTAATGACAATAAAGTTGAATCTAATCTAATCTAATCTAGAGATGTGCATGAGTGTTTGACCTGGCCGACCTAACTTTAATGGACTCTAAGTTTGGGCCAGTCCCTCAAGGTTCTGTTCTGTCTTGTCAGTGCCCCCCAGAAATATCCAAAGAAATCATTAAGCACCCAGAAGCCCCCTCATTCCCACAACTCCCCTTTTAGGCTATACATTTAAACAACACCTACAGTTTGTTTTCAATTAACTTTTTTCACTTGCAGAGTTTAGAAGTCAACTCTGAGTTGGCTAGTTTAATTGAAGAGCATACAAGGGGGCAGTCAGAAAATCCTACGTGGAAGGAAGTCCAGCAGCCCTGTTTAACTTCCAGTAGATTTGGTGAAGTGTTTACTCTGAGAGGGGAGTCCTCTGCTCAGGCTCTCACAGTGAGGATCATGAAGGGGGTACGGCAAACACCTGCCATGAAAAGGGAAGTATCTTCAATGGCCATGAAGAGCGGTATGTAGAGTGTGTCGAGGGCGGACCTCTATTAACTGCATACCCTTCTTACACTAATACTAACAACTTTAACACAACAGTAATAACTCACAAAACAAACTCTCTTTAATACTGCACATACCATGTAGAGCCATATTATTTCAGCGATGCAGAAACACCGATGGGATCACAGAATCCAGTCACAAATATAACTTACTGTTGTGGGATAATTATGTTTTATGGGACAATTATGTGTTATCTAAAAAGGTTAACTATGTTTGGTATATTACAATATGTTTGGAATCTGTTAATATGCTTGTGTAACCACTTACAGCAGAGGCCTATGGTGACTAAAGCCAGTCACCATATGAATTAACTAGAGGCATGCTCTGAAAGCGAAAGTATTTGAATCTCTTGCTGGCAGTGGGGGAGCGGCTATGCTTGGTATGTTTTTGTGTGCAGATGCCAAATAGGGGAGGTCGAGAGGAGCAAAGGCCATTGGAAGGTGTTCATCGAACCAGGAGAAAGGCGTCACCAACACAAGAATAAAAATTGCATACTTAGCCTTGTGAGACATTACGGACCGCCCGTATGTCAGTTTTGATACTGCTGTTCTGTAATCCTGAGCTCAGAAACTGATCTGATTTTGCTTTATTAAACTTTCAAGTTACTTTTATACTTTTACTGAATCTCTTGCGTCTACTTATTGACAAACCAAAGAACTGCAGAGGAAACGGCAATTTCCAACAATTTGGAGGGGGCACCCGGATTTGTCACGACGCTGAAGTCATCATTGGGGGGCGATCCGCTTTCAACCTCTCTGCAGAGCATCTAAAATAAGGTAAGCAGACACCTTTTTCATAAAAGAACTGCATAATTGGATATAACAAATTATCAGGTTGAGAGGGGATTGTGTACCAATGTTTATGGTCCTACAAAATCAGATCAGTTGTTCAAATTAAATAACAAAATAGGTCGTAAAAAAAAACCTGGCAAGGTTGGGAAAGAGTTGACCAGGCTTGGTTAAAGTGTTATAAAAACTCTGTTTATCCTGTAAAACCCGGCGTGGTGAAAGATAAAAGTTAAATAACAAAATAGGTCGTAAAAAAAAAAATCTGGCAAGGTTGGGAAAGAGTTGACCAGGCTTGGTTAAAATATTATAAAAACTCTGTTTATCCTGTGAAACCCGGCGTGGTGAAAGATAAAAGTGTCTGGAGTCCAAGATCTCAGTGTGTGTCAAAGTGTGTGTATAATTCCGCATTTGAGAGGTTTGAGTGCTGCGCACCTTCTCTGGACCGTCACTTAAGTGTGACCTGGTAGGAACGGACGCAGTACTCGAGCAGCTCAGAGAGGAAGAGAGATTGATAAGCCCTCTTGAAATGAGAGGGACAGAGTGAATGTAATAAAACCGAGTGATTGAGTGTGTGTGAAGAGATCATAAATAAATGGTATTAGAAGCATTGCTACCAAGACAGAAAACGCGTATCAAGAATGTACCAAAGTGTTGGGTGTGTAGATTGTTAGGACATAGACCGGACTGTGAAAAGTGTGATCCGTTAAAGGAGACACGACCATTACTAACGACATGACGACATACAAGGCGACATGGGAAGCCATGTGCAGCCAGATGCTGTATCAAGCTGAGCCGAAAGATAGGAAGAGGACTAAAAGGGAGTTAGAGGAAGTATGGACACACCTAGCTAATCACAATGGGTGGGATGATAGGACCAAAAATGAAGGGAAGTTGCTGCAGACCATTCTAACCGAGGAGAAAAGGGCGCAGGCAGAGTTAAAAGCCCTCATTAAGGAAAAAGAAACAGCTAGTGTATGGAAGAAGACGAAACTAGGGAAAGAATAAGCCAAAGCTGAAAAGAGCTTACGAAAATGGAGTAGAGTAGCAGCTGCTATGGTCTCCAAAGTAAAATGTACTGTATGGGCAGAGCAGAAAGATGGGAACCTTAAAAAATAAATACCACCCCCCTATGCTGAGGCCAAAGCCACTGCCCCTCCAATGCAAATGCCAATGTTTAGTGTTAAAGGAGGGGAGATGGAATTAGAAGAGAGCGAGGACGGTAAGGAAGAGTAGTAAATGTTAGGCAATATCCAATCAGCAGGGAAGCCTCAGGGGGCATTAGAGAAACAATACGAGAGCTAGAAAATGCAGGAGTTCTATGTCGTACAGTTTCTGATTGGAACACCCCCATACTGCCTGTACTAAAAAAGTCGACAGGGAAGTACCGGATGGTACATGATTTGAGATGCATTAATGAGATTGTGACCACCCCCACTCTACCTACCCCGAACCCATACACCATTCTGGCTAAGTTGACACCTGAGCACACCCATTTCACCTGTATAGATCTGGCGAATGCATTTTTCTGTGTTCCTTTGGCAGACCACTGTAAGAACCTGTTTGCTTTCCGCCATGAAGGTTGTCAATATACCTACAACCGCCTCCCTCAAGGGTTTATCCTGAGTACTGGGATATTTAATCAAGAGCTAAGGGTGCTGTTAGAAACATGTGAATTGTGTGAGGGATCCATACTGGTGCAGTATGTAGACGATCTGCTAATAGCTTCAGAATCAAATGAGCGGTGTCTACTTGATACCGAAAAAGTGCTTCAGGTATTGTCAACAGCAGGCCTAAAAGTCAGCAAGGACAAATTACAGGTCAGTAGGCCTGAGGTAATGTTCCTGGGAAAAGTGATAGGAAGGGCTGGGACTGGTATGTCAAATGAAACAAAACAAGCCATTCTGTCTTATCCAAAACCAACTAAAGTCAAGGACATGTTGTCATTCTTAGGTTTGGTTGGATACAGTAGACAATATGTCCCAGATTACTCAGAACGGACAGGGATTTTGAGAGCATTAGCAAAAGAGGTGGGGCTAAAAAACAGCACAGGGAAGTTGAAATGGACAGAAGAAGCAGAAAACGTGTTCATCTCATTATTTTTTTTATTTTTTTTATGGCAAATTCCCCTTGCCAAGGAGTCCGCTCTCCTCACAACATTCCTCACTCCCTTTGGGAGGTTTTGCTTTAACCGCCTCTGCTTCGGCATATCCTCGGCACCTGAACACTATCAGAAGAGAATGTCTCAGATACTGGAGGGTCTCGACGGCGTCCTGTGCCAGATGGACGATGTGCTCGTGTACGGAAACACACAGGCCCAGCACGACACACGACTGCTTGCGGTGCTGGGGAGGCTGCAGGAGACAGGCGTCACGCTGAGAGGTGAAAAATGTGAATTTTCAAAAGGCCATGTCAAATTTCTCGGACAGATCATAGATGCAGCCGGCGTGAGAGTAGATCCTAACAAAGTGAGGGCAGTGACAGACATGGAGGAGCCTGAGGATGCGAGCGGAGTGAGACGATTCCTCGGAATGGTCAATGACCTGGGAAAGTATTTACCTCATCTGGCAGAAAAGACACAGCCACTCCGGGACCTGTTAAAGAAGCAAAACGTGTTTCAGTGGGGATATGATCAACAAAGAGCATTCAACAGCATCAAAGAGGAGCTAAGCACGCCACCGGGGCTGGCGCTCTACAACGCAAAAGCGGAGACGGTCGTCTCAGCTGATGCGTCATCATTTGGACTTGGAGCTGTGCTGCTTCAGAGAAAGGAGGATGGCCACCTCAAGCCAGTCGCGTATAGCTCCAGAGCACTCACGGACACAAGAAAAGGTACGCACAGATTGAGAAAGAGGCTTTGGCAATCACATGGGCGTGCAAGCGTTTCTCAGACTTCCTGGTGGGCATCACGTTCCACGTTGAAATGGACCACAAGCCTCTGGTCCCGTTACTAGGCTCCAGAAGCCTGGATGAACTCCCGCCATTCAAAGACTCAGAATGAGACTGTGGGCTTTCAGCTTCTCCATCTCCCATGTGGCCGGCAAGAAATTGGCCACGGCAGATGTGCTATCAAGGGCACCGTTGCGAGACGGAGGGCAGCCAGAGCAGGAAGAGGAAGTCAACCTGTACGTAAACATGATCATGTCAACCCTCCCAGCTACAGAAAAAGAGGCTACAAGAAATAAGGGAACACCAAGAACGTGATGAAATACTGAAGCAAGTGAAAAGGTACTGTACTGAGGGCTGGCCAGACAGATCCACAATAGACAGAGCTTGCCTACTGTACGCACATGTCAAGGAAGAGCTATCAGTGGAGAACTGCTTATTACTGAAAGGATGTAGGTTAGTTATTCCCAAGCTGTTGTGATGCCCACTAAAGTGTTATCACATTTGTGGTAGTTTTCTGTAATTTTATAATTAATATTTTAAATAATTGGTCAGGGGTAATGAACCTGTTTCCACCACCATTCTTTCACAAAATTATTTTATATATAGGGCAGGAGAAATTGTGGAGTTCGCCAGCAGGGGGTAGAGTAGCGCTTATGGTGCTTCAGGGGAGCGTTACGTCAGTTTGGTCCGCTTTGCGGTTGCCCTCTTTCTGCTGAGCGAGATGAAAAACAGATGCTGAGTTTGCCCTGTCTCACTTATTTCTCCTGTTTCCAGGTTGGTGGGATAGTAAATTAAGCTAAATACCTGAAGTGGAATATGCTGACATGTCACTGAATGTTTAAATGTCCGCTAATAAGGCTGTTTTATGGATATGTGGACATATATGTAAATATGGCAGTAGCCGCATTTTCGCGCCGGTTAACGCCACCTGTTGCTGCCAAAGTCACGTCAGAGAGAGTTTTATTTTTAGCTCCTTGAACATTCTTGTAAAGTCTCGATACGTTTGAAATGTATGATGTTGATGTAAAATGTTATCAGCGAATATTAAAAACTGAGTTTGCATAATGGTTAAAAAGTAAGGTTAAATACAAATGTGATGTATTTTACAAAGTGGTTAAAAATAAGTCTGTCAGCTCATGCACTTTGGGGAAGAGGAAAAGAAATGACTCTAGCTGGAAATGGAAAATGCATTTGAGAACTATATGTAATTGTTAAATTAAGCCATGTTATATTTTGAGTTGGAAAGAGACAACTTACAGAGTAACATTGGTTATTGTCATTTTGATTTATGTAATCACCCAAAATGTATAATTCAGTGTTTGCTGAAACCTGGGGAAAAAAAGGGACAACTTGTATTTTATTTTGAAGTTTGTTTCATAGTGAACATTGAGTGTTAGTATCAGAGGAGGATTTAAATGGTGAATGTCTAATAAATCCTCTCGGCCCTCTTTCTGCTGAGCGAGATGAAAAACAGATGCTGAGTTTGCCCTGTCTCACTTATTTCTCCTGTTTCCAGAGAGAGCATATAATCTGTTTATGTGGTACCAGCCGGTACCTGTAACAGTTTATTGGGGGCTCGTCCGGGATCACTTCCACCTTGTGGCCGGAGGCTGATCCAGTGATATTGCAACCTTGGACCAAAAGTGACCTGATGCAACCAGCGAGCTGCAGCCAGTGAAAAAGATCTCCAGATACCATCGATGCTGACTACGGATGTAGAGGTTACCTGTAATGAATAAAGAATAATGACTGTGCCGTGCTGAAATCCCCACTCATCAAGAACAGCGTGTGAATTGTGATCCTGGACTCTTGTGGCCAAGTGCGAGGAATTGGGAAGCAGTATGGCGGATGGTGAGAGGAAAAGGTTGGTGTGGGCCATCAAAAAGACCCTTCTCACTCTGTCTGTAGATGAACTGTTCCAGATTGCCAAGTCAGTGGGTCCAGTGCCAGGAATGGACGAGTCTCACGTCAAGTCGACAGATGAGGAGGATTGTTTCGAGTACATTTGCAGTTTCATGTCCAGTGAGCCTTTACTGGAGTTAGAGGATTCTGGGATGGCACATTTATTGAACTTAAGGGAGTTGATTGACATAGTCATTCAGGGTCGTGCTTCACAAGTTGTTGTAGCAATTGAGGGATCGGGCAGGGGGGATGTAAGTCATGCTAACGATAATGTTAACCCAACTGATGATAGTGATGCTACCAATATTGGGATGACTAATACAACCCACATGGCACTATCTACTGCTAGTGACACGCATGACACAGAGCTGCAGAAAATAGTTACTAGTTATGAGGAGCTGAGTAAGAAAATTATGCAGTACAAACAAACACCCACTCCACAGTCCGTACCTCAGTCATCTATAAAGATAGAACGCACCACACAGAGTAGTAACGAAGCAGGCACCAGAGGTTTAAGTGAACACTCTACACCAATAACACATGACAAGTTGCTCTCCTTAAGAGAGTTGTCTTACCTTCATCGCAGGGAACTGAAGATCCAGGGGGGTCAGATTGGGGACCAGGGGTCAGATCTCAGCTATAACAGTGTCTGTCGGCAGATGGAAGACGGTTTAAAGGAGCAGTTCAGTGATGCAGAGGTTGTAAGAGCCGTCCTCAAAGTCATCAAGCCAGGAACGTTTAAAGACATGTTGATGAATAAGGATGATCTGACTGTAGAAGAGCTAAAAGCCTTCCTCCACTCCCACATGGGTGAGCAAAGTAACACTGAGCTGTTCCAGGAACTCATGTGCACCAAACAGAAAGACAATGAGACACCCCAACAGTTCCTATACAGAGTCATAGGACTTAAGCAGAAGATTATGCTGGCCTCTAAACACGCTGACACAGATGTCAAGTACAGTGCAAGCACAGTGCAGGATGTGTTCCTTCACACCGTGTATCAGGGCCTAGGTCATAAACATGATGATGTCCGCAGAGAGCTGAAGCCATTGCTTGTGGACACCAGAGTATCGGATGAGGCGATCTTAAAACAGATGAAGAAAGTGATGTGTGATGAAAGTGAAAGGCAGCGAAGGCTAGGTCCTGCCACCCGCCAAAGACTAACCAATGTGCACAGTGCTCAGTCTGAAGTCAAGGCTGCGCAGTGTTCCGGTGTAAAGGAGAAGGCGCCAAAAACAGATGTGATCCAGCAGTTAACTGAAAGACTTGAACAGCTTACAAGTACAGTTGAGCTCATGAGACAGTCAATGCAGATACAGGTGGCAGGACAGTTCAACCACAATGGGAAAGGTAGAGGAGAACGCAGGAGAGAGAAACCATATGGCTGTGACAAGTGCGTGGAGCAAAATCGTCCCGACTGCTCTCACTGTTTCCACTGTGGTGAAGAAGGCCACCGGGCAGTGGGCTGTCTAAAGAGACCCACACGTCAGGGAAACTGGAGCCGGTCCCTGCCGGGGGACAAACAGTGACCGGGTCTCAGCGATCGTCCCAACCTGACACATGTCATACTGATCAACCTGGAATTGAAAGACTGAAAAAAGACAAGATAATGGAAATGAAACGGAAACAATCAAACAAGACAACAAATCCATTAACTTATGACTTACCTCACAGCAAAAGGGAACGTCTAGCCAAACTCATTGGAAGGAGAGCTCTCACCCATTGTAACCTGAATGGATTAGCAGTCAGTGCTCTGCTAGACACTGGGGCTCAAGTCAGTATGATTGATAGAGACTGGAAGAGTAAATATCTACCTGACACTCCTGTTAGGCCACTTAGTGACATTATAGGTGACGAAGACGAGTTAAGGGTGTATGCAGTGAACGGTGATGTCCTCCCATTTGATGGCTGGGTTGCCCTTACAGTCAATTTGATGGGGAATGAGGACCCTAATCTGTCAATCACTGTGCCTTTTCTTGTCAGCAGTCTTGTTCTGGAGAGACCACTGTTGGGTTTCAACGTGCTGGAAGAGATGATACAAGAACGACCTGAAAAGCTGATTTCAACCCTCGTTGTCCTACTTTGTAATGCCTTGTGTATACCAGCAGAGAAGGCAGAGCTAATGGTGAGCTTCATCCAAGCCAGCAAACCCTCCGTGCAGTTTGGGCGCCTACGGACGGGCAGACAGGACATGGTTATCCCAGCTGGTCAGGTAACCTGGGTCAAGTGCCAAGTTCCTCCCCACATGAGTACATCTGACGTAGTCTTTCTATTTGAGCCTGATGACAACAATGTGCAGTTGAATGAACTGGACGTAGGTGAAGGTCTGTTGGAGGTACAAAATCCAAGAAAACCTTATGTAGCTGTACCTGTGGGTAACAACACTAAACATGCAGTAACTCTGCCAAGGAAGACAGCACTGGGCGGCATCCACAGTGTTGAAAAGGTGATCGCAACAGACCCACTGGAAGCACCCGAGCCCACAGTGACCGTTAACAGTGTGGTATCAACACCTGTTGATGCCCGCCCCTCGTCATGGCAACCTCCCATCGACCTCAGACACCTTGATGATAAACAAAGGGAAAAAGTCAACAAAATGCTGTGTGAAGAAGCCGGGGCTTTCGCACATGACAGTGATGATATTGGATGCATACCAAGCTTACAAATGTCGATCGCCCTCACAGATGAAATCCCTGTACAGAGAGCATACTCAGCAGTCCCGAAGCCACTGTTTAAAGAGGTAAAGGAGTACGTGCAGGAGCTGCTGATGAGAGGCTGGATTGTTAAATCCAAGTCCCCCTATGCTGCCCCAGTTGTCTGTGTTAGGAAGAAGGATGGCAGCCTACGTCTTTGTATCGATTATCGCCTCCTGAACAAAAAGACTGTGCCTGATCGACATCCACTGCCCAGAATACAAGACCTGACAGACACATTGGGGGGCTACACCTGGTTTAGCATCCTGGACCAGGGAAAAGCCTATCATCAGGGTTTCATCGCAGAGGGTTCACGTCACCTAACAGCCTTCGTCACCCCGTGGGGCCTCTATGAATGGGTCCGTATCCCATTCGGACTTTCAAATGCCCCAGCAGCATTTCAGCGGAGCATGGAGGAGGTGCTAGGCACCCTCAGGGATGAATGCTGCATCCCTTATCTGGATGACGTGCTCTGTTACGCGAGATCATTCGATGAACATGTGGAGGCCCTCCGCAAAGTGCTCCAGGCTCTTCAACAGCACGGAGTAAAACTGCGACCTGAGAAATGTGAGCTTTTCAGACAAGAAGTCAGGTATGTGGGGCGCCTTGTATCAGCTGACGGTGTCAAGATAGACCCACGTGACCTTGAGGCAGTCAAAACCTTGACAAGCAAGACACCACAGACAGTTGGTGAAGTAAGGAAGCTGACTGGCTTTTTGGGATATTATCGCTCCTACATCCAGGATTTTTCCAGGATCGCAAAGCCAATCTATGAGCTTCTCCAAACTAAGTCCGGGAAAACCACCAAACGGCCACAGCTGCCTTCCCGACAGCCTGTTGACTGGACCACTCAACATCAGGAAGCTTTAGAGCAACTGGTCACTCTCCTTATAACCCCACCCGTCTTAGCGTATCCTGATTTCAACCTACCGTTCACACTGCATACAGACGCCTCAGACCAGGGCCTGGGGGCTGTCCTCTATCAGCGCCAGAATGGAAAGCTGAGAGTCATTGGCTATGGTTCGAGGACTTTGACACCTGCCGAACGTAACTACCACCTGCACAGTGGAAAACTGGAGTTCCTCGCATTGAAATGGGCTGTGTGTGAAAAGTTCCGGGACTACCTGTATTATGCTCCCCATTTCACAGTGTACACGGACAACAACCCCCTGACCTATATCATGAGTACAGCAAAACTCAATGCTGTTGGACACCGGTGGGTGGGAGAACTCTCAGATTTCCAGTTCGACATCAGGTATAGGCCTGGAAAATCAAACGTGGATGCAGACACACTGTCTCGGCTTCCCTTGGACATGGAGAAATATGAGGTGGCGTGTACAGAGGAGTTCTCGGATGAGGCAGTGCGTACTACATGGGATGGGAGTCAGGCAGCAGAACGGAAGGATGTGGCCTGGGTTGCTGCACTTAACATGTGTTCCCCGGATCCTCCACCACAACCTCATTATCACCTACCAGTTATCAGCCATGATGATCTTGTGCAGGCTCAAAGAGAGGATCAAGCCATAGGCAAGGTTATTGAATTGAAGGAGTCAAACACCAAGCTAACAGATGACATACGCCAAACTCTAAGTGGAGCCACCCGAAAACTGTTGCATGAGTGGAGTAAGTTGCAACTTGAAGACGGCCTCCTTTACAGAAGGACAAACCAGCAAAAGCAGTTAGTCCTCCCTCAGAAACTCAGGCCGATTGCTCTGAAGTACCTACACAATGAGATGGGTCATGTAGGCACAGAAAGAGTGCTCCATCTTGCTCGTGAAAGATTTTACTGGCCCTTTATGGCTAAAGAAATTGAAGACTATGTCACCCGAAAATGTCCCTGTATCAGGTCTAAGAAACCCACGACCCACACGAGAGCTCCTATGGGCAGCATCACATCTAACTTCCCTTTAGAACTTGTGTGTATTGACTATTTGCATCTGGAAACCAGTTGTGGGGGATATGAATATATTCTAGTAGTACTTGATCACTTCACTAGATTTGCCCAGGCATATCCCACGAAGAACAAAAGCGGGAAAACAGCTGCTGAGCGCATCTTCAATGATTTCATACCTCGGTTCGGATATCCATCCAAGCTACATCATGACCAGGGTCGTGAATTTGAGAACAAACTGTTCCAATCATTACAGCGGTTGTCAGGGGTTGGCCACTCGCGGACGTCGCCCTATCACCCACAAGGCAACCCAGCTGAGCGGTTGAACCGCACCATCCTCCAGATGTTAAGAACATTGACTGATAGTGAGAAACGACGGTGGAAGGATCACCTCCCGCACATTATACACGCATACAATTGCACCAGACATGAATCAACTGGCTACTCACCGTTTTTTCTCCTTTACGGCCGTCACCCGCATCTCCCCGTCGACCTGCTGTTTGGATTGGTTGGAGAAAGGGAACCATACTCACCTAGAGGATTTGCAGAAAAATGGGCTAAAAAGATGTCAGAAGCCTACCACATTGCTGGCGAGAATAGCAAAAAGTCCAGCGCAAGGGGAAAAGTGACATATGATAAGAAAGCAAGAGGGGTTGTACTGCAACCAGGGGACAGAGTTCTGGTCCGGAACCTCAGTGAACGTGGAGGGCCCGGAAAATTGAGGGCATACTGGGAGAAGACTATATACATAGTCAAACGTCAACTTGCTGAGAATCCAGTGTACGTTGTTTGCCCTGAAACGGGAGACAAACAGAAAAGCAGGACGCTGCACCGTAATCTCCTGTTGCTGGTGAACGACTTACCTATCGATGTCACTCCCCCTGACACCAGATCTATTTCTGAGAAGAAAACACATAACAGACAAAACCAAGAGAGGATGACAGACACTCAAAGACAAGCAGACACAAGTGATGACAGTGAAAATGATTCAGATGATGATTCTGGCTCGGGATACTGGTTAAGGAGACTAACCGAAACTATAGAGGGAAGACCTGTTACCTACCAGGAGCAACTCACCAGGTATCCAGAGATTCAGGGGTTGAAACCAGCACCTGTAAGGAGAGAAAGTCATACTGTACCTGGACACTTATCAAATCCGACTGAGAAGAGACACCAAGCAGATGAAAACCTACCTTTACCCACTGGTCCTGTGGAAGGGGAGGAAAACAATGGACACCAAGACTCTGATCCAGAAGCTCGCCCTTTGACCCCTCCTGTAGAGTACACTCAGTCAGACGTGAGAAGGCCTGTTCGTGAGAAAAGGCCACGCCGTTTTCTCACATACGAGTCATTAGGTGAGCCATCAGTCCAGACGCACGCCACAGTTAACTCAGTGACCGGATACACAGCACCCTATATACCTGTCATAGAAGCATCTCAACACACTATACCTGCACACTCACACTTTCCATACATCCCGCCTTTTGGTATGCCATATTCACGCCCACTCCTTTACTCCCATACACCGTGCATGCCATACCCTTACCAAGCACCAGCCACATACATTCCACCTACCATGCTTGTTTGTTGAACAGTGATTTGAGAATCAAAGTTAAGAGTTAGAAAAGTTAAACTGTTTGGGAATGATTTTTGGAAATGTCGGGAGCCATTCTTCTCTGTCAGGGAGCGTGTGATGCCCACTAAAGTGTTATCACATTTGTGGTAGTTTTCTGTAATTTTATAATTAATATTTTAAATAATTGGTCAGGGGTAATGAACCTGTTTCCACCACCATTCTTTCACAAAATTATTTTATATATAGGGCAGGAGAAATTGTGGAGTTCGCCAGCAGGGGGTAGAGTAGCGCTTATGGTGCTTCAGGGGAGCGTTACGTCAGTTTGGTCCGCTTTGCGGTTGCCCTCTTTCTGCTGAGCGAGATGAAAAACAGATGCTGAGTTTGCCCTGTCTCACTTATTTCTCCTGTTTCCAGGTTGGTGGGATAGTAAATTAAGCTAAATACCTGAAGTGGAATATGCTGACATGTCACTGAATGTTTAAATGTCCGCTAATAAGGCTGTTTTATGGATATGTGGACATATATGTAAATATGGCAGTAGCCGCATTTTCGCGCCGGTTAACGCCACCTGTTGCTGCCAAAGTCACGTCAGAGAGAGTTTTATTTTTAGCTCCTTGAACATTCTTGTAAAGTCTCGATACGTTTGAAATGTATGATGTTGATGTAAAATGTTATCAGCGAATATTAAAAACTGAGTTTGCATAATGGTTAAAAAGTAAGGTTAAATACAAATGTGATGTATTTTACAAAGTGGTTAAAAATAAGTTAAAAGTCTGTCAGCTCATGCACTTTGGGGAAGAGGAAAAGAAATGACTCTAGCTGGAAATGGAAAATGCATTTGAGAACTATATGTAATTGTTAAATTAAGCCATGTTATATTTTGAGTTGGAAAGAGACAACTTACAGAGTAACATTGGTTATTGTCATTTTGATTTATGTAATCACCCAAAATGTATAATTCAGTGTTTGCTGAAACCTGGGGAAAAAAAGGGACAACTTGTATTTTATTTTGAAGTTTGTTTCATAGTGAACATTGAGTGTTAGTATCAGAGGAGGATTTAAATGGTGAATGTCTAATAAATCCTCTCGGCCCTCTTTCTGCTGAGCGAGATGAAAAACAGATGCTGAGTTTGCCCTGTCTCACTTATTTCTCCTGTTTCCAGAGAGAGCATATAATCTGTTTATGTGGTACCAGCCGGTACCTGTAACACTGTTACAGACTGACATCCTTCAGAAACTGCACGCAGGACACCAAGGTATAGCAAAGTGTCGGGAAAGAGCCAAACAATCTGTGTACACAGCTTCAGAAAGTGGTCGAGGGCTGCGACATATGTGTAAAAGAAAGAATCAACCCCAAAGAGCCACTGCTGCCTACAGAATTCCCTGATAGACCATGGGCAAAGGTGGGTGCTGACTTGTTTCAGTGGAACGATAACCAGTATCTATTGGTGGTAGACTACTTTTCCCGTTTCATTGAGGTAGCTAAACTCACATCAACAACCTCATTAGCGGTAGTGGAACATTGCAAGTCTATCTTCGCCAGGCATGGCATACCGTCCAAGGTCATGACAGATAACGGACCCCAGTTCTCGTCTGAATGCTTCACTCAGTTCGCAACACAGTGGGGGTTCACACACACGACGTCCAGCCCCAGATATGCTCAGAGCAATGGTGAGGCAGAGCGAGACAGTTAAAGGCCTCCTCCAGAAGGAAAAAGACCCGTATCTGACCATTCTACCAGAGCCAGAGCAAATTACTGGTCAGCCAGTGAGGCCAGATCAGGCAGAGCAGGGCCCAGTTCAACCATGCAGTCCTGAGCGTCTGGCACGTTACCCTGCAAGAGAGAGGCGACCTCCAGGGTACCTGAAGGACTTTGTGACTAAATAGCAGGTAACCCTGGTGAGACTGAGTGATTTTCTACGGGGCAGAATAAACCCCCACACTCAGTAGAAGGATTGGGCAGTCTACCCCACCTTCTTAGTTCAGATTTTCAGGTAATGTTCATATGAGTAGTTATCAGTACAACTGATCTTAGAAAGGGGGATGTAGTGTTAATGGATTTTATAGGACATTATGTGACGTTGCCCCCTTGTGGTTAGGCGGGGGAAGTGGTAAACCTGGCACTGTAATAAAGTCATGCTTTGAGAGCACACGTTGGAAATCTCTCTCCGTGTTTAATTGTTAAGTCAGAACCACTTAACGCTACACCTTTAACAGAAACATTTTACTGGAGTAGATGCAATAAATATATTTAAATATATCGGCTTGTTTAAACGTCTGGTTGAGGCATACAAAACTACGGAAAACTCAATAGAATAGAATCTTTATCTGCAGCAATAGTGTAGGGGTAAGACACGTGGCGTCAAGGTTTGACGCAAATTGATCAGAGGTTCGATTCTGACTTTTGCTAAATTCGCTCTGATCCTTTTTCCCCTCACAAATCAGATCGGAAAGGCATTTATTTTCAATAAAAATGAAGAAAATATTAGAAAAGTGAAAATAAAGCTTCTAACGTGTGTAATCAATGTTCAGGGTATGTAAACAGACGTGCTCAATTAGAAACGATAAAAGTGAGTGGGTCCAATATTGGTCTTAAAAAGTGTGTGGGTCAATGCCATCTCCTGGCGATACGCGGGAATTCATTCAATGCACGGCGCGACTCTCAAAGTGCATTACGGGTATTCTCTAGCCGTCGAGCTAGAGCATACATCAGTTGTAAACTCATTATTGCGGTGCATTGTGGGATTGAATGAGTGCACTTAATAACGTCCACTATGGTTTCGGACACCACTAAATGGCTGTTTCCTCAAATAGTGCCCATAGCTGAATCAATCATCCATCCATCTTCTGAACCGCACTGGTCCAGCACAATATCATGCATACAGGTATTTATACAAATTATCCTTTTTAAAATTATTATTATATTGTTTGATTAAGGTTACATGCTAGTTTCCTTTTGAATGGTCAGTTCGTACTGCGTCGAAGATGCCATGGGAATTCTCCTATTCTCGAATATACTGAAGTAATTGTAAAATCACGCAGTGCTACTGCCCAGTCAAAACAGTGTCGAGACATCTCGCATGCTATTGGCTGGCCAGTGGGAACTGCATGAACCAATGGCAGAACAGCGTAATCTGAGCGAACCAATGGGCACAAACTACACCACCTTCACCGTGAATTGACGAGCCTGCAGCAGAATAGCGAGCTAGGCAGCCCGGACGTCCTGCGAGAGTCAGCGGCCTGCTGTATTTCAGCGTGCTCAAATTGCCAGCGATCCCGCGAGCTGTCACGCCTTTCCCCTGCGCTCTTTGGTGAAACACTACGTTGTATCCTTTCTGTACAGTACTGAGAAAAACATATCGCTTGTGTGGCGTCCTTAATGTCCTTACCACGGGTGCGTGATCTGTCTGGGCAAGGCCCACGCGGACGCTGCTCTTGCCGGGTCCGGCTACCCTCAATGCGACGGTATGCCCATTTCCTCCCTCCGTTCGCGGATAGCGCTCTTTTTAGAGCGCGACCCGGCCCTCACGCTCTCCCGTTCCCCTTTCCGTCCAAGCCTCGGCGGGAAAGAACAGCGAAGCCAGAGGGTTGCGTATACCGAGGCTAGCGAGTTCACATCGGCCCAGTGCCCACGTGCCTCGTCTTCGCCTCAGAGAGACGTTTCCCCTGTGACGTTCTCTCAATCGGACCTGCTCCCTCCGCTAGACGCCGAGGACCTGGTCTCATTCGGCGGCAATGAGGAAAACGAATCTGCACGATTACCAACGTCTCGCTCTTCCTTTTCTCTCACTTGGGTCGCGCTAAGAAGCGCCGTGGACAGAGAATGCCAGAGTCGATGAGCGAACTAATGCCGGAGCTTCCCGCATTACTCGCTCTCAGACTGCTGGAGATATTGAGAGCGCGGCTTACGTTACAGGCTGTTGTCACTGCAGCTCGCGCTTTCTACAGCGGCAGCGCGTGCTCCCGCGTGCTGGGAGAGAGAGAGCTCTCAACTTACGTCATTGCTGCCTCGCTGTCTAGCACATAATGGCGTTGTGAATGGCGGCCAAGTCCTGCGCCTTTTTCACTCTCTATCACTTCTCTCAGTCCTATTCAGGCAACTGGAGAGGTTCAACAGTGTAGTAAGCGAGCCTGTTATGAAGCACGCACGCCCTACAAACCAAAACACCGTAGAGAGCGCGACTTACGTCATAGCCGCGCCCTCTGCTGGCACGGTGCACTTTCGCACACAGGGTTGCCGGTTTGAGCCCCGCTCTCACAGGTTTCTCAGTGAGTCTCAATTTAGTGAATGGCGGCCAAGCCCTCTATCACTTCTCTCAGTCCTATTCGGCCGACTGAAGAGGTTCAACAGTGTAGTAAACGAGCCTGTTATGAAGCACGCACGGCCTACACACCAAAACACCGTCGAGAGCACAACTTACGTCATAGCCACACCTTCTGCTGGTACGGTGCACTTTCGCACACAGGGTTGCCGGTTCGAGCCCCGCTCTCACAGGTTTCTCAAGTGTCTCAATTTAGTAAATGGCGGCCAAGCACTCCACCACTTCTCTCAGTCCCCTATTCAGGCAACTGGAGAGGTTCACCATTACAGTAAACGAGCCTGTTATAAAACATGCACGCCTGTACACAAAACGTTGTATTAACGGCGATCCTAATAAACAATTAAGAGTTCTAGTTCTTTCTCTGTTATGACTGCAGGCAGTGTGTCCCCTACATAGGGTGTAACCCTATGCACTGTTAATTGAGCGCTATAGAACCACTCAAAAGTCCTGCTGTGGCTGGATTACCACCACAGACTTCCTTTACATTCTCTCAATCCCCTCGGTTCAGGCGACTGGAGATGTAAATATTGCAGTCAACTAGCCTGTTGTCAAACACGCTCGCCTGTACACCAATGCTGTTTTAACAACGTCCTTACTAAAATACGTGCACCTTGCACATAAGCACTGTTCTCACAGATTATTGCTCTTTAGCTTGCGCCGATAGCGCTCTACTGTATATGTAGAGCGCGCGCCCACTACAAGTGTGTCAGGGAGAAAAAAAGGTTCTGAATGTTTTTTCATGCAATGAATGTAAACTATGAGTCCGCTTTAATGCGTGCTCCCCTGCATTCTATCGCCATAAAGGCAAGTAAAAAAAAAATAAAAAAAGTTCAATCGCGCAAATCCGCCCGATGGACTGGTTTTTCTCAGTGGATCTGAAAGATGCTTACTTTCATATCCAAATTATCCCACGTCACAGACCGTTTTTGAGATTCTCGTTCGACGGGAAGGCTTATCAGTACACAGTCCTGCCATTTGGCCTGTTCCTGGCCCCCCGCACTTTCACGAAGTGCATGGATGCTGCTCTCTCCCCCTTAAGACAAGCGGGAATGCGCATTCTGAACTACCTTGACGAATGGCTCATACTGGCCCAGTCAGAGGAAGAAATAAAATCTCAAAAATCTGTGCTACTCAACCATCTAGAATGCCTGGGTCTCAGAATAAATACAGCCAAGAGCTCATTGCTTCCCAGGCAGAGAACCTCCTTCCTGGGAACAATTTTAGACTCAGCCCAAATGAGAGCGTGGCTATCGGACGAATGCGCTCTGACTACATAGCAGCTTGCACGTTCATTCAAAATGGGAACCAACAGACCCCTAAAATAATTTCTGAGAATGCTAGGCCTAATGGCATCAGCTTCTCCAGTACTTCCGCTGGGTATGATGCACATGCAGTACTGGCTGAAATCACGGGTTCCTTCCCAAGCGTGGAATTCAGGTCTGCTTTGGATCAAAGTGGGCCACGGCTGTGTCAAAGCCCTGGCCCCGTGGTCACTTGGGAACAGTTTCCAGAAGGATGGTGGTCACCACGGACGCCTCCAACTCGGGTTGGGGCGCTCTGTACGAGGGCGAACTGGCCTTCGGCTCATGGTCGAACACGGAGTCACGGTTGCACATAAACTGCCTAGAAATGCTGGCAGTAGTGCTAGGCAAATTACATTCACTGAAAGCAGTGCATGTGCCAGGTAGAGTGAACCATGGAGCAGACATGCTCTCCAGGGGCCTCGTGTCCCTGGGGGAATGGGCCCTCCATTCCCAAACGGTTCAAATGATATGGAGTGTTTTTGGGAGGGCAGAGGTCGACCTCTTCGCCTCCGAAAACAACTGTCATTGCCCAATCTATTTTTCAAAGAGCAAGGATGCGCTGGCCCACGAATGGCCCAGCTGCATACTTTATGCTTTTCCACCAGTACCGCTCATTCCCCAGATTTTAAAAAGGATCAAGGAATGTGAGCACACAGTCCTGCTAGTGGCTCCACTCTGGCGAAACCACATTAGGTTTCCCAAGTTGATTCAATTACTATCAGCAGCCCCATAGCCAGTTCCCCTGAGGAAAGATCTCCTTTCTCAGGCGAACGGGACAATCTGGCACCCCCACCCCAAAATTGTGGGCGTTGCATGTTTGGCCACTCAAGGGGGGCTCGAGAACCTCCCAGTGTCTTGAGCATCATCAGTGAAGCTAGAGCTCCGTCTACTAGACGTCTCTATGCCCTTAAATGATCAGTGTTCTCTGACTGGTGTTCAGTCAGGAACTATAACCCAGTGTCATGCGAGATATCACAGATTCAGGACACACTCCATCCACACTCAAAGTCTACACGGCAGCTATCACCGCATTTCATATGCCTATATCTGGCCAATCAGTGGGCAGACAGGACATGGTCATAAAATTCTAAAAAGGAGCCAGGAGGCTTAACCCCCCTCGCCCTCCTACGGTGCCATACTGGGACCTTCATTGGTCCTAAGAGCACTAAAAAGACCTCCCTTCGAGCCATTGCAGATGGCTGCATTAAAGCCGCTTTCGCTGAAAACTGCCCTGCTATTAGCACTGGCATCTGTTAAGCGTGTCGGTGACATTCAAGCGTTATCTGTGAACATGTCATGTTTAGAATTGGCCCAGGCGATTCTAAAGTCATCCTCAAACCAGGGCATGGTTATGTACCTAAAGTGCTTCAACACCGTTCAAAGCACAGGTAATCACTCTCTCTGCCCTCCCCACTTCGGAGGATGAGAGACAGTTAGACCTGCTCGGCCCTGTAAGGCGCTTAGAGCATATATTGAGCAGTCCTCCCACTTTAGACAGTCGAAGCAGCTCTTTGTAAGTTTTGGTGACCGAACTAAGGGACTTCCGGTCACCAAACAAAGCCTAGCCAGATGGCTAGTAGACGCGATAGCATTAGCATATGACAATATGGGCCTCCAATGCCCCATAGGTGTCAAAGCTCACTCCACCAGAGGCATGGCCTCCTCCTGGGCGTGGTCTAGTGGAGTTTCTATGGATGAGATTTGTAGATCAGCAGGTTGGTCCTCACCATCTACTTTTACCAGATTCCAACAGTAACCTTGGAAACGGTGGTCCCAGCTCTTTTCAGGTCATTGACCAGCTCCTCCCGTGTAATTCTGGGCTGATTTCTCACCTTTCTTAGGATCATTGAGACCCCACGAGGTGAGATCTTGCATGGAGCCCCAGTCCAAGGGAGATTGACAGTCATGTTTAGCTTCTTCCATTTTCGAATTATTGCTCCAACAGTGGACCTTTTTTCACCAAGCTGCTTGGCAATTTCCCTGTGGCCCTTTCCAGCCTTGTGGAGGTGTACAATTTTGTCTCTAGTGTCTTTGGACAGCTCTTTGGTCTTGGCCATGTTAGTAGTTGGATTCTTACTGATTGTATGGGGTGGACAGGTGTCTTTATGCAGCTAACAACCTCAAACAGGTGCATCTAATGTAGGATAATAAATGGAGTGGAGGTGGACATTTTAAAGGCAGACTAACAGGTATTTGAGGGTCAGAATACTAGCTGATAGACAGGTGTTCAAATACTTATTTGCAGCAGTATCATACAAATAAATAGTTAAAAAATCATATATTGTGATTTCTGGATTTTTTATTGGATTATGTCTCTCAATTTCAGACCCCTCCATGATTTCCAAGTTGGAGAACTTGCAAAATAGCAGGGTGTTCAAATACTTATTTTCCTCACTGTATATATATATTAGATTAGATTCAACTTTATTGTAATTACACAAGTACAGGTACAAGGCAACGAAATGCAGTTTAGGTCTAACCAGAAGTGCAATAGCAGCAAGTGCAGGATATACAATGGTTGCATAAGTGCATGATATACAATGGATGAATAAGTGCAGGACATGGATATGTACTGAATATTATATATATATATATATATATATATATATATATATATATATATATATATATATATATATATATAGAGAGAGAGAGAGAGAGAGAGAGAGAGAGAGAGAGAGAGAGAGAGAGAGAGAGAGAGAGAGAGAGAGAGAGATGGTTATTACTATAAACAGAATTTACAGGTGAATATGTACTATGAGTATAATATAATATACAGATGGCTATTACTATAAACAGAATTTTACAGATAGAGGTATACAATATGTTAGGCTAAGATGAGGAATATAGCAGTGGATTAAGGTAGTGCAATGAAGTATGGACAGAAGCTATCCGAAAAAAAGTGTAAAGTGCAGTGGAAGTGATTGCATATTACAGTTAGAAGTATGGTGCAAAATGCAAATGTGCGCCGGAAAGGCTGCCGGAAAGGATGCAAATGTTGGTACTGTGAATACAGTCGGCAGTGCAAATGAGCATAATCCAGTTAAGGTATGGTAGTGCAAGATGCATAAGTAAACAGTTTTTCCAGTAGTGCAAATAACAAGTGAAGGCAGATGTGAGGTAGGAGAGTTGGCAGTATATGAGGGGAGTGGATCAGCGAGGGTTAGAGTTCAATAAAGAGACAGCTCTGGGGAAAAAACTGTTCTTTAGTCTGCTGGTCCTGGTCCGGAGGCACCTGAGACGCCTGCCGGAGGGCAGGAGAGAAAACAGTCTGTGGGCTGGGTGAGAGGAGTCCTTAAGGATGCTGCAAGCTCGATGCAGACAGCGTTTCCTCTGGATGTGCTTGATGGCAGGTAGTGGAGTCCCTGTGATGCGCTGGGCAGTTTTCACCACCCGCTGCAGTGCCTTGCGCTCCGCAACAGAGCAGCTCCCATACCATACTGCGACACAGTTGGTCAGGATGCTTTCTATTGCGCAGCGATAGAAGTTCACCAGGATAGCTGAGGAGAGCTGATTCTTCCTCAGTGTCCTCAGGAAGAAAAGGCGCTGGTGAGCCTTCTTGACCAGGCTGGAGGTGTTGGTTGTCCACAACATGTCCGCCGAGATGTGGATCCCCAGGAACTTGAAACTGGAGACACGCTCAACAGCCATTCCATTAATGTGGATGGTGTTGTGTGTGCCTCTTGACTCTTTCCTGAAGTCCACAATGAGCTCCTTCGTTTTGGTGGTGTTGAGGAGCAGGTTATTATCAGCGCACCATGTGGCCATGTGCTGGATCTCCTCCCTATAGGCAGTCTCATCGTTGTTGCTGATGAGCCCAATCACCGTAGTGTCATCCGCAAACTTGACGATGGAATTAGATCCATACACAGGCTTGCAGTCGGAGGTGAAGAGGGAGTAGAGAAACGGACTTAGCACACAGCCCTGTGGTACACCAGTGTTAAGTGTGATGGACGTGGAGCAGGTGAATCCTGATCGAACATTCTGGGGTCTGTCAGTCAGGAAGTCCAAAATCCAGTTACACATTGAGGTGTTGATGCCCAGGTCTCCAAGTTTGGCTATTAACTTGGTTGGGATGACAGTGTTGAATGCTGAGCTGAAGTCAACAAACAGCATGTGTGCATAAGTGTTCTTATTGTCCAGATGAGTGAGCACAGAGTGCGGTGCCATGGAAACTGCATCCTCTGTGCTCCTATTGCTGTGGTAGGCAAACTGGTGTGAGTCCAATGTGGATGGTAGAGAGTCTTTTAGGTGTTCCAGGACCAGCCGCTCAAAGCACTTCATAACGATGGGTGTGAGTGCTACAGGGTGGTAGTCATTAGGGCACCTCGGGCCCTCGGGCGAGTGTTTTGGCACTGGCACAACGGAAGTGCGTTTTTAAGCATGTTGGTACAGCTGCTTTGGCAAGAGACAGGTTGAAAATGTCTGTAAAAACCCCAGCGAGCTGCTCCGCACATGCCCTGAGAACACGTCCAGGGATGTTGTCTGGTCCAGCAGCCTTGTGCGCGCTGATCCGGCTCAGTGCCTTGCAGACATCTGTGGAGGAGAGTGTGATTGGTGGGTGGTCAGCTGAGGGTTTGAGCTTGGTGGCAGCAACAAATCACTGCACAAAACCATGCAGCACCAAAAGTCGCGTTAATGGTAAGTAATAAAGTTGTATTTATGTATATTGATTCACCGTTATATTATTCTCTGTTGTCTCTTTCAAAGCGAGCATAAAAGTAATTTAGCTCGTTTAGGAAGTTTACATCAGTGGCTGCGGGGGTGGAGTGGGTGGGTTTGTAGTCACTGATGGCCTGAATGCCCTGCCACATTAGTCGAGGGTCAGAGTTGGAAAAGTGTCCCTCTATCTTTAGCTTGTAGCAGTGCTTGGCCTTTTTGATGCCCTTCTTCAGGTTTGCTCTGGATGTGCTGTAGGCTTGTGCATCTCCTGATCTGAAGGCAGTGTTGCGTGACTTCAACAGGAGTCGCACTTCCTTGTTCATCCAAGGCTTCTGATTTGGGTATGTGGTGATCTGTTTCTGGGTTGTAACACTGTCAATGGTGGTATTGATATGATCCAATACAGAGGAGGTGTAGGAGTCAATGTCCGTGTGAGCACCACTGGTGGCCTGAGAAGCAAACATACTCCAGTCTGTGTGTACAGGGAGTGCAGAATTATTAGGCAAATGAGTATTTTGACCACATCATCCTCGTTATGCATGTTGTCTTACTCCAAGCTGTATAGGCTGGAAAGCCTACTACCAATTAAGCATATTAGGTGATGTGCATCTCTGTAATTAGAATGGGTGTGGTCTAATGACATCAACACCCTATATCAGGTGTGCATAATTATTAGGCAACTTCCTTTCCTTTGGCAAAATGGGTCAAAAGAAGGACTTGACAGGCTCAGAAAAGTCAAAAATAGTGAGATATATTGCAGAGGGATGCAGCAGTCTTAAAATAGCCAAGCTTCTGAAGCGTGATCATCGAACAATCAAGCGTTTCATTCAAAATAGTCAACAGGGTCGCAAGAAGCGTGTGGAAAAACCAAGGCGCAAAATAACTGCCCGTGAACTGAGAAAAAAAATAGCGTGCAGCTGCCAAGATGCCACTTGCCACCAGTTTGGCCATATTTCAGAGCTGCAACATCACTGGAGTGCCCAAAAGCACAAGGTGTGCAATACTCAGAGAAATGGCCAAGGTAAGAAGGGCAGAAAGTCGACCACCACTGAACAAGACACACAAGCTGAAACGTCAAGACTGGGCCAAGAAATATCTCAAGACTGATTTTTCTAAGGTTTTATGGACTGATGAAATGAGAGTGAGTCTTGATGGGCCAGATGGATGGGCCCGTGGATGGATTGGTAAAGGGCAGAGAGCTCCAGTCCGACTCAGACGCCAGCAAGGTGGAGGTGGAGTACTGGTTTGGGCTGGTATCATCAAAGATGAGCTTGTGGGGCCTTTTCGGGTTGAGGATGGAGTCAAGCTCAACTCCCAGTCCTACTGCCAGTTTCTGGAAGACACCTTCTTCAAGCAGTGGTACAGGAAGAAGTCTGCATCCTTCAAGAAAAACATGATTTTCATGCAGGACAATGCTCCATCACACGCGTCCAAGTACTCCACAGCGTGGCTGGCAAGAAAGGGTATAAAAGAAGAAAATCTAATGATATGGCCTCCTTGTTCACCTGATCTGAACCCCATTGAGAACCTGTGGTCCATCATCAAATGTGCGATTTACAAGGAGGGAAAACAGTACACCTCTCTGAACAGTGTCTGGGAGGCTGTGGTTGCTGCTGCACGCAATGTTGATGGTGAACAGATCAAAACACTGACAGAATCCATGGATGGCAGGCTTTTGAGTGTCCTTGCAAAGAAAGGTGGCTATATTGGTCACTGATTTGTTTTTGTTTGGTTTTTGAATGTCAGAAATGTATATTTGTGAATGTTGAGTTGTTATATTGGTTTCACTGGTAAAAATAAATAATTGAAATGGGTATAAATTTGTTTTTTGTTAAGTTGCCTAATAATTATGCACAGTAATAGTCACCTGCACACACCGATATCCCCCTAAAATAGCTAAAACTAAAAACTACTTCCAAAAATATTCAGCTTTGATATTAATGAGTTTTTTGTGTTCATTGACAACATGGTTGTTGTTTAATTATTAATGTTGTAAAATTAATCCTCAAAAATACAACTTGCCTAATAATTCTGCACTCCCTGTAGAAACCTTTCCTGGAGTGTGGAACCTGCCCCCGCAGGCCACACCTTGATAGTCTTCACTGATGGCTTCACAAGGATGATGAGGGGTGCATATTTGGGGGTGAAGAACAAAGAAAGGTGATCTGATTGTCCCAGGTGGGGGAGGGGTGTTGCAACGTAAGCTCCAGCCATGTTTGTGTAAACATGGTCTAAGGTTTTGTTTCCTCTGGTGTGACAGGAAACATGCTGGTGAAACTTGGGTAGCACTGACTTTAAGTTTGAGTGATTAAAGTCACCTGCAACAATAAACGCAGCTTCCGGGTGATCAGTCTGTTGTTTACTGATGGCTGCGTGAAGTTCTTTCATAGCAAGCTTGGCATCAGCATCCGGGGGAATATAGGCTGCAGTGATAATGGTGGAAGTGAACTCCCGCGGTAGATAAAACGGTCTACATTTAACAATGAGAAACTCCAGGTTAGCTGAACAATGACTCTCAACAATAGCAGAGTTTGTGCACCAAGCTTTGTTAATGTAAATGCACAATCCACCACCTCTGGTCTTACCGGAGCCATCTAATGTTCTATCCGCCCGGAGTGTGTTGCGTCCCGCTAGCTCAATAGCGGTGTCCGGTATTCCGCTGTTTAACCAGGTTTCCATGAAGATTAGGACGTTACAGTTCAAAGGTCTCTTGCTGTGTGTGATGCTGAGTCGAATCACCTCCATTTTGTTCACTAGCGACGCCGCCTGCGAGCACTTCCGCCCGGCCGGGTAGAGTGCATAGCTTCGGGTGTCCTAGCGATCTCAGGAAGGAGTTGAAGATTGTCCATAAAACTGTCGGAAATTCGCAAACCATTATCCAAAATCTCACAACGGGTGTACGATGTAAAGGCACAACTGTTCTGCATGAACAGACCCGAGATGAGCAAGAAAATTACCGCAAAATTGCAGAATCTGGATATACATATATATATATATATATACAGGGCCGTCGCAAGGGGGGTGCGAGGCCCTGTGCGAAGTTGACATGCGAGGCCCTCTATATTGATTTGCACGCGTGTATGCGGCCGGGTATTGCTATAGTAACGAACCGAAATCTAGCATATCTGATCAAAAGTGGTTTGACCTATTTCAGATGCTGCAATTAGAATTTAAAATGGACTGAGTAAAACTCTATACAATCTTGACGTGTGTGATAGGCTATTGTGCTCACTGACATGCAGCATGCACGTCATATGTCACTCACACGCTCATAACAATTGTAAGATCTACTGCATAATGATAACCTAAGAACAACAACAACAATAAGAATAAAGCAATTAAAGGATTAAAAGCGATCTAAGGGAATAACTAGCCTAAATATGAACGGTATGAAGAAACATTCACTCTTATTCGTCTAATAGTGAAAAAGCAAACGTTTCTTGTCACATTAATTTATGATTTACATGACTTATAACGCATAATTTCATTTCAAGACGGCTACATTTCATAGAAAGTTGAGTAGTTTGCATCACTAGATAGTCTATTACTGTTGGTCGCTGAACATTTCTATCGTAAAACAGTTGTCAGCTCAGCTGTACAGTACAAGCATCTCTCCACAAACTCTCGTTGCGTTGTGGTTATGACTGACAGCAAGACCCGCCTTCTTTGATTTGATTGGCCACCTCACTCATTCTGTCACTGACGAGCGCTGTTAGAACGGTGAAGCAGACTAGACTAAAACTTTTTAGTCATTCTAACAAACAGATTTACTCATTCAACACTAAAACGGGAGCTCGTCTCTCAGCTCTCAGAAACAGTCTCTCTGACAGCGCGCAGAGTTGGCTGTCTCTGCTTACTGTGCTTTAACGCTTTAACATCACCTGTGTTTAAACTACAATGCTAAAAAACGCATGAAAACGTCAAGCTTTCGTGACCGCGCAGCACAGCCCGACACGTCACATGAGCGTAACTGCAATAGAGACATTAACGTTAGTCCAAAATCGTTACCTACGTCGTGTCTACCGTCATATCGCTCACCCCATACGCCGGATTATATATATATATGTTTTAGTCCACGACCATATTTATGCCTCACCTTGAACTTCATCTTGTTGTTGCAACCCGGCAGCCTGATTAGTCTCCGTGATTGTGTTGGTTGTGCTGCTTGTAGTCGCAATATTGGCATTGACAAATTTATCTAGCGATCCTCTCAGTGACTTCTGAAATTCTTCTTTCTTTTTAATTCTTTTCCTTTTCTCACCAACCGACTCGTGTTTACGAAATCGGTCGCGCTCTTGTGCAGAACCCGACATTTTTTCCTCAGAGTGAGCGGCTCACAGTGGCGCGACCACGCAGAACGTCATATCGAAATTTGAAAAATAACAATAATAATTTGCTGATTTTTTTTTCATGTGGCCTTGATTATGCATTATTGAGAGACAGTAGGAATTGTATTTATTATCGATGTTGGGTGGAAAAACTGTAATTAAAAATAGACATAAACTTCATAAAATGCAGGCCAGACGCGAGGCCCTCTAGAGGCGCGAGGCCCTGTGCGGTCGCACACTTGGCACAGCCCTTGCGACGGTATTGTATATATATATATATATATATATAGGCTATGTGTGTACATATATTATAAATATAAACAATGTGTCCGTAACTCTAGTCTTGAGCCCTTTCTAATAAGTGCTCAAACTTGAGGGAGTACATGTCACTGCGCTTATCATAGCACGGCGGGATTTTACAGATTCCCATGGCGTCTTCGACGCAGTACGAACTGACCGTTCGAACCGTTCGGGTGATCGTCGCTTCAGTCAATTTAACCTGACGTTTTTGACAGTTACAGCGTATTTTATATGCCCCTTTCGCAGGCTCTTGCGCTCAGCTTCGTGGGCTTTGTGTCCATTGGCTCGCTCAGATTACGCTGTTCTGCCATTGGTTCATGCAGTTCCCACTGGCCAGCCAATAGCGTGCGAGATGTCTCGACACTGTTTTGACTGGACAGTAGCACTGCGTGATTTTACAATTACTTCAGTATATTCGAGAATAGAATTCCCATGGCGTCTTCGACGCAGCCTTTCCGGCGCACTTAAGGCCTGTACACACCGGGACGAATATCGCGCGCGTTTATCGCCAGCGTTTATCGCCAGCGTTTTTCGTGACGTTTTTCGGCGCGTCTTGAGTGTTCACACCCAAGCGATTTTCACTCGCGATGCGCCGAGTGAACGTGCAATTTCACTCCCTGACATTAGATGGGGCTTATTGAAAAACAGAAATAGCCCGGTACACAAGGTGGCGCTGCGCTCGCTGCATCCCTTGTCACACAGAAGAAGAAGAGAGAGAGTATTTACATGTTAGCCGAAACACTCATAACTTTCTCACATACTAGAACATGGATTTCTCAAGCAGCAGCAGCAGCTCCAGCGATGAGGACATTGTTGTTCTGTTGAACGAGGAAAGACAACAGAAAAGACGCAGATTTTGGATACATCCCATAGTTAAAAAAAGAGAAGAACACGGGGAGTTCTATCGACTGATACAAGAGCTAAAAATGTATCATGAACGTTTTCGGGGGTATTTTAGAATGTCCGTCAGCGAGTTCAAAGATTTACTTCAACAGTTGGCGCCCTTGTTGACAAAAGAACAAACACACTACCGTAAACCAATCGACCCAGAGCAGCGTTTTAAACTAAATTGTTAGCTTTATGAACTGATTTGAATTATCTTTTTTAAATGAATGTTTATTTGTCCTTACAATGTTTATTCCTGACAGTAAATTATGCCATAGTAAATGTCCAATAATAAAAACCGTGATATACCCAGCACTGGTGTGCATCTTGAGACTAAACAGTGACAGTGATATATTTTAAGATACAGTGTCAGTGCAGGTTGCTTTTGTAGTACTCTCCTGAAAATGAGGAAGAAAAATTAAGAGAGGTACGCTACTGATGGCTTCTCGTCTCTGCATTTACTACGAATGAAATCAATAAAACTATGCATTTGACAACTGTGCAGCATATTACATGGTCAACACATGTATAACTTTTGCATAGTAATGACTGAATATTAGCACTAACTATAAACATTTTTCTTATTCAGCATTTACACTCTCATCAATCATTTCTATATATTTATATATATAAAACATTTTCACTAGTACTTAACCTTTAGCTAAATAATAATGATATAAAAACAAATTTATAATACAATCCATATTCTGAAACATACTGCTTAGTTCGTTGTCTGATATTACATTGAATGACAAGACATGAAATTCACTCAATTGTAAAGCATAACACACAGTTAACAGACATCACTGCAGATTAAACGACCACATATGTAAATTGAAGATTATTCATAACGCTAAACAATAGTTTTTGTAGTCACTGTGGCGTTTGTCAAACAACTCTGTGTTCAGACACCAACGAGACCAGCAGCTGACCGACGTTCATCTTTCCTCGTTGCATTTGTCTTCTTCGCCAATGTGTGCTCGGCTAGACCGTTTTGTGCTTGAGCGCCACCAAGTCATGTTTTACTGTAACTTCAGCAGCTCCAGGCACGTGAACAAAAGCGCCGATCTGATTGGTCGGCCAGTTTTTAACGCGCCGCGTCAAAAAAAAAAAAACGAACCCGAGGCGTTTTTTTAAAAATGACGCTTTTACGCCTGACGTTTTACGCGTCGGTGTGAACACTCACATTGGCGCCCATTGTTTAGTCACGAGGCGTTAAAGGGTTAGTTCACCCAAAATTGAAAATTCTGTCAGTAATTACTCACCCTCATGTTGTTCCAACTATGTAAGACCTTCGTTCATCTTCGGAACATAATTTAGTATATTTTTGATGAAATCTGAGAGCTGTCTCACTCCTCCATAGGCTTTCAGAGGGACTGGAACTTGATGGCCCAGAATAGTAAGTAAAAACGTCATTTAAGGAGTCCAAATGACTACAGTGGCTCTGTATAAGTCTATCATGCGACGAAAATACTTTTTGAGCGGAAAAACAACAAAAATAACGACTTTATCCCACTATTATTGTTCAATTTGAGCCTCTGCGCGCATGCGTCGTGGCACTCCCGCGAACTCTCGTCAGAGAGTATATAGTGGGATAAATAGTGGGATAAAGTCGTTATTTTTGTTGTTTTTCCGCTCAAAAAGTATTTTCGTCGCATGATAGACTTAATACAGCGCCACTGTAGTCATTTGGACTCCTTAAATGACGTTTTTACTTACTATTCTGGGCCATCAAGTTCCAGTCCCGCTGAAAGCCTATGGAGGAGTGAGACAGCTCTCAGATTTCATCAAAAATATACTAAATTATGTTCCGAAGATGAACGAAGGTCTTACATGGTTGGAACAACATGAGGGTGAGTAATTACTGACAGAATTTTCAATTTTGGGTGAACTAACCCTTTAAACGTCGGCGATAAACGCGCGCGAAAATCGTCCCGGTGTGAACAGGCCTTTAGTGTCCGAGATCACTCACTCGTTTCCAAAGTGGACTATATCAGTGGACTAATGTAGGGAATAGTGAATGAGGGTATAGGGGGCAATTTCGAACACAGCTAAAACCGATGTATGAATACCCATAATGCATTGTGAGGGTCGTGTCGAATGACATCCCGCGAGACGCCAGAAGATGAAGTTAGCGGTAATTTTCTGTTCTTATTCATAAATCGGTTGAAAATGACATGGACAGACGAACTAACGTTTGTGGAACGATTTCCTGCGGTTTGTCTCATTTTATAAATGGCATCGCTGACAAAATGGACAACAAACAAATCACTGCACAAAACCATGCAGCACCAAAAGTCGCGTTAATGGTAAGTAATAAAGTTGTATTTATGTATATTGATACACCGTTTATTATTTGATGAAACTATCAAAGTTAACGAAGGCCAAGTGCCACGGCCTATGTGAAGTGTAGGTTGGCGAAACGGTGACGTGAAAGGACTTTATTATACCATTTTTGATAATTACGCAAAATTATTAAAGAAGTCTCTTATGCTCATCAAGCCTGTATTTATTTGATCAAAACAGCAATATTGTGAAATATTATTAAAATAATGGTTTTCTATCTTGATATACTTTAACATATAATTTATTCCTGTGATCAAAGCTGGATTTTCAGCATCATTACACCGGTCTTCAGTGTCACATGATCCTTCAGAAATCATTCTAATATGCTGATTTAATGTCAATAATGGAAACGGTTCAAGATTCTTTCATTAATAAAAAGTTAAAAAGAACAATGTAGTAATATTTTAAAATATTACTGTTTTTTTTTCTAAATGTTTGATTAAATAAATGCAGGCTTGATGAGCCTTCTTGCAAAAATGTGCTAACCTCTCATGCCATGTGTCTCTCTTCTTTAGAGGATGAGTAAAATGGATGGCTTTTCAAAATTGTGATCACATGACCAATTTATTCTATGGTTTTCCAGAAACAATGGGTGGAACTACTTCTCCCCTGGCACAAATCACCCCACTCTCCCCTACCCCTTGGGCTGACATGTTGATGTGATATCTGATCTAAGTGGGCATGGTGTGCAAGGTACGAGAGGGCATGACTGATGATAGTGTCATGATCCAGTCATGACAACGCTATTCTCAGCCTGCGCTCCAGCTGGGTCAACTTTATTTTTTAAAATTTATATATTTTATATTCAAACTGAAAACATGATGTGATTAACACTCAAGTCATTCAAGTCATCGTGTGTCAAGTCAAGTCCAGAGTCTTTAACTTCCAAGTCTGAGTCAAGTCTCAAGTATTTTATTTTTGGTCAAGTCAAGTCACAAGTCATAAAAATAGCGAGTCACAAGTCCCCATGTCTGAAAAATAGTATCCAAACTTTTTACACACACACACACACACACACACACACACACACACACACACACACACACACACACACACACACACACACACACACACACACACACACACACACACACACACACACACACACAGTGAGGAAAATAAGTATTTGAACACCCTGCTATTTTGCAAGTTCTCCCACTTGGATATCATGGAGGGGTCTGAAATTGTCATCGTATGTGCATGTCCACTGAGAGACATCATCTATAAAAGAAAATCCAGAAATCACAATGTATGATTTTTTTAAACTATTTATTTGTATGATACAGCAGCAAATAAGTATTTGAACACCTGTCTATCAGCTAGAATTCTGACCCTCAAAGACCTGTTAGTCTGCCTTTAAAATGTCCACCTCCACTCCATTTATTATCCTAAATTAGATTAACCTGTTTGAGGTTGTTAGCCTGTCCACCCCATACAATCAGTAAGAATCCAACTACTAACATGGCCAAGACCAAAGAGCTGTCCAAAGACACTAGAGACAAAATTGTACACCTCTACAAGGCTGGAAAGGGCTACGGGGAAATTGCCAAGCAGCTTGGTGAAAAAAGGTCCACTGTTGGAGCAATCATTAGAAAATGGAAGAAGCTAAACATCACTGTCAATCTCCCTCAGACTGGGGCTCCATGCAAGATCTCACCTCGTGGGGTCTCAATGATCCTAAGAAAGGTGGGAAATCAGCCCAGAACTACACGGGAGGAGCTGGTCAATGACCTGCAAAAGAGCTGGGACCACCTTTTACAAGGTTACTATTGGTAATACACTAAGATGTCATGGTTTGAAATCATGCATGGCACGGAAGGTTCCCCTGCTTAAACCAGCACATGTCAAGGCCCGTCTTAAGTTTGCCAATGACCATTTGGATGATCCAGAAGAGTCATGGGAGAAAGTCATGTGGTCAGATGAGACCAAAATAGAACTTTTTGGTCATAATTCCACTAAACGTGTTTGGAGGAAGAAGAATGATGAGTACCATCCCAAGAACACCATCCCTACTGTGAAGCATGGGGGTGGTAGCATCATGCTTTGGGGGTGTTTTTCTGCACATGGGACAGGGCGACGGCACTGTATTAAGAAGAGGATGGCCGGGGCCATATATTGCAAGATACTGGGGAACAACCTCCTTCCCTCAGTTAGCGCATTGAAGACGGGTCGAGGCTGTGTCTTCCAACATGACAATGACCCGAAGCACACAGCCAGGATAACCAAGGAGTGGCTCTGTAAGAAGCATATCAAGGTTCTGGCGTGGCCTAGCCAGTCTCCAGACCTAAACCCAATAGAGAATATTTGGAGGGAGCTCAAACTCTGTGTTTCTCAGCAACAGGCCAGAAACCTGACTGATCTAGAGAAGATCTGTGTGGAGGAGTGGGCCAAAATCCCTCCTGCAGTGTGTGAAAACCTGGTGAAAAACTACAGGAAACGTTTGACCTCTGTAATTGCAAACAAAGTCTACTGTACCAAATATTAACAATGATTTTCTCAGGTGTTCAAATACTTATTTGCAGCTGTATCATACAAATAAATAGAAAAAAAATCATATATTGTGATTTCTGGAAAAAAAAATTATTTTTTTTTGATTGTCTCTCACAGTGGACATGCACCTACGATGACAATTTCAGACCCCTCCATGATTTCTAAGTGGGAGAACTTGCAAAATAGCAGGGTGTTCAAATACTTATTTTCCTCACTCTGTATATGTATACCGGTATATATATATATATATATATATATATATATATATATATATATATATATATATATATATATATATATATATATATACATATATATATATATATATATATACATATATATATATACATATATATACATATACATATATATATACATATATATATATATATATATATATATATATATATATATACAGTGAGGAAAATATATATAATTTTATATAATAAATAATTATTATTATTTTTTTTACATTTGAGCCCCTGCCCCTGAAGAACTCTCTGCACGTCCCTGGTGTAAGTTACTATATTAGTGGACTAATGTAGGGAATAGTGAGTGAGTGTAAATTATTGGAGCGATTTCGAACCTGCGATATGATTTATTATTAACATGCGGAAGTGTCTGTCGCTAAGGTGCTTTGGTCTGAGCACTGTCATGATGCATGGGCTTACATTCATTTTTGTTGGTTTTGTGGCCAGTTGTCATATTTTGGAATTACAGCTATTGTGTGATAATGCAATTCTTTGTTTACCCTTACATTGTTTGTTCTTGCTTTTCAAAACGGAAAATTAAAACATTGATCGCCCGAACAGGGACTTGAACCCTGGACCCTCAGATTAAAAGTCTGATGCTCTACCGACTGAGCTATCCGGGCTCTTACGAGCGTTCAAACACATCTCCTTTCAGAAGATACGTCACGAACTTTAAAAACTACAACTTCCGGAAATGTAGTTTTTTTTTTTTTTTTGTGGCAAGACGTCTCTGGTTAGCAGACTTTAGCAATACAAACATCATTACAATCGCGTTTTAGCTGACTTAACGCGCACAGAAACGTGACAGTTTTAGGCACGTAATTGTAGCATGTTCTGTAAATGTGCGTCACAAGCTTTAAGGGCGCTGCGGCCTGCGCATCCTCGTGGTGGAGTATTGAAGCTGCCCGTTCTAAGCGCCACTTTATCGGCCAGCAGAACGTCATGGTCACGATGGACATTAAAACGGGAATCAAGTAACTCTGCCTGGGATTCCAAGGTAAAATGTGATTCATTTGCAGACCGTTGTGTTGGGATTAATGAATGTTTAAGATAAATGAACCAATTGATACGTGAACAAATATTTGCTTTTGAACATAACATGTAACGTTAATACTTGTATTGCGCTCCCTATTCTGCTCTTCAGGTTCCTCAGGTACCCACTTGGGAGCCCATAGATGAAAATCAACTTCCACCGGTAATGCCTCTTTATTTGCACAGACTACGCAAAAATGAAGCACGTCTGGCGCATGAGAAGAACAAGCTCAGTAGCTCACATGAAGATATCAACCTTTACGTTGATGTTTCTTGAACTTAACAGTAGAGGGCAGCAGACTAACAGTTCAGAATCTGAGCGGCACTCAATGTCACATTTAAACAATAGTTTATGTTTTTAAAAAAAGCGTTTCGCTTGGACAGCGATTATTATTGTTCTTGTATTTCAGTAGCCTACTTTGTATAACAAGTTGTATTTTCAATGACGTATTAATCCTATGATCAAACCAGTACATCGGGTCTGAGACCTGTGGTTGATCAGGTACATTTCACATATATTATCTGTAACATAAGGCTAAATATTACAATTTAGGCAAGAATATTAAGGCTAATCAAAATAAAAAGTGTATTCCAGACTACTACGAATTAGGATTTAATGTCCATACTTTATCTGATATGATATGAGCAAATGTTAATCATTGCCTCTTAATTGTTGATGTGTGAAATATATTCTAGATTGAGTCAAAATTAATTTATAACTTGTAGCTGTTCTGCTACAATCTGAATCTGAATGTGTGCGTTTTGTCTATTTTTTTATGCTTTTGCTACAATTACTAAAATGTTCAATTCTAATAATGATCTATCAAATCAGGGCTCGACATTATGCCGGTTCACATTCTTGTCCTTTGGATAAGTAAATCTGGCACTCACTTGTCGGAGTAAAAAAAAGAGCTTTAAGAGCCGGAATTTTTGTTTTATTTTTTTGTGTTGTAAATATAATTTATTCTGAAGCAATATTCTCACCAGTGTTCGGTTAGCTTTGACATATTTAAATCTGCATATTTGTGATATTTTTACATTTTATAAAGGGCGTTTTTTTCCCCATAATCTTAAATATAGGCTATGCTTCCGCTTTAATTTAATTTTTTTTATTTGATTTAGAAATTAAATTAGAATAAGACACTATAGGGCTGTTACCAATCAAATTAAATAATTTACACACACAAAATTACAACTGCATTAAATAATGTTATGAGATTGTTTTGTTTGAATATACAAATAATACATGTTGGAAAGATGAAACTAAACCACCAGTAGGTGGCAGCAGGTGACCATCTTTGAGTCATTCATTCAAACGATTCATTCAAACGGATGATTCATTCAAGAATGATACAGGCCTTGTCCCAAATGGTCTGTCCTAAACCTTCACGGTCTTCCTCTGAGTCCGCACTTTCACAACGTAATGCCGCTTTGACTGCCGGAATGAAGTCCGCTGCGTAACCCGCACCAGTGCAGGCTCGGCGCATATTGACCGCAAAGGGGGCGCTCACAAGCACCCTTCTGAGACCTAAAATGACAAACGGGACACCCTACGGTAGGGGTCTCCAACCTTTTTTCATTTGAGAACTACTTTTTAAAAAATGAAAGTTGCAGAAAGCTACTCATGTTACACAATACTTAAAACTCTTAAATAATGCATCATAATTCTCATATTAACAACTATCCAAACTGTTATACAAACTGAAAGAGTGTAGTAGTAGTTCCAGTAGTCAGTACCAATACCATAAAACTTTTACGGTAACGTTACTTGGTATCAATTTTGCTACCACAGCAAAAGTTTTTTTAAATTTTTTTTATTTAACTATTTAAAAAAAAATAAAAAATTCAATTCAATACATGTATGATGATAATCAGTATAAGTAAATAATACATAAACATTCAAAGGCTGTATGCTGTTTAAAAGTAAACATTGTTTATAAATAAAAGATCCAGTGAAAAATAAGCAACCATCTAGGCATAATTATTATTATTAGTAGAGACGCATTATTATTACATAGAGACGTAGTTAAATCTACTGTAGGCTACAACAGTAGCCTAATATATTCAGTCAATTTCTTCACGTTAAACCAAACTTTTATTTTGACGGGTTGCCTTTAAATTGACCTTTGTGTGTTTGTGTTCATGTTATGACAGGTTTTTTTTTTTTAAATGAGGGTTAGGTCCTCATTTAGTGACACACGGCAGAGACTACAAAGACAGCGAGCGAGTGTAACGCGCGTGTTTGTGTGTGTGTGTGCGCGCCCACACATCTGCGCCCACAGAAACGCAGAACATGCAGGAGTAATATTTAAATAGTATTTTGCAGCTTAATATTCACAGACACTAGTATATATTCAGCTACATTCTGGAGTCCTGTGCTTAGAAGCAACAACGCAGCTGTGGGTACCTCGGGAGACTCTACTACCGGTACTACAGAAATTCTGGTATCGTCACATTTTTAAAATGTCACTACCATGGTACCGAAGTCAAGTACCGGTACTTGTGACATCCCTACATTTGCATGTTTACATTTACATTTGTTCATAAATAAAAATAATAACCTCACGGCCCATATGTCAAACTTGATTTGTGTTGGAGGGAGTGGGACACCTGTCTATATTAGCTCACTCTGATTAGGCGAAAAGTACGTCTTGGCGAGCTACCACCAATCAGGCCACGAGCTACTGGTATCTCGCGAGCGACGTGTTGGAGACCCCTGCCCTACTGTCTCTTGGACTTAACGGACACACGCGGCAGCCATTGTAAGTCCACAAGACCGAGAGTGCACATGAAGTGTGCCATTTGGGACAGGGACGCAGTCATTTACGAGTAGGTAATTGAATCTCAACCGATTCATTCAAACTCTCAATCATTCAGTAACACTGTTGCTGTGAGATGCGCTGTGGTTCTGCTGTGATCTTTGTTTGGAACTATTTTTGCTGCTGACATCGAACAAAAACACTCAATATTGCATCTAAAATGTAAGTGACTTAATGTTAATTAATTGTTTATGGAACTGTCATATGAAATCAGTGTCATTTTTAGTCGTGATGGTATTCAGGAAAACAGCACTCTTGGTTCTGTGATGTTGCTTAGCTGTAGGCTATAATGTTATAAATATAAAAACTCCACAATTTGTAATGTTAACTGAGTATCGTTGTATTAGTGGCGCTCATTTGTTATGATTTCTCCTCGAGAGGCTGCACGAGCGTCAACAGCACAACATTATGTCAGTTTATTATATATTATTATAATCCACTATCGATCGCCACTTACACTAAATGAATGCAGAATCATTCTTGCATTTTGGTGATTCCCTAGTTATTTTTTGTTACGTTTTAAACAGGATACTTGTCCGGTCGGGACAAAGTAAAATTCTTTCACTTGCCCATTCAAAAAATCCACTTGTCCCGGACAAGCATTAATGTCGAGCCCTGATGAAATGTTAAAAATCGATTAATATACTATGAATATTATTTATTAATCATGAGAGCATTTACAGTCTGATGCTATTATTATCATTGCATTTGAAGGATTTTTGTATTAATTGAATTACATTTTCCTAAAATAAGTAACCATGTTTAACTTTTCTTTGCAGGCAACAAGAGTCTCACCAGACTTAGTGGACAAGTTGGAGCGATTAGCCCTTGTTGACTTCGGCAGTAAAGAAGGGGTGGACTGTCTGGAGAAAGCGATTCGATTTGCGGATCAACTTCATGTCATCAATACTGATGGTGTAGATCCAATGGATTCAGTTCTACAAGACAGGTATTCAATAAAGCTCAGATCAACACATAAGTTATATAACAGTTTACTAGTTCTCAACTTCCAGTCAGTTTTGACGGGTGAAGTAACGCAAGACCTTTTTTGATGGTGATGACCTTTTTTGATGGTGATGACCTTTGGTTGTCTGATAATATTGTTTAATATGTCAATGCAAAATGATGGTGACAGCCCTGATCTCCCTAACCACTCCAAGTATGTTTGCTCAGTGTCAACATGTCACCATTTTACAGAAGCTAGACTTTTCTTTGTAACTTTCATGTTGTGTACAGAGACCTATATTTGAGAGCTGATGCTGTAACAGAGGGTGAATGTGCTGAGAAGTTGCTCCAGCTTGCCAAAAACACAGTAGAGGAGTACTTTGTTGCACCTCCAGGTAAAAAAAAGACAGTCAATTCTAACATTTAGTATTTCATTTTGTATTTAATTAATTAACCAGAGATGGAAGAAATTTGTATAAACCTGAGTTTTGATTCACAGTTTAAATATCTAACTGTTTGTCCGTCTGATTAGAACAAGGTGTCTTGGTTCACTTTATTGCCTTTTTTCTAGTAACTGAATCTGTGTACTACTCATGAATAATCAATCTTTCTTTTTTTTACTGTAGGAAACATCCCACTACCAAAGAGAGAAGAGAGATCTGCTATGCTTAAACACTCAGAATTTTGACTGAAATATAACACTGACTTTGTGTTATAATAAATATTTATTTAATATATCAATTGTGCTGTGTCTCAGAGTGTGGTAATGTTGCTAACATATTTTATGGAAATTATTAACAATCCCTTTATACAGACATCAAGACAATTATATACAGAATAATAATGTCAAACAAATAACAAATCAAGCACAAATATTAATTATTTAAATAAACTAAAGAACCAATAAGGACAGATAATAGAGATTATAAATGATCATAATTTGATTAACAAAAATGTGAATGCAATAAAACTAGAAGCATAAACCGAAAACATGTTTAGCAGATATTTAGTTAATGCTGAGAAAGTTGTTTTGCCTTTATATTACGTGAGCGTGGGGAATTCCATCATTCCAATGATCCCTGATGTTGAGTAGCCTAGCTACCTTTATTGTTTGTCTTATATAGCCTATACAAATGACAAGGAGATTTTTTTAACGTGAATTTGTTAAAAAATATGTTATGAAAGTTTTAGGATTTGATGTTGCTGAGACTGAACAAGAATGTATTGTTGATGTATTAAAGTTTTCGGAAATGAAACATTAATTGGTAACACTTTAGAATAATGGTCATTAGGTAACGTTAGTTAACTACATTAGTTAACATGAACTAATAATGAACTGCACTTAAAGCATTTTTTGTATCTTTGTTAATGTTAATTTCAACATGTAGCCTACTAATGCTTTATTAAAATCTTGTTAACATTAGTTAATGCAGTGTGAATTAACATGAACAAACCATGAACAGCTGTATTTATATTAACTATCGTTAACAAAGATGAACAAATACAGCAAATGTACTGTTCATGGTTAGTTCATGTTAGTTAATACATTAACTATGTTACCTAATGACCATTATTCTAAAGTGTTACCCATTCATTTGTTTGAGGCAGTGCTTTAGGTGATGCTTTATATGTGTGTTTATTTATGCCTCGGCTCACTGTGACCAGAGAGACGATTTACCAGACTTGCTCAAGAAAACAATTCAGCGATTCAATTCAACAGCGTATTTGCGCAACCCAGCTCGGTAAGTCGCAATACTGCCTATTGCCTAAATATCCTGTTATAAGTATATGATGTTGTAGTAGTTCTAATACTTTTAAATTGTATCTCATGTTGGCGAGAAATGGAAATGATAATAAAACTGCTGAACGGAGATGTGAAGCAGCTGGCGGTGAAGTAATGCCACAGTTGGTGAACTCAAGCGGCTCATCTCTCAGCACTTCAATGCACCACTTCACTTTTCACACTTTTTCTACTCCAAATTAAAGGTCACTACATAGCAAATGGTTTTAAAGACAAAAGCATCTGGCTTTTAACAATGCTTATTTATAATAATATTCATTTTGAATGATTTAGATATATAATTTGTGTAATTTTTATACCCTTAATCAATTACATATGTATCATTTTAGTTCATCATTAATAGGCACTTGGTTAAAATTAATATAAATAGCCTATATAAAGGTCAGACAAATAAGCTTTAAAATCAATAAATAAAGCTATAAAAATTACTACATGTGAGCTTACATGTTCAATTCTCTATATACAGTATCAACTAAACTAACTTCATAACTTTTACTTGCATTGACGTAGTAAGATTTTTCTTTAAGTGGTCAGGCCTCAGGTCAAGTGTGCCTATTGGGCACTGTATCATGCAAACTTTATGGACCAGGTGTATTTGCCTGCTGCTTCTGTATGACGTGCTTCACTTACCTGGATTTCCCCAATCACGTGATCATGTGGAATGCCTTCTCATTCCAAGGATCCTTTTCCCTCTTATGTCTAAATGAAACTCAAGTATGAGGACAGTTTAAAAACAACTTACATTTATCTTGATTTATTTTTATATTCATTTTTTATGAAACATCTAAACTATGCACAGTTGTTAATGTAAATTACATTAAACTAATAGTCCCATGCAGCAAACAGAGAATATTCCTCTAGCGTTTCCATATAACCTTTCCAGAATGCTGATGTTGCATGGGTGTTTTTGTAATAACATAAGAAGAACCTATAGCCTACAGAACATTCTCTAATGGTTATAGTTTTTTTTACAACCATGAACCTAAACTTTACAGAACGTTTTATCCAAACAATGTTGGCAAAAGAAAAATATTTATTTGTATAGGCTAATATTTGTTTTTATTTATTTAACTGAATAAATATTTTCCTAGCCTATATGTGTTATATGTTTGCGCTGAACATCCATCGTGTTGATCAATGATTTCTCAGGATTTACATCAGCGATTATGTGAGAATGGAAACAGAAAGTGACAGTAGAAGTTTTCAGAAACAAAACACTGAGGCGGGGCTTGAGTTGATGCTTTGTATAAATATTCATGCCTCGACTCACTGTGATCAGAGACACATTGTCTGATTTCGGTGTGAGACTTACAAGACTTATTCAAGCAATTCAGCGAAAGACGTAGAAGCCTAGTTGTACAATCCAGCTCGGTAAGTTGCATAGCCCTATAATGTTATGAAAATATTGCACGCTAATCTTCAGTTTTAAATAAGTATATGGTGTTGTAGTAGTTCTAATACTTTTATATTTTATCTCATGTTGGCAGGAAATGGAACTGATAATAAAACTGCTGAACGGAGATGTGAAGCAGCTGGTGGTGAACGGTAATGCCACAGTTGGTGAACTCAAGCGGCTCATCTCTCAGCACTTCGATGCACCTCCTAACAAACAGAAGCTTTCCAGCGAAAACGGTCGCCGTATCAGCCTTGAGGATGATTCCAGAAGCCTCAGCAGTTACGGTTTGCTCTCAGGCTCAGTGGTGATGCTGCTCATCACGAACCCTGCACCTCTCCAAGTGTTCGTCAAGAACGAGAAGGGCCAGACCAAAACCTATGATGTTGATGTCAACGAGACCGTAGACCAGCTCCAGACGAAGATCTTCCAGAAAGAGGGTGTCCCCAAGGATCAGCAGATACTGATTTACAGCGGCAGACAACTGGAGGCTGGCAAGAAGTTGCAAGACTACGGCATCACATCTGCAAGCACCATTCACATGACTCTGCGTCTCCGAGGAGGATAATGAAGGAGACCGGCGCGACCAGGATTCATTACTGATCCATTATGAACTATTTATTAATAAATAAAGACTAAACATGCCAAAATATAAAAGTCCTTCTGAAAGACATTTTTTAGTCACTTTTAAGGTTATATATAGCCTATAAATGTCTGATATTAGAATGTTTCGTTTAAATTGTGATTTAATGTATTCTTGATAAATTATGGAATAAGAATACTTTCTCATACGGTTCCAGTTTAAGGTCATAAAATGATGTGCTGTCCTACTCTTTGTTATTATGAATGTTGTACAATATATTTTTATGTTGTAAATAAAATGTAAATACCAGTCCTGTGCATTGTGCATGTTTTATCAACTTAGTATGGAGTAACTGGTAAACACAAATCAGCAGTATACTAATAATTTCCATATTATGGATCACTAGATGTAAAATATATTAATCTAATATAAATATATTCGTCTGTATTTTTATTTTGAAATGAATACACTCTAAAAAAAAAAAAAAAGGTTCTATATGGCACCAAAAAAGGTTCTTGGCTCGTAATCATAGGGGAACCTTTTTTAGTGCTATATAGCACCAATTTTGGTGCTTCAGTGGTTCTTCAGCGGTTCTTCAGAGGTGCTATATAGCACCTTAGTCAAAGAACCGGTGAAGAACCCCTGAAGAACCGCTGAAGAACCACTGAAGCACCAAAATTGGTGCTATATAGCACTAAAAAAGGTTCCCCTATGATTACGAGCCAAGAACCTTTTTTGGTGCCATATAGAACCTTTTTTTTTTTAGAGTGTAGGATATTATCACTTAATTCCCATAAAACCATCTGCCACCATAATTCAACACTTCTTATATATCAAAACCTATTTTAAATGTAAGAAAAACAGCATTATAAATTATATTTTAAAGTATCATTAGCCTACTTTGTCATGACAGAAAGATGTAGTTAAAAATAAAAAGACTAGCTTTTTTATAGGGTGTCACAGCTGTCCCTTCTGTGCCAGGTATTAAAGGTAGGGTAGGCAATTTTTTGAGAGTCTCAATAGCAAGCTAGCTTTGAAAGCATGAGATCCCATACTCCCTTCAGAGCGCTCTCCAAAGCCAAGCTTTCTTCAAAACACATGCAGGAATGCATACAAAGTCCCCGTCTTTTTGAGCTATTATGTAGTTTGTTGGTTTGTATAACATGCAGAAAAATAGATGTGTGTGCCACAAGGATCACAGATTTGCCGGCTGCTGATGTGATATTTTTAATAATACTGTCAAGAAAACGGGAATTCAACTCATTGCTATTGATGGGTATATTTATTAGCTTTATTTAATAAAATAGCACATTATCTTCATCAAAAATGAAGACAGTGATACAATTAAATGGTTTTATTTTACATTTGACTGCATTCATTTTAATTTCTGAATATTTAACTCACCTGTTAGACATCAGACTGACATTTTATAGACCTATTATATTGTTGGTAGGCCTACTTTAAATAAGTTTATTTTATCATTTGACTAATTTCTTGTCTTTTGTTATTTTATTAGTTTGTCTTGCACAATAATAAGTTATTAATCGCTTAAAGGGATAGTTCACCCAAAAATTAAAATTCTGTCATCATTTACTCTCCCTCAAGTTGTTCCAAACCTGTATGAGTTTCTTTGTTCTGCTGAACACAAAAGATGATATTTTGAAGAATGTTTGTAACAAAGCAGATAGAGCAACCATTGAATACCATAGTAGGGAAAACAATACTATGGTATTCAATGGTTGCTCTATCTGCTTTGTTACAAACATTCTTCAAAATATCATCTTTTGTGTTCAGCAGAACAAAGAAACTCATACAGGTTTTGGAACAACAACAAAAATTTTTTTTGAGGAAAACATTCCAGGATTTTTCTTCACATAGGCCTAATGGTTTTCAATTGGCTTTATGCCCAGCTGCACTACTTCCTGAACTTCAGCCAGCTCCTTTGTTTCCTGTCTGCTATTATTGGACAAACTGATTAATCCAGGTGTGCCTGACCTATGTAGTCACAACAACAATAATCAGACACACCTGGATTAATCAGTTTGTCCAATAATGGCAAACAGGAAACAAAGGAGCTGGCTGAAGTTCAGGAAGTAGTGCAGCTGGGCATAAAGCCAATTGCAACCAAAATGTTGAAGGTCCAATGCAATTTCAAAGGTCTTCGAATGGCTTCAGGTTACTTTTTAACCTAAATTGCTAATCTTGCGCTACTCTACGATGTGCTAGTGATTGCGCAAACACGTCGAAAACGTCACATTGGCGTAGACAGAAGTACTGCCCGAAGCGACCGTGCGAGGACTAATGCAAACTCCATTTCCCAAAAAACATTTCATCTTCAACTTAAAAATCATCTGACATCGTTGTTTTAACTTCTTTTTTTTGTTTGCTAAAGGGCATTTGTATTAGTCTTCACATGTGCATTTTGTAAACATGGGGGCAGTACTTCTGCCTACGTCTAGCGTGACGTTTTCGACGTTATTGCGCAATCACTAGCACGACGCAGAGCAGCGCAAGATGAGCAATTTAGGTTAAAAAGTATATATATATATATTTTTTTTTTTAAATGACCGATCGTTTCGTTATAAGACCGTATTCCTCGTCTGGGATCAAGCAGAGCGTCTGAAGCCATTCGAAGACCTTTGAAACTGCATTGATTTGGACCTTCAACATTTTGGTTGCAACTGAAAACCATTATGTGAAGAAAAATCCTGGAATGTTTCCCTCAAAAAAACATAATTTCTTTACGACTGAAGATAGAAAGATATGAACATCTTGTATAGAGATGGGGTGAGTAAAATATCAGGGAATTTTCATTTTGAAGAGAACTAATCCTTTAATGAAAACACTTCTAAAATCAGGAAATGTTGAATAATCCATCCAAAATAATTTATAAATAAACTTTAATACTTCAGTTTTATAGCCATGTACTGCGCCATCAAGCTTCTAAAGAATATTTAGGAAAAAAAAGCTTATCCAAGGCAATAAACACAATACTGCACTATAAATAGACTGTTAAACAAGATTGTCACCTATTAGGTGTGCCTATTGTGCACTGTATCATGCAGTGAAGGCAAGAACAGAAAACGGCAAACTTTATGGACCAGGTGTATTTGCCTGCTGTTCTGTATGACGTGCTTCACTTACCTGGATTTCCCCAATCACGTGATCATGTGGAATGCCTTCTCATTCCAATGATCCTCTTATGTGTAAATGAAACTCAAGTAGACGACTGTTTAAAAAAAACGTGATTTATTTGTATATACATGTTTTATGTTTATGAAACATCTATGTAGATTACGGTAATAAACCTCGTAGAAATCCCTGCACGTCTGTCACAAAATCTCAACAACAGCAAGTTGTCTTACTCAGAGGGAATTATTATTTTATTTCAAGAAGAAAAATAAAATTATTAATGCAGGCACAGGTAGGTAACGTTCGATACGCAGGCGGGAAAAAGAAACACACCACCTCAATTCATCTGCACACAGTGAGTTTCATGCTCCATGCATCAAATGTCTCATACTCAAAACAGCACGTCAGCCTACAGTAGGCTACACAGCACACAGTGAATAATTCAGGCGGGTGTCTTCGTTAACTATTCCCCAACATCCCTCCCACACCTGCTCCCGTCATACAATCAAGAGTAGAAATACTACATTAATGAATAAATGTGAATGTAATGAATGAATTTAAACACTTCCCTCTCCCAAGAGCGAGGAGACCCATCCGTAGATGGTTAGGAGTGTCACACAGTAACCAGTATCGTTGGCACGGGAGCGCACATCCACGATGAGGAGGCCGCACTTGAATCAGCAGTTCATTGCAGTCCGTTTCCCAGCACGAAATCCCCGTTCGGAAAGTCCCGCGGGCAAACAAGTCAGTGGCCTGGCAGGGCAGTTTATAGGCACCAACAGAGCGGTGTTCCGAGGGATTGGTGACACTAAAGTAAATTCCCCCCTCTAACTCCACTCTCTCACACAAGGTCAACTACCTGACTATCTGTCTTCATCTCCGGAGAGCCTATTGCCCCCGGGAGACCGTTAAAGGGTTAGTTCACCCAAAAATGAAAATGATGTCATTAATTACTCACCCTCATGTTGTTCGACACCCGTAAGACCTCCGTTCACCTTCGGAACACAAATGAAGATATTTTTGTTGAAAGCTGATGGCTGAGAAAGGCCTCAGCAAGCCCTCCATAGGGATTCAGTACATTTACACTCACAATGACACACACTTTACACTTTATGACTCCTTTTATGGGTCATAAAAGGCACTAAAAACATTGTTACAAAGTCCATCTCACAACAGTGGCTCTACAATAATTTTACAAAGCGACGACAATAGTTTTTGTGCGCAAAAAAAATATATCTAAATAACGACTTTATTCAACACAAACTTTGGCCTCTGCCGTGAACTCACGAAGCACCATGACGCATGCGCGAGAATATGACGTAGCGCCGGCGTTCGGGAATCCATGAAATGCACACTTTAGTCTTATTTTGAGCACTACGCCGAGACCTAAAGCACGATCAATGTAGAATTCAACAGCTTAGATACGGCACTTCTTCCTCTGCTTGTAAACACATCTCCTCCTCGCTTCTGGGTTATGTGTCCGAACGCTGGATCTGCGTAATATTCTCACGCATGCGTCATGGTGCTTCATGAGTTCACGGCAGAGGCCAAAGTTTGTGTTGAATAAAGTCGTTATTTAGATTTTTTTCTGCACACAAAAACTATTGTCGTCGCTTTGTAAAATTATTGTAGAGCCACTGTAGAGAGATGGACTTTATAATGACGTTTTTAGTGCCTTTTATGGGTCTTGTGAGTGTAAATGTACTGAATCCCTATGGAGGGCTTGCTGAGGCCTTTCTCAGCCATCAGCTTTCAACAAAAATATCTTCATTTGTGTTCCGAAGATGAACGGAGGTCTTACCGGTGTCGAACGACATGAGGGTGAGTAATTAATGACATAATTTTCATTTTTAGGTGAACTAACCCTTTAAGCGTACCCCACGTCACCACCTCAGAAAAACCCACATGCACGCTCTCCACTGCGCCCCTTTTTTAAAATCTCTCTGTGCGCTCCTCCACAGGTGGATGCAATCAAAGTCATGCGATCACCCAGTGACTACACTACATTACATTAGACAAATAACCTTTACAGAACGTCCTGTGAACCAAACATTGTCGGATAAAGTGAACGAGATTTATTTAGCTGGCTATAAATGAAACTGAATAAATGTGTTTTATATGTGTAGCCTATTGTTTATTTGCGCTGAACATCGTGTTGATCAATGATTTCTCAGGATTTACATCAGCGATTATGTGAGAATGGAAACAGAAAGTGACAGTAAAGTTTTCAGAAACGAAACACTGAGGCGGGGCTTGAGTTGATGCTTTGTATAAATATTCATGCCTCGGCTCACTGTGACCAGAGACACATTGTTTTATTTCGGTGTGAGGCTTACAAGACTTATTCAAGAAAGCAATTCAGCGAAAGCCGTAGCAGCCTGGATAACTCAGCTTGGTAAGTCTCATAAATTGCCTATTATGAAAATATTGCACATTAGGCATACTCCAGTTTTGAATAAGTAGGCTATGTTGTAGTAGTTCTAATACTTTTATATTTTATCTCATGTTGGCAGGAAATGGAACTGATAATAAAACTGCTGAACGGAGATGTGAAGCAGCTGGTGGTGAACGGTAATGCCACAGTTGGTGAACTCAAGCGGCTCATCTCTCAGCACTTCAATGCACCTCCTAACAAACAGAAGCTTTCCAGCGAAAACGGTCACCGTATCAGCCTTGAGGATGATTCCAGAAGCCTCAGCAGTTACGGTTTACTCTCAGGCTCAGTGGTGATGCTGCTCATCACGAACCCTGCACCTCTCCAAGTGTTCGTCAAGAACGAGAAGGGCCAGACCAAAACCTATGATGTTGATGTCAACGAGACCGTAGACCAGCTCAAGATGAAGATCTTTCAGAAAGAGGGTGTCCCCAAGGATCAGCAGATACTGATTTACAGCGGCAGACAACTGGAGGCTGGCAAGAAGTTGCAAGACTACGGCATCACATCTGCAAGCACCATTCACATGACTCTGCGTCTCCGAGGAGGATAATCGGTTAGAATCTGTGCACAAAACAGTGCTGTTGTCGTTATTGTGTTAAATTATGTAAATTATGTAAATGATAGGCCTACTTAAGTTGATGATGTAACGTATTGATTGTGTTACAACGTCATGTCTTAAGAACTGTAATGTAATTCCAGTGTATTTATCTGCATTTTATAATTTATTAATTATTATTTTTGCTTTATTTTAAATGATTAGAACTCATTTTGAGGCTACCTTGTAAGTTTGCTGAGGCCCCGGCTGAGTAGGCTATGAAGGAAAACACACACACACACACACACACACACACACACACACACACACACACACACACACACACACACACACACACACACACACACACACACACAGAGGCCTGTATTACGCTAAATAAAGACTCCTACTGAAAGACACTTTTAGATAAGATTATGTATAGCCTATAAATGTACCCACATAGGCTTAACATGTCTGTCTGATATTAGAATATTTTGTGTAAATTGTGATTTAATGTATGTAATTGAATAAATTGATAAAATATGGAATTAGATGAAAAATTTCTCATACAGCAGTTTGGTCATATGCACTGGCCTACCCTTTGTTGTTATGAATGTTGTACAATATATTTTTATGTTGTAAATAAAATGTAAATACCAGTCCTGTGCATTGTGCATGTTTTATCGACTTATGGAGTTACTGGTAAAGAGTTTCTCTTTGTGAGCGTTGGTTAGAGGTGGCTGAAATTCAACTTTACCCACAACTGCCAGCCTGCATGAGAGGTTCTTGAGACAGCAGCAGCTCCAAATACCTGTTTGTAGGGTTTCCATTTACCTATTTAAATGTAGTAATAGTTCAAACTATTTAACAAACCTGTCTCAGATTGGTGGATTGAAATCAGTTATCTAAAAAGATATGGAGAAATAAAACAATCACTTTCTTCGAAAAACTAAAATCGGAATGTTTATCGTACTGACATGTCTCTTGCATAATAATTTGGAACACTGTGTAGATAAACTTTAATACTTCAGTTTTAGCCATGCACATGTAGCTGTTTTGACATCAAAAGTGTCTTACAGTTTTTTACAATCGCTATGACAATTTTTTCAACACTTTTAACACATTTCCTAAACTCTTAACACACCAGCACACCTACCACACACAATTGGCAAAACGGTTAATTTCATGTTCAAAATCACACATTGTAAACTAAACTCTAACACTAATTTTCTAAATAAAATAACACACTAACACAAAACACTAACACGTTCCCTTCCAACAGGAACATTTAGTCAATCATAGCACAATGTTATAAAAACACTAACACTAGATGGAATTACAGAAACGGCACTATTTTTTGTGTCAGGTCTGCCCTTATACAATAGACTGTATATTTTATTGATCTTAGATTGGGTGTCGTTTGAAGCCTCTCCACATTTGTGTTTTGTTGGGTTTAGTAAATGCATGCATTTTGTTTCTTTTGCTGCAGAAATTCAATACAAAAAATGAATAACCCATCTCAGGGTAGTTTTATAGAATGCCCTTCAGTTTTATTTCATTATCAGCAATCACCATGTTGACAATAGCAAGTTCATGTTCTTCATTTAGGAGCTTTCCTCTGCCCCCTGAGGGAGGTAGATGTTGAATCCTTAGAGGGACAAAATACAGTTAGGCTACATATTAGAGACCAGAGGCATACAGTCACTGAAATACATGGTAAAAGTATTTTCACTTTGCAGAAGGAGAAGCCCTTATACGATATCATTTCTGGAAAAAAATTCTGTATAATGGATGCCACTGTGTCCCGGCTGAGATTTGGCTGTGCTCGTTCACCAGCCTCTCTGTATAGCCTGTGTCCAGGCATTCCTCTCCCTTGCCCTTGTCCCACTCCTCTCCCTCGTCTTGGTACTGATCTTCCTTTCCCTCATAAAGGCATTTTTCTTACTTTCTTTGTGTTGCTCTATATTCCTTTTCCACACAAGATCAGCCCAAAGAGGCCCTCTTTTACTGTATACCATATGGTCATGTGATTGAAAGAACATCAACACCTGAACAATTCCTAGATGGGAATCAGCTGGAATTTATATATCACAACTTCAATCAGCTGTTACTCAGTAACAATGGAATAAAATACAGGGGATAAATTTGTGTTTCAATTCTCAATATAAACAGCTAAAGCGCCGAAACTGAAACTCTGTATACTTTCTCGACACTTTCAAACAGCATATCAAAAAAATGTTTCGGGAACAAATCGCCTACCCTGCCTTTAAAGCTACACTATGTATTTTTTCGTCGCTAGGGGGTCGCTAACCTCTTCAAGACAATAACAAAGGCGTAGATTGATGATGCAGGGAACGAGCGTGGAATCATGGAACTTGTCGTCATACTGATGGATCTAATTAGTGGAGCGGCTAAGTGATATAATTGTTCAGTTTATGATACAAGCGTGAAAATTGGCATGAGCAGTCTCCATGGGTCACTTGACAAGAAAATTGTCAGAGCCACTTGAAATTTCAAGATGGCGGCCATTTTTCAAGATGGCCGACACCTTAGTGGAGCAGTTAAGTGATATAGTGGTTTATTTGGTGATACAAGCATGAAAATTGGCATGAGCAGTCTCTGATGGTCACTAGACAATAAGCCACCCACAGCTATTTGAAATTTCAAGATGGCGGCCATTTTTCAAGATGGCCACCACCTTAGTGGAGCAATTAGGCTTAAGAAATCATTTAGTCCAGGGATCGGGTCGTCTAGGCCCCTGCCTTCGACTGCTGCCCGATTCGCTTTGCACTGGCCCCTTACGGTCCCTCCCGTGAGTGGTGGGCCCGCGGGAAGGTGTACCCACGTCGTGGGGGAAGGCCCGTGGGGGAAGGCACGGCCACCAGGCGCTCGCATATGAGCCCCAACCTCAGGCCTGGCTCCAGGGTGGGGCCCCGGCTGCGCCGTACAGGGCGACGTCACAGCATAACGAACACCATATTCAAGCATAAGGGTGTCCATCAGTGCACATGGCACCAGGACACCCTAGGTCGTAGGTCAATGATCGACTTTGTGGTCGTTTCATCTGACCTGCGGCCGTATGTCTTGGACACTCGGGTGAAGAGAGGGGCGGAGCTGTCAACTGATCACCACCTGGTGGTGAGTTGGATCCGATGGCGGGGGAGGAAGCTGGATAGACTCGGTAGACCCAAACGTACTGTGAGGGTCTGCTGGGAACGTTTGGCCAAGTCTCCTGTCAGAGGGATCTTCAACTCCTGCCTCCGGCAGAGCTTCAACTGGATCCCGAGGGAGGCTGGAGATATTGAGTCTGAGTGGACCATGTTCTCCACCTCCATTGTCAAAGCGGCTGCTCGGAGCTGTGGACGCAAGGTCTCTGGTGCCTGTCGAGGCGGCAATCCCCGAACCCGGTGGTGGACACCGGAAGTAAGGGATGCCGTCAAGCTGAAGAAGGAGTCCTATCGGGCCTGGCTGGCTTGTGGGACTCCTGAGGCAGCTGACAGGTACCGGCAGGCTAAACGGACTGCAGCCCGGGTGGTTGTGGAGGCAAAAACTCGGGCCTGGGAGGAGTTCGGTGAGGCCATGAAAAAGGACTATCAGCTGGCCTCGAAGAGATTCTGGCAAACCGTCCAGCGCCTCAGGAGGGGGAAGCAGTGCCCTACCAATGCTGTTTACAGTGGCGATGGGCGGCTGTTGACCTCAACTGGGGATGTTGTCGGACGGTGGAAGGAATACTTCGAGGATCTCCTCAATCCCGCCATCACGTCTTCCATTGAGGAAGCAGAGGCTGGGGGCTCAGAGGAGGACTCGTCCATCACCCAAGCTGAAGTCACCGAGGTGGTCAAGAAACTCCTCGGTGGCAAGGCACCAGGGGTGGATGAGATCCGCCCTGAGTACCTCAAGTCTCTGGATGTTGTGGGGCTGTCTTGGCTGACACGCCTCTGCAGCATCGCGTGGCGGTCGGGGACAGTGCCTCTGGGATGGCAGACCGGGGTGGTGGTCCCTCTTTTTAAGAAGGGGGACCGGGGGGGGTGTTCCAACTATAGGGGGATCACACTTCTCAGCCTCCCCGGGAAAGTCTATGCCAGGGTACTGGAGAGGAGAATTCGGCCGATAGTAGAACCTCGGATTCAGGAGGAACAGTGTGGTTTTCGTCCTGGTCGTGGAGCACTGGACCAGCTCTATACCCTCTACAGGGTGCTGGAGGGTTCATGGGAGTTTGCCCAACCAGTCCACATTTGTTTTGTGGATTTGGAGAAGGCATTCGACTGTGTCCCTCGCGGCACCTTGTGTAGGGTGCTCGGGGAATATGGGGTCCGGGGTCCTTTGCTGAGGGCTGTCCGGTCCCTGTATGACCGGAGCAGGAGTTTGGTCCGCATTGCCGGCAGTAAGTCAGACTTGTTCCCGGTGCATGTTGGACTCCAGCAGGGCTGCCCTTTGTTGCCAGTTCTGTTCATAATTTTTATGGACAGAATTTCTAGGCGCAGCCAAGGGCCGGAGGGTGTCAGGTTTGGGGACCACACGGTTTCGTCTCTGCTCTTTGCGGATGACGTAGTGTGTTCCAACTATAGGGGGATCACACTTCTCAGCCTCCCTGGGAAAGTCTATGCCAGGGTACTGGAGAGGAGAATTCAGCTGATAGTGGAACCTTGGATTCAGGAGGAACAGTGTGGTTTTCGCCCCGGTCGTGGAACACTGGACCAGCTCTATACCTTTTCCAGGGTCCTGGAGGGTTCATGGGAGTTTGCCCAACCAGTCCATATGTGTTTTGTGGATTTGGAGAAAGCATTCGACCGTGTTCCTCGTGGCATACTGCTTAGGGCTGTTCGGTCCCTTTACGACCGGAGCAGGAGCTTGGTTCGCATTGCCGGCAGTAAGTCAGACTTGTTCCCGGTGCATGTTGGACTCCGGCAAGGCTGCCCTTTGTCGCCAGTTCTGTTCATAATTTTTATGGACAGAATTTCTAGGTGCAGCCAAGGGCCGGAGGGTGTCAGGTTTGGGGAACACACGGTTTCGTCTCTGCTCTTTGCGGATGACGTTGTCGTGTTGGCCCCTTCTAACCAGGACCTTCAGCATGCACTGGGACGGTTTGCAGCCGAGTGTGAAGCAGCTGGGATGGGGATCAGCACCTCCAAATCTGAGGCCATGGTCCTCAGTCGGAAAAGGGTGGCTTGCCCACTTCAGGTTGGTGGAGAGTTCCTGCCCCAAGTGGAGGAGTTCAAGTATCTAGTGGTCTTGTTCACGAGTGAGGGAAGGATGGAACGGGAAATTGACAGACGGATCGGTGCAGCTTCTGCAGTAATGCGGTCGATGTACCGGTCTGTCGTGGTGAAGAAAGAGCTAAGCCGTAAGGCGAAGCTCTCGATTTACCGGTCAATCTACGTTCCTACTCTCACCTATGGTCATGAGCTTTGGGTCATGACCGAAAGGACAAGATCCCGGATACAGGCAGCCGAAATGAGCTTTCTCTGCAGGGTGGCTGGGCGCTCCCTTAGAGATAGGGTGAGAAGCTCAGTCACTCGGGAGGAACTCGGAATAGAACCGCTGCTCCTCCACATCGAGAGGGGACATCTGAGGTGGCTCGGGCATCTGTTCCGGATGCCTCCCGAACGCCTTCCCGGGAAGGTGTTTCGGGCATGTCCAACCGGGAGGAGGCCCCGGGGAAGACCAAGGACACGCTGGAGGGACTATGTCTCCCAGCTGGCCTTGGAACGCCTCGGTGTCCCCCCGGGAGAGCTAGAGGAAGTGTCTAGGGAGAGGGAACTCTCGGCATCTCTGCTTAGACTGCTGCCCCCGCGACCCGGCTCCGGATAAAGCGGAGGAAGATGGATGGATGGATGGAAATCATTTAGTTGGTGATACAAGCATGGAAATTGCCTTGAGCTGTCTCTAAGGGTCATTTGACAAGAAACTGCCCACAGCAACATAAAATTTCAAGATGGCGGCAATTTTTCTGGATGACTGCCGCCCGCCATGTGGATCTTTAAATGGGTCATCAGGGTTCATTGAGGTAAGTTCATGCCTTAACCCTACACTTAGTCCGATCGTTCATCCAATGCCATTTATATCCCGTGCGATCTGTACACCATCCGGTTAACTAAAACCCCATTAACCTTGGCTCGGCTCTCCCGCGCTGGCACAACCTGTCAATTCAGGTGCGGCTATCTAACCGTTTTGGGGTAGATTAGACAGCATTTGGGATACTAACTTTACAATTAGCTGACATTGAACCCCACTCTGAGTTTAACAGCAGTGATATATCACCAGTGTGCCCTGGTAGTGCAGATATTCACTCTTGTCTAATCTATCAATAATCAACAAATCAACACAACTGTATTTTGATGCGTTAAAAGTTGTTCTTTAGAATAATCTAAAACATATAAAATAAAATGACACCAAATCGTCCTTAATGAAAAAAACAAAAAAAACAATACATTTCTATCGTAAAATTGATCTTTTGAGGATCCAGGGGTCGGCCATCTTGAAAATAGAAATTTCAAGTGGCTGAGAGTGTTTTCTTGTCAAGCAATCCTTAGAGACAGCTCAAGGCAATTTTCATGCTTGTATCACCAACTAAATGATTTCTTAAGCCTAATTGCTCCACTAAGGTGGTGGCCATCTTGAAAAATGGCCGCCATCTTGAAATTTCAAGTAGCTGTGGGTGGCTTATAGTCTAGTGACCATCAGAGACTGCTCATGCCAATTTTCATGCTTGTATCACCAAATAAACCACTATATCACTTAACTGCTCCACTAAGGTGTCGGCCATCTTGAAAAATGGCCGCCATCTTGAAATTTCAAGTGGCTCGGACAATTTTCTCGTCAAGTGACCCATGGAGACTGCCTATGCCAATTTTCACGCTTGTATCATAAACTGAACGATTCTGCCGAACATAAGCACTTAGCCGCTCCACTAAATAATGTTAATGCGGAAATAATGTTTATGGATGAGTGAACGCATTCATGTTATTTAACATGGCTGTTGTATGAAGCAGGGCGTGATTACTAATAAGAGACAGCTATCAGCGCCACACGCGAGTCCCAGGGATAATGAGGACATTTCATTCTACCGAACTACCCGCAAGTGCTGAATTACCACTCATACAGGTCAGTTTGTTTGACAAATTAAAATTGTGAGGAAATGCAATGCTGTTTCACTTGGTTACAGACTACATAAACTGCATTTGAGTGTGTTGAAAGTTATGTTATTCTGTGTTAGTTTGTCATACTGATGATATTCTAATATTTCATTGTGTTGAGATACATAACATTGATTCGTTTTATGTACATTTTCTCACCTGTCTAATAAAGCACATGCAAGAACAGCATCTCTGTCAAGTCGGAGTTCGTTGCAAAGCTCTCGCCATCTCGAAAACGGCACGTTGATATTGGTCCTCTTTTGATTTCTCATTTTGTTCCAAAGTCTGCTGGCCATGGTCTGAACGAAACTACAACAGCATGCCGCTAGACCTTACGCAGTTGTCCACGTCTGTTGCCATGGTTTCTACGGCAGTAAAAGCGGAAACCAAGGGTAACACGGATATGACGCTATTGACAGGCGACTCCCTCACATGTCCCGGTTCCTTGGTTACAATCGCAATTTTCTCATGATTTACAAATAGTTGGAAACATTTGGGGTATTGTAAGTACTCAACTGAACAATATATATATAACACTGGCCTAGTGGTTTTTGTATATTTTACTGCAAAAATCTTACATATTGCACTTTTAATGAAATCACTTCTAAAATCAAAATAATTAAATGTCATGCTCTATATGTTGAATAATCCATCCAAAATTATTTATAAATAAACTTTAATACTTCAATTTTAACCATGTAGCTGCGCCATCAAGTGTCTTAAGAATGTTTAGAAAAGAAGCTTATCCAAGGAAATAAACACAATACTGCACTATAAATAGACTGTTTAGCACATAAACAAGATTGTCACCTATCAGGTCAGGTGTGCCTATTGGGCGCTGTATCATGCAAACTTTATGGACCAGGTGTATTTGCCTGCTGCTTCTGTATGACGTGCTTCACTTACCTGGATTTCCCCAATCACGTGATCATGTGGAATGCCTTCTCATTCCAAGGATCCTCTTATGTCTAAATGAAACTCAAGTAGACGACTGTTAAAAAAAACTAACGTTCATGTTTATTTATTTGTATATACATTTTTATGTTTATGAAAACTCTATGTTGATAAACAATGTACTGTTGTTAATCTAAATTACATTAAACAAATAGGCCAATAGCTACCCGCTGCAAACACACAACGTTCCTCTAGCGTTTCCATATAACCTTTCCAGAATGCCGATGTTGCATGGGTGTTTTTGTAATAAAAATAACCTATAGCCTACAGAACGTTCTCTAATGGTTATAGGTTTTATTTTTATAACCACGAACAACCTTTCCGGATCCAAACAATTGTCGGATAAAGCACACGAGATTTAGCTATAAGGCGAATCATTAGGCTATTTAAATTTAACTGAATAAATGTGTTTTATATTTTGTAGCCTACTATTTATTTGCGCTGAACATCATGCTGATCAATGATTTCTCAGGACTTACATCAGCGATTATGTGAGAATGGAAACAGAAAGTGACAGTAAGTTTTCAGAAACGAAACACTGAGGCGGGGCTTGAGTTGATGCTTTGTATAAATATTCATGCCTCGGCTCACTGTGACCAGAGACACATTGTCTGGTTTCGGTGTGAGACTTACAAGACTTATTCAAGCAATTCAGCGAAAGACGTAGGCTACTATTTGCACAACTCTTGGTAAGTCACATTATTTCATAGCCTATTAGGCTATTAGGAAAATATTGCACATTAATATTAAGGCTAATTTCCAGTTTTAAATAATATGGTGTTGTAGTAGTTCTAATACTTTTATATTTTCTCTCATGTTGGCAGGAAATGGAACTGATAATAAAACTGCTGAACGGAGATGTGAAGCAGCTGGTGGTGAACGGTAATGCCACAGTTGGTGAACTCAAGCGGCTCATCTCTCAGCACTTCAATGCACCTCCTAACAAACAGAAGCTTTCCAGCGAAAACGGTCGCCGTATCAGCCTTGAGGATGATTCCAGAAGCCTCAGCAGTTACGGTTTACTCTCAGGCTCAGTGGTGATGCTGCTCATCACGAACCCTGCACCTCTCCAAGTGTTCGTCATCAACGAGAAGGGCCAGACCAAAACCTATGATGTTGATGTCAACGAGACCGTAGATCAGCTCCAGACGAAGATCTTCCAGAAAGAGGGTGTCCCCAAGGATCAGCAGCGACTGATTTACAGCGGCACACAACTGGAGGCTGGCAAGAAGTTGCAAGACTACGGCATCACATCTGCAAGCACCATTAACATGACTCTGCGTCTCCGAGGAGGATAATCGGTTAGAATGTGTGCACAAAACAGTGCTGTTGTCGTTATTGTGTTAAATTATGTAAATTATGTAAATGATAGGCCTACTTAAGTTGATGATGTAACGTATTGATTGTGTTACAACGTCATGTCTTAAGAACTGTAATGTAATTCCAGAGTATTTATCTGCATTTTATAATTTATTAATTATTATCTTTGCTTTATTTTAAATGATTAGAACTCATTTTGAGGCTACCTTGTAAGTTTGCTGAGGCCCCGGCTGAGTAGGCTATGAAGGAAAACACACACACACACACACACACACACACACACACACACACACACACACACACACACACACACACACACACACACACACACACACACACACACACACACACACACACACACACACACACACACACACACACAGAGGCCTATATTACGCTAAATAAAGACTCCTACTGAAAGACACTTTTAGATAAGATTATGTATAGCCTATAAATGTACCCACATAGGCTTAACATGTCTGTCTGATATTAGAATATTTTGTGTAAATTGTGATTTAATGTATGTAATTGAATAAATTGATAAAATATGGAATTAGATTAATAATTTCTCATACAGCAGTTTGGTCATATGCACTGGCCTACCCTTTGTTGTTATGAATGTTGTACAATATATTTTTATGTTGTAAATAAAATGTAAATACCAGTCCTGTGCATTGTGCATGTTTTATCGACTTATGGAGTTACTGGTAAAGAGTTTCTCTTTGTGAGCGTTGGTTAGAGGTGGCTGAAATGCAACTTTACCCACAACTGCCAGCCTGCATGAGAGGTTCTTGAGACAGCAGCAGCTCCAAATACCTGTTTGTAGGGTTTCCATTTACCTATTTAAATGTAGTAATAGTTCAAACTATTTAACAAACCTGTCTCAGATTGGTGGATTGAAATCAGTTATCTAAAAAGATATGGAGAAATAAAACAATCACTTTCTTCGAAAAACTAAAATCGGAATATTTATCGTACTGACATGTCTCTTGCATAATAATTTGGAACACTGTGTAGATAAACTTTAATACTTCAGTTTTAGCCATGCACATGTAGCTGTTTTGACATCAAAAGTGTCTTACAGTTTTTTACAATCGCTATGACAATTTTTTGAACACTTTTAACACATTTCCTAAACTCTTAACGCACCAACACACCTACCACACACAATTGGCAAAACGGTTAATTTCATGTTCAAAATCACACATTGTAAACTAAACTCTAACACTAATTTTCTAAATAAAATAACACACTAACACAAAACACTAACACGTTCTCTTCCAACAGGAACATTTAGTCAATCATAGCACAATGTTATAAAAACACTAACACTAGATGGAATTACAGAAACGGCACTATTTTTTGTGTCAGGTCTGCCCTTATACAATAGACTGTATATTTTATTGATCTTAGATTGTGTGTTGTTTGAAGCCTCTCCACATTTGTGTTTTGTTGGGTTTAGTAAATGCATGCATTTTGTTTCTTTTGCTGCAGAAATTCAATACAAAAAATGATTAACCCATCTCAGGGTAGTTTTATAGAATGCCCTTCAGTTTTATTTCATTATCAGCAATCACCATGTTGACAATAGCAAGTTCATGTTCTTCATTTAGGAGCTTTCCTCTGCCCCCTGAGGGAGGTAGATGTTGAATCCTTAGAGGGACAAAATACAGTTAGGCTACATATTAGAGACCAGAGGCATACAGTCACTGAAATACATGGTAAAAGTATTTACACTTTGCAGAAGGAGAAGCCCTTATACGATATCATTTCTGGAAAAAAAATCTGGATAATGGATGCCACTGTGTCCCGGCTGAGATTTGGCTGTGCTCGTTCACCAGCCTCTCTGTATAGCCTGTGTCCAGGCATTCCTCTCCCTTGCCCTTGTCCCACTCCTCTCCCTCGTCTTGGTACTGATCTCCCTTTCCCTCATAAAGGCATTTTTCTTACTTTCTTTGTGTTGCTCTATGTTCATTTTCCACACAAGATCAGCCCAAAGAGGCCCTCTTTTACTGTATACCATATGGTCATGTGATTGAAAGAACATCAACACCTGAACAATTCCTAGATGGGAATCAGCTGGAATTTATATATCACAACTTCAATCAGCTGTTACTCAGTAACAATGGAATAAAATACAGGGGATATATTTGTGTTTCAATTCTCAATATAGCTAAAGTGCCGAAACTGAAACTCTGTATACTTTCTCGACACTTTCAAACAGCAAAAAATGTTTCGGGAACAAATCGCCTACCCTGCCTTTAAAGCTACAGTATGTATTTTTCCATCGCTAGGGGGTCGCTAACCTCTTCAAGACAATAACAAAGGCGTAGATTGATGATGCAGGGAACGAGCGTGGAATCATGGAACTTGTCGTCATACTGATGGATCTAATTAGTGGAGCGGCTAAGTGATATAATCGTTCAGTTTATGATACAAGCGTGAAAATTGGCATGAGCAGTCTCTGATGGTCACTAGACAATAAGCCACCCACAGCTATTTGAAATTTCAAGATGCCAGCCATTTTTCAAGATGGCCACCACCTTAGTGGAGCAATTAGGCTTAAGAAATCATTTAGTCCAGGGATCGGGTCCTCTAGGCCCCTGCCTTCGACTGCTGCCCGATTCGCTTTGCACCGGCCCCTTACGGTCCCTCCCGTGAGTGGTGGGCCTGCGGGAAGGTGTCCCCACGTCGCTCCTTTGGGCTGAGCCTGGCCGGACCCCGTGGGGGAAGGCACGACCACCAGGCGCTCGCATACGAGCCCCAACCCCAGGCCTAGCTCCAGGGTGGGGCCACGGCTGCGCCGTACAGGGCGACGTCACAGCATAACGAACACCATGTTCAAGCATAAGGGTGTCCATCAGTGCACATGGCACCAGGACACCCTAGGTCGTAGGTCAATGATCAACTTTGTGGTCGTTTCATCTGACCTGCGGCCGTATGTCTTGGACACTCGGGTGAAGAGAGGGGCGGAGCTGTCAACTGATTACCACCTGGTGGTGAGTTGGATCCGATGGTGGGGGAGGAAGCTGGATAGACTCGGTAGGCCAAAACGTACTGTGAGGGTCTGCTGGGAACGTTTGGCCGAGTCTCCTGTCAGAGAGATCTTCAACTCCTGCCTCCGGCAGAGCTTCAACTGGATCCCGAGGGAGGCTGGAGATATTGAGTCTGAGTGGACCATGTTCTCCACCTCCATTGTCAAAGCGGCTGTGGACGCAAGGTCTCCGGTGCCTGTCGAGGCTGCAATCCCCGAACCCGGTGGTGGACACCGGAAGTAAGGGATGCCGTCAAGCTGAAGAAGGAGTCCTATCGGGCCTGGCTGACTTGTGGGACTCCTGAGGCAGCTGACAGGTACCGGCAAGCTAAAAGGACTGCAGCCCGGGTGGTTGTGGAGGCAAAAACTCGGGCCTGGGAGGAGTTCGGTGAGGCCATGAAAAAGGACTATCGGCTGGCCTCGAAGAGATTCTGGCAAACCGTCCGGCGCCTCAGGAGGGGGAAGCAGTGCCCTACCAACACTGTTTACAGTGGCGATGGGCGGCTGTTGACCTCAACTGGGGATGTTGTCGGACGGTGGAAGGAATACTTCGAGGATCTCCTCAATCACGCCGTCACGTCTTCCATTGAGGAAGCAGAGGCTGGGGGCTCAGAGGAGGACTCATCCATCACCCAAGCTGAAGTCACCGAGGTGGTCAAGAAACTCCTCGGTGGCAAGGCACCGGGGGTGGATGAGATCCGCCCTGAGTACCTCAAGTCTTTGGATGTTGTGGGGCTGTCTTGGCTGGCACGCCTCTGCAGCATCGCGTGGCGGTCGGGGACAGTGCCTCTGGGATGGCAGACCGAGGTGGTGGTCCCTCTTTTTAAGAAGGGGGACCGGAGGGTGTGTATGAATATGGGGTCCGGGGTCCTTTGCTGAGGGCTGTCCGGTCCCTGTATGACCGGAGCAGGAGTTTGGTCCGCATTGCCGGCAGTAAGTCAGACTTGTTCCCGGTGCATGTTGGACTCCGGCAGGGCTGCCCTTTGTCGCCAGTTCTGTTCATAATTTTTATGGACAGAATTTCTAGACGCAGCCAAGGGCCGGAGGGTGTCAGGTTTGGGGACCACACGGTTTCGTCTCTGCTCTTTGCGAATGACGTTGTCGTATTGGCCCCTTCTAACCAGGACCTTCAGCATGCACTGGGGCGGTTTGCAGCCGAGTGTGAAGCGGCTGGGATGGGGATCAGCACCTCCAAATCTGAGGCCATGGTCCTCAGTCGGAAAAGGGTGGCTTGCCCACTTCAGGTTGGTGGAGAGTTCCTGCCCCAAGTGGAGGACTTCAAGTAATTAGGGGTCTTGTTCACGAGTGAGGGGAGGATGGAACGGGAGATTGACAGACGGATCGGTGCAGCTTCTGCAGTAATGCGTTCGATGTACCGGTCTGTCGTGGTGAAGAAAGAGCTAATCCGTAAGGCGAAGCTCTCGATTTACCGGTCAATCTACGTTCCTACTCTCACCTATGGTCATGAGCTTTGGGTCATGACCGAAAGGACAAGATCCCGGATACAGGCAGCTGAAATGAGCTTTCTCCGCAGGGTGGCTGGGCGCTCCCTTAGAGATAGGGTGAGAAGCTCAGTCACTCGGGAGGAACTCGGAGTAGAACCGCCGCTCCTCCACATCGAGAGGGGACAGCTGAGGTTGCTCGGGCATCTGTTCCGGATGCCTCCCGAACGCCTTCCCGGGAAGGTGTTTCGGGCATGTCCAACCGGGAGGAGGCCCCGGGGAAGACCAAGGACACGCTGGAGGGACTATGTCTCCCGGCTGGCCTTGGAACGCCTTGGTGTCCCCCCGGGAGAGCTAGAGGAAGTGTCTAGGGAGAGGGAAGTCTGGGCATCTCTGCTTAGACTGCTGCCCCCGCGACCCGGCCCCGGATAAAGTGGAAGAAGATGGATGGATGGATGGATGGATGGATGGATGGATGGATGGAAATCATTTAGTTGGTGATACAAGCATGAAAATTGCCTTGAGCTGTCTCTAAGGGTCATCTGACAAGAAACTGCCCACAGCAACATAAAATTTCAAGATGGCGGCAATTTTTCTGGATGACTGCCGCCCGCCATGTGGATCTTTAAATGGGTCATCAGGGTTCATTGAGGTAAGTTCATGCCTTAACCCTACACTTAGTCCGATCGTTCATCCAATGCCATTTATATCCCGTGCGATCTGTACACCATCCGGTTAACTAAAACCCCATTAACCTTGGCTTGGCTCTCCCGCGCTGGCACAACCTGTCAATTCAGGTGCGGCTATCTAACCGTTTTGGGGTAGATTAGACAGCATTTGGGATACTAACTTTACAATTAGCTGACATTGAACCCGAGTTTAACAGCAGTGATATATCACCAGTGTGCCCTGGTAGTGCAGATATTCACTCTTGTCTAATCTATCAATAATCAACAAATCAACACAACTGTATTTTGATGCGTTAAAAGTTGTTCTTTAGAATAATCTAAAACATATAAAATAAAATGACACCAAATCGTCCTTAATGAAAAAAACAAAAAAAACAATACATTTCTATCGTAAAATTGATCTTTTGAGGATCCAGGGGTCGGCCATCTTGAAAATAGAAATTTCAAGTGGCTGAGAGTGTTTTCTTGTCAAGCAATCCTTAGAGACAGCTCAAGGCAATTTTCATGCTTGTATCACCAACTAAATGATTTCTTAAGCCTAATTGCTCCACTAAGGTGGTGGCCATCTTGAAAAATGGCCGCCATCTTGAAATTTCAAGTAGCTGTGGGTGGCTTATAGTCTAGTGACCATCAGAGACTGCTCATGCCAATTTTCATGCTTGTATCACCAAATAAACCACTATATCACTTAACTGCTCCACTAAGGTGTCGGCCATCTTGAAAAATGGCCGCCATCTTGAAATTTCAAGTGGCTCGGACAATTTTCTCGTCAAGTGACCCATGGAGACTGCCTATGCCAATTTTCACGCTTGTATCATAAACTGAACGATTCTGCCGAACATAAGCACTTAGCCGCTCCACTAAATAATGTTAATGCGGAAATAATGTTTATGGATGAGTGAACGCATTCATGTTATTTAACATGGCTGTTGTATGAAGCAGGGCGCGATTACTAATAAGAGACAGATTTCAGCGCCACACGCGAGTCCCAGGGATAATGAGGACATTTCATTCTACCGAACTACCCGCAAGTGCTGAATTACCACTCATACAGGTCAGTTTGTTTGACAAATTAAAATTGTGAGGAAATGCAATGCTGTTTCACTTGGTTACAGACTACATAAACTGCATTTGAGTGTGTTGAAAGTTATGTTATTCTGTGTTAGTTTGTCATACTGATGATATTCTAATATTTCATTGTGTTGAGATACATAACATTGATTCGTTTTATGTACATTTTCTCACCTGTCTAATAAAGCACATGCAAGAACAGCATCTCTGTCAAGTCGGAGTTCGTTGCAAAGCTCTCGCCATCTCGAAAACGGCACATTGATATTGGTCCTCTTTTGATTTCTCATTTTGTTCCAAAGTCTGCTGGCCATGGTCTGAACGAAACTACAACAGCATGCCGCTAGACCTTACGCAGTTGTCCACGTCTGTTGCCATGGTTTCTACGGCAGTAAAAGCGGAAACCAAGGGTAACACGGATATGACGCTATTGACAGGCGACTCCCTCACATGTCCCGGTTCCTTGGTTACAATCGCAATTTTCTCATGATTTACAAATAGTTGGAAACATTTGGGGTATTGTAAGTACTCAACTGAACAATATATATATAACACTGGCCTAGTGGTTTTTGTATATTTTACTGCAAAAATCTTACATATTGCACTTTTAATGAAATCACTTCTAAAATCAAAATAATTAAATGTCATGCTCTATATGTTGAATAATCCATCCAAAATTATTTATAAATAAACTTTAATACTTTAGTTTTAGCCATGTAGCTGCGCCATCAAGTGTCTTAAGAATGTTTAGAAAAGAAGCTTATCCAAGGCAATAAACACAATACTGCACTATAAATAGACTGTTTAGCACATAAACAAGATTGTCACCTATCAGGTCAGGTGTGCCTATCGGGCGCTGTATCATGCAAACTTTATGGACCAGGTGTATTTGCCTGCTGCTTCTGTATGACGTGCTTCACTTACCTGGATTTCCCCAATCACGTGATCATGTGGAATGCCTTCTCATTCCAAGGATCCTCTTATGTCTAAATGAAACTCAAGTAGACGACTGTTAAAAAAAACTAAAGTTCATGTTTATTTATTTGTATATACATTTTTATGTTTATGAAAACTCTATGTTGATAAACAATGTACTGTTGTTAATCTAAATTACATTAAACAAATAGGCCAATAGCTACCCGCTGCAAACACACAACGTTCCTCTAGCGTTTCCATATAACCTTTCCAGAATGCCGATGTTGCATGGGTGTTTTTGTAATAAAAATAACCTATAGCCTACAGAACGTTCTCTAATGGTTATAGGTTTTATTTTTATAACCACGAACAACCTTTCCGGATCCAAACAATTGTCGGATAAAGCACACGAGATTTAGCTATAAGGCGAATCATTAGGCTATTTAAATTTAACTGAATAAATGTGTTTTATATTTTGTAGCCTACTATTTATTTGCGCTGAACATCATGCTGATCAATGATTTCTCAGGACTTACATCAGCGATTATGTGAGAATGGAAACAGAAAGTGACAGTAAGTTTTCAGAAACGAAACACTGAGGCGGGGCTTGAGTTGATGCTTTGTATAAATATTCATGCCTCGGCTCACTGTGACCAGAGACACATTGTCTGGTTTCGGTGTGAGACTTACAAGACTTATTCAAGCAATTCAGCGAAAGACGTAGGCTACTATTTGCACAACTCTTGGTAAGTCACATTATTTCATAGCCTATTAGGCTATTAGGAAAATATTGCACATTAATATTAAGGCTAATTTCCAGTTTTAAATAATATGGTGTTGTAGTAGTTCTAATACTTTTATATTTTATCTCATGTTGGCAGGAAATGGAACTGATAATAAAACTGCTGAACGGAGATGTGAAGCAGCTGGTGGTGAACGGTAATGCCACAGTTGGTGAACTCAAGCGGCTCATCTCTCAGCACTTCAATGCACCTCCTAACAAACAGAAGCTTTCCAGCGAAAACGGTCACCGTATCAGCCTTGAGGATGATTCCAGAAGCCTCAGCAGTTACGGTTTACTCTCAGGCTCAGTGGTGATGCTGCTCATCACGAACCCTGCACCTCTCCAAGTGTTCGTCAAGAACGAGAAGGGCCAGACCAAAACCTATGATGTTGATGTCAACGAGACCGTAGATCAGCTCCAGACGAAGATCTTCCAGAAAGAGGGTGTCCCCAAGGATCAGCAGCGACTGATTTACAGCGGCAGACAACTGGAGGCTGGCATGAAGCTGCAAGACTACGGCATCACATCTGCAAGCACCATAACATGACTCTGCGTCTCCGAGGAGGATAATCGGTTAGAATGTGTGCACAAAACAGTGCTGTTGTTGTTTTTGTGTTAAATTATGTAAATGCTGTAAATATGATATTCGAGCTAACCCATTGATTGTGTTATAAACATCACTATGTTTTAAGAACTAATGTGATTCCAGAGTGTTTATCTGCATTGTATAACTTTTATAGGTATGAAATATATTTCACTGTATTTGGCATTGTAAGTAAAATAATAAATGCTCTATACATTCCCAAGCAGAGTTTCAGTTTTTTATCGACTTATTTTCTAGACCAGTGGTTCTCAAACTTTTTGACTCCAAAGGCTTCCCACTGTCCACATCATTATTCAAAATCCCCAATAAGTTTGTGGTCCCTTTTTATCAAATATTTCAAAGCTTGTTTGAAATATTTTAACCTATTCTTTATTTTAAAAAATGCACATGGAGTTTTAAGATTTTATTATTTTACATTACTTTTCTAGGTCTAAAAATCATCCTTTTAAAATTAGGGTACCTATCCAGGTTTCATGTCTAAATGAAACTCAAGTAGACGACTGTTTAAAAAAAAAACTTGCATTCATGTCGATTTATTTGTATATAAATTTGTATGTTTATGACAACTCTATGTTGATAATCTATGCACTGTTGTTAATGTAAATTACATTAGACAAATAGGCCAATACCCGCTGCAAACACAGAGCGTTCCCCTAGCGTTTCCATATAACCTTTCCAGAATGCTGATGTTGCATGGGTGTTTTTGTATTAACATAAAAATAACCTATAGCCTACAGAATGTTCTCTAATGGTTATAGGTTTTATTTTTATAACCATGAATGGGTCGCTCTCAGGAGCTCAGTGAATTTAAGCGTAACCATGTAAAACTTTCTGCAGAGTCAATAGCTACAGACCTCCAAACTTTATATGGCCTTCAGATTAGCTCAAGAACAGTGCGTAGAGAGCTTGATGGAATGGGTTTCGATGGTAGAGCAGCTGCATCCAAGCCATACATCACCAAGTGCAATGCAAAGTGTCGGATGCAGTGGTGTAAAGCATGCCACCACTGGACTCTAGAGCAGTGGAGACGTGTTCTCTGGAGTGACGAATCACGCTTTTCTGTCTGGCAATCCGATGGACGAGTCTGGGTTTGGCGGTTGCCAGGAGAACAGTACTTTCCTGACTGTATTATGCCAAGTGTAAAGTTTGGTGGAGGGGGGATTATGGTGTGGGGTTGTTTTTCAGGGGTTGGGCTTGGCCTCTTAGTTCCAGTGAAAGGAACTCTTAATGTTTCAGCATACCAATACATTTCATGCTCCCAACTTTCTGGGAACCGTTTGGGGATGGCCCCTTCCTGTTCCCAACATGACTGTGCACCAGTGCACAAAGCAAGGTCCATAAAGACATGGATGAGTGGTGTGGAGGAACTTGACTGTCCTGCACAGAGTCCTGACCTCAACCTGATAGAAAACCATTGGGATGAATTCGAGCGGAGACTGAGAGTCAGGCCTTCTTGTCCAACATCAATGCCTGACCTCACAAATGCGCTTCTAACCTCAAAAATTCCCATGAACACACTCCTAAACCTTGTGGAAAGCCTTCCCAGAAGAGTTGAAGCTGTTATAGCTGCAAAGGGTGGGCCAACTCCATATTAAACCCTATGGATTAAGAATGGGATGTCATTAAAATTAATGTGCATATAAAGGCAAACATTCCAAAACTTTTGGCAATACAGTGCATTTATAATATATATTAGCACATATTAATACTTATAATCATTTAAAATAAAGCAAAATAAGTCATCTTGAGGCTACCTTGTAAGTTTGCTGAGGCCCCGGCTGATAAATTTAGGCCTATTTTACACACCTAAAGGATTATTAGGAACACCTGTTCAATTTCTCATTAATGCAATTATCTAATCAACCCATCACATGGCAGTTGCTTCAATGCATTTAGGGGTGTGGTCCTGGTCAAGACAATCTCCTGAACTCCAAACTGAATGTCAGAATGGGAAAGAAATGACAATTTTGAGCGTGGCATGGTTGTTGGTGCCAGACGGGCCGGTCTGAGTATTTCACAATCTGCTCAGTTACTGGGATTTTCATGCACAACCATTTCTAGGGTTTACAAAGAATGGTGTGAAAAGGGAAAAACATCCAGTATGCGGCAGTCCTGTGGGCGAAAATGCCTTGTTGATGCTAGAGGTCAGAGGAGAATGGGCCGACTGATTCAAGCTGATAGAAGAGCAACTTTGACTGAAATAACCACTCGTTACAACCGAGGTATGCAGCAAAGCATTTGTGAAGCCACAACACTCACAACCTTGAGGCGGATGGGCTACAACAGCAGAAGACCACACCGGGTACCACTCATCTCCACTACAAATAGGAAAAAGAGGCTACAATTTGCACGAGCTCACCAAAATTGGACAGTTGAAGACTGGAAAAATGTTGCCTGGTCTGATGAGTCTCAATTTCTGTTGAGACATTCAGATGGTAGAGTCAGAATTTGGCGTAAACAGAATGAGAACATGGATCCATCATGCCTTGTTACCACTGTGCAGGCTGGTGGTGGTGGTGTAATGGTGTGGGGGATGTTTTCTTGGCATACTTTAGGCCCCTTAGTGTCAATTGGGCATCGTTTAAATGCCACGGCCTACCTGAGCATTGTTTCTGACCATGTCCATCCCTTTATGACCACCATGTACCCATCCTCTGATGGCTACTTCCAGCAGGATAATGCACCATGTCACAAAGCTCAAATCATTTCAAATTGGTTTCTTGAACATGACAATGAGTTCACTGTACTAAAATGGCCCCCACAGTCACCAGATCTCAACCCAATAGAGCATCTTTGGGATGTGGTGGAACGGGAGCTTCGTGCCCTGGATGTGCATCCCACAAATCTCCATCAACTGCAAGATGCTATCCTATCAATATGGGCCAACATTTCTAAAGAATGCTTTCAGCACCTTGTTGAATCAATACCACGTAGAATTAAGGCAGTTCTGAAGGCAAAAGGGGGTCAAACACAGTATTAGTATGGTGTTCCTAATAATCCTTTAGGTGAGTGTGCATTATATATATATATATATATATATATATATATATATATATATATATATATATATATATATATATATATATATATATATATATATATATATATATATATATATATATATATATATATCATAGTACATTTCAAACGAATATTAATCCTAGATCACAATTGACACATTCACAATGCCAGGCACGTCATGTAAGGTGTTTACTCTGTGGCCCATGAATGTAGAATATCAAGGGAACTCATTCTTGGAAAGATTACTGTGGGATTTTAAATAACAAAAACCTAAATAACAAACATAAACATACATAAAACATAACAGACATGAACATCTGAACAAAGTATTTTCCACTGTCTTATCATCTTTCCTTTTAAGTCATACAAATGGATGATATGTCTCCAGAAACCATATACATAATAATAATACAAATGATGACTAAGTTGTGTACATAGCGGACTGGGCGTGGTTGTTTTCTAGGTAGGGCATGTTTCGGCTAACCTGGGTTTCCCTCGTCACATGATCATTGGGAAATACCCTCTCTTTCCAGTGATTCACTCTTCATGAACAGAATGGAAAAAGAAGGTTGTGTAAGTAGCTGTTAACGAAACAAACACTTTTTCGTGACCTTGATTATCCACAAGTAAACTACACTGCACTTGATAGCACTTTGTGGCAACATATGAAGTCAACATGAGCATATATTTATCGTATAATTGCATATTTGATGCATGTTACACAAATGTTAAATAATAATAAATGCATTAGGGAACAAAGAAATGGACTGGACTGTTTGAACTGTACACTATTTGACATAATACAATTCATAACAAAATTCCACAATGATGTAATTCCTGCGCATGCCGTGCTCTGAACACACCCAGATGTTTGTGCCCTACATTGTTTATGGCTTGTTGTGCTCACACCTTTTCTGAAGTATGGAAACTGAAAGTTGCTGAATAAAGGAAACTCGGTTTCAGAACAATCATGAATATTTAGAACTGATTGTTTTTCTGTGAGAGGCAACTTTATTTTTACAATACAAAAATTAAATAGGCTGTATTTGTATAATATATATAACAGTTTTGAAGTCTCTTCTGTTCACCAAGGCTTACAATTTAAAATTTATTTTTTCTATTTGAATACATTTTAAAATGTTATTTATTTCTGTGATTCAAAGCTGAATTTTCAGCAGCCATTACTCCAGTCTTTAGGGTCACATGATCCTTCAAAAATCATTCTAATATGCTGCTCAAGACACATTTATTATTATTAACAATGAAAACAGTTGTGTACAATGTTTTTTCAGGATTAATTGATGAATAGAAAGTTCAAAAGAACAGCACTCATCTGAAATATAAAGCTTTTGCAACATTATAAATGTCTATATTGTCACTTGATCAATTTAATGACTCCTTGCTGAATAAATGTATTAATTTCTTTAAGTTCTTTCAAAAAAAAAAAAATTCTTACTGATCCAAAACTTTTGAACGGTAGTACAATGTTACAAAAGCTTTCTATTTCAAAGAAATACTGTTCTTTTGAGCTTTCTATTCTTTCTAAAAAAAAAAACTTTATACAACTGCTTTCAACATTGATAATAATCATAAATGTTTCTTGAGCAGCAAATCAGCATATTAGAATGATTTCTGAAGGATCATGTGACACTGAAGACTGGAGTAATGATGCTCAAAATTCAGCTTTGCATCACAGGAATAAATTACATTTTAAAATATATTCAAATAGAAAACAGTTATTTTATATTTTAATAATATTTCACAATATTACAGCTTTATATATATATATATATATATATATATACAGTGAGGAAAATAAGTATTTGAACACCCTGCTATTTTGCAAGTTCTCCCACTTAGAAATCATGGAGGGGTCTGAAATTGTCATCGTAGGTGCATGTCCACTGTGAGAGACATAATCTAAAAAAAAAAAAAATCCAGAAATCACAATGTATGATTTTTTAACTATTTATTTGTATGATACAGCTGCAAATAAGTATTTAAACACCTGAGAAAATCAATGTTAATATTTGGTACAGTAGCCTTTGTTTGCAATTACAGAGGTCAAACGTTTCCTGTAGTTTTTCACCAGGTTTTCACACACTGCAGGAGGGATATTGGCCCACTCCTCCACACAGATCTTCTCTAGATCAGTCAGGTTTCTGGCCTGTCGCTGACAAACGCGGAGTTTGAGCTCCCTCCAAAGATTCTCTATTGGGTTTAGGTCTGGAGACTGGCTAGGCCACGCCAGAACCTTGATATGCTTCTTACAGAGCCACTCCTTGGTTATCCTGGCTGTGTGCCTCGGGTCATTGTCATGTTGGAAGACCCAGCCTTGACCCATCTTCAATGCTCTAACTGAGGGAAGGATGTTGTTCCCCAAAATCTCGCAATACATGGCCCCGGTCATCCTCTCCTTAATACAGTGCAGTCGCCCTGTCCCATGTGCAGAAAAACACCCCCAAAGCATGATGCTACCACCCCCATGCTTCACAGTAGGGATGGTGTTCTTGGGATGGTACTCATCATTCTTCTTCCTCCAAACACGTTTAGTGGAATTATGACCAAAAAGTTCTATTTTGGTCTCATCTGACCACATGACTTTCTCCCATGAATCCTCTGGATCATCCAAATGGTCATTGGCAAACTTAAGACGGGCCTTGACATGTGCTGGTTTAAGCAGGGGAACCTTCCGTGCCATGCATGATTTCAAACCATGACGTCTTAGTGTATTACCAACAGTAACCTTGGAAACGGTGGCCCCAGCTCTTTTCAGGTCATTGACCAGCTCCTCCCGTGTAGTTCTAGGCTGATTTCTCACCTTTCTTAGGATCATTGAGACCCCACGAGGTGAGATCTTGCATGGAGCCCCAGTCCGAGGGAGATTGACAGTCATGTTTAGCTTCTTCCATTTTCTAATGATTGCTCCAACAGTGGACCTTTTTTCACCAAGCTGCTTGGCAATTTCCCCGTAGCCCTTTCCAGCCTTGTGGAGGTGGACAATTTTGTCTCTAGTGTCTTTGGACAGCTCTTTGGTCTTGGCCGTGTTAGTATTTGGATTCATACTGATTGTATGTGGTGGACAGGTGTCTTTATGCAGCTAACGACCTCAAACAGGTTCATCTAATTTAGGATAATAAATGGAGTAGAGGTGGACATTTTAAAGGCAGTCTAACAGGTCTTTGAGGGTCAGAATTCTAGCTGATAGACAGGTGTTCAAATATTTATTTGCAGCTGTATCATACAAATAAATAGTTAAAAAAATCATACATTTTGATTTCTGGATTTTTTTTTTAGATTATGTCTATCACAGTGGACATGCACTTACGATGACAATTTCAGACCCCTCCATGATTTCCAAGTGGGAGAACTTGCAAAATAGCAGGGTGTTCAAATACTTATTTTCCTCACTGTATAGACACAATATAACCCACCTTGTTTCAAACAATGTCACACCGTATACCTTTAAATCATAATTATGAGTGAATTAAAATATTTGGTGTGTGTGTGCTGGCAATTATTTTAAACAAAATTTAATAAAGATTTGTCTGTATTTTATCAGGGCAACACAAGTATACAAAGCATATTAGTGTAGCAATTGAAAAAGCAGACACATAATCGCCAGTTACATTTACTAATATGTTTTAAATGCTTGTGCTTGGTAACTGACTTTCACCCAACACAACAGAGAAGGATCCTCGGGTGCACTGGGAACAACCAGATAAGACGTTTTATGACGTGAAAGAATTTGCAGAGAGAGAAATTGGCAGAGAGCTGAGACTCAAGTCTTTCTGAAAATTTCTAATACACCATCTTAAACTCATATATCCTATATATAACTACTTGAGAAATATATAAACATGTATCCATCTCATGATTTGTTTTTATAGGGTTTAATCTATGTGTTAATTCAATCTCTGTTGGATTGGTTTCAGAATTGCATACTATGGTTAACGAAAATCATGTGTATGGCATGTTGGGTGTCTACGAAGTTGAAATGTAAAGATCTGAATGATGGGTTATATGATATGTCAATCCTTGTGCAACATATTAGTATTACAAGAGTCTTTAATAGCAGCTTCCTCTGCAACTGAATCCGGTTTGAAACATAGGGCCATGAATCTCCAGAGGAGATTTTCCCGCTTGGACATCCCAACAATCTCATTGGTCAAGTCTACCATAAGGAGGGTGTGACCACCCCCAAGCTATAAAAGAAGAGATCTAAAATTCTTCTCTCTCTCTTCTTCTGCTTCACGGACACTACACGCTGTGTCTGTGGGCTCCCGCCCCAGAGGCAGCCCACATGGCAGGCCTCTACCCACACCTCTCAAGGCCATGGACCAGAAGGCACAGACTCTACACGCAATGTGCAATTTTCTCATCCTCAATGGATTCGAAGCAACCATGCAAGCTCATCATTTCTTCTTCCTCCAATGCAGAAGAACTTGATCGCCACGTCAAAGCCATCAGACCGAACCCACAAACTTTCTCCTGCGATTTCACCTCGGACGGTCTCCTACAGCTCAGGCTAAATGCAAGTAAAGTACGAAACAGAAATCGCTGTGTAGTTAGTAAAACTGTAAACTCTTTGTTCAGACAAAGAAGTTGGACCCACTTTATATTAGGTGGCCTTAATTACTATGTACTAACATTTTAATTAATAATTTGATACAATGCACTTATTGTGTACATACATGTTTTTACATTGTACTTACATTTTAAAAAATACCTGCATGTAATTACGTCTGTAATTAATTTCTGTAGTTACATTTGTAATTACACAGTTGACACTTCCCTTACACCTAACCCTACTCTTAAACTTACCCATACCACCACACCCGTCCCTAACCCTACCAGTATCCCACCTCAATATCAGCAAAGGTGTTTTGCAATACAATTTTAACACAGTAAGTACAATGTACTTTTTTATTTATTTAAGTACATAGTACTTAAAGCCACCTAATATAAAGTGGGGCCAAGAAGTTTATTAATGGTGGTTCTTCACAAAGGTTCTAGACTTTCTGCATAAATCCATCAATCAGTTCTGACCCTTTTCCCTCCATCCACTTTAACCTTACCTCTTGTCATGTGTGTGTATATATATATATATATATATATATATATATATATATATATATATATATATATATATATATATATATATATATATATATATATATATATATATATATATATATATATATATATATATATATATATTGTGTATGTCTACTGTTAGTTATAGTCTTGTTCTGTGATTTAGTTATTAAAGTTTGTGCACAATATATGTTTGGTCCTGACTTCCTGCCTGCAAACAAATTGTCCCTTAAATGTAAATTCAAAGAAATAAATATTTTTCTGTGGCCATGAAAAATATCCTTTTCTAAGAATTAAATTAATAATCAATACTGAACGTCCTTAGGACGATGATTGTAATGTAAATGTAGCTACATCAAGTTGATCTAGTTAACTGATTCAAATATTCATAATTAATCATAATGAATAATCATAATGAGTTATGAATAATTATTAATATTTCCCCTCAGAGCTAATTCACTACATTAGCAAGGTCACTGCTATTTATGTAAATCTTGGAATAAACTCTGTTAAAGTGTGAAGATAATATAAGTAGTATTAGTAAATGCTAAAATTAGTTTGTTATCAATGTTTTTTTTTATTAATCAAATACAACACAATCAAAATGCTGACATCATTGTCAGAGCCTCCAAAAGCAGTAGAAAGACAATCTTGGGGCAGATTTTTTCTAAAGTTATACATTTCAGGGCAATGATTAAATAGTGGAATTAGCAGTACAATGTCAATACTGATCTAGATAACGGTTATTTTACAGAAACCAACCAATATTCCCTGTCTGTTGTTCTGGAAGACATTTAAAACATCTGATACACATCAGTCCTTTAAAAGGCACACACTGGATTCACCTTAAACCAGCCTAGGCCCCCTGTAGCTGGTTTTGTGGCTTCATTTCCTAACAGAGGCTAGATAGGCATACCAGAATAAGGCAACCAGGTTGGCAAACAGCACTCGAAACTGTGTAAAGAGTAAAAGAAAACAAAAGTGAAATAATGGATCAGAGATCCCTTATGTAACCTGAAAGAGAGGAATTGGTGTCATGCTCTTATGCTTACCTGTACAGGTATATAGTTGATGTTGATAAACTGAAACGGGGTCCAAACTTTCCAGTTCATCTTCATTGCAGGCCAGTAACTTGTTTTAAGTTTGTTTTGAACATCTGTGATTGTCTTGCCCTGCAAAGATCTCATTTTCATTATTTTCAGGATCATAAGGATATAAACTGGCAGTATGAAATAAGACAAAATGAGTTAAATGTACATCATAGATGTAAAATGGAAGCTTGTTTCCGCCAAGGAATAAAAACTAAAAACTTGAGAGAAAAAGTCAAAGTTGTCAAGATATAAAGTTACAACTCCGAACTTTTTCTTAGCAATTCCGAGTTTATATCTAACAATATTGACTTTTTTCCCCCCTCGCAATTCCGAGCTTAGATATAAGCTCAGGATTGCAAGATATAAACTCTGAATTGTGAAAAATAACATCAGAACTGCAAGGAGAAAAGTCAGAATTGTGAGATACAGTCAGAATTGTAAGATATAAATTCGCAATTGCAAGAAAAAAGTCAGAATTGTGAGAAAAAGTCGCAATTACCTATTTTCTGTGGCGGAAACAAGCTTCCATAGTAAACGTAATCACCCTAATGTTTAGATTTATTTTAACTTGTGTTTACCTGCTTGATCATTTCTCTGTGTTCTATTCCTTGTGCATGTGCATGTGCGTGTGTGTGTGTGTGTGGTGCAACGCTGGCAGCTCTTTCATTCCTTTGAACTAAAAAAAAACCAACAACAACTGACTCTATGTTGTACTATGTTGTCTTTTTGCTTTGTGTAGATTCACAGAGAAATCAAAGCCTCTGTCAACAACACACTAATCAGAACCACCTCCTGAGCTGAGAGACTGAAAACTGTAGATCAGCAAACAGATGAAGTTCATTGACCAGCAGCTATACTCTATATTCTGGTCAAAGTTGAGGATCATGAAGGACAGCTCACATAAAATCTGCTTCTAATGAAAAGATTGCTGCCTGCATTGGTGAGTGACAACCAGTCCTGTTGCTTTACACTCCACAACATTATGAAAATCACATGCTTGCTTCATCCATACTCCACCCATCTTACCATAATGACTACCAACTTCTCCATAAAATGTGTCAATGACGGTAACAACCACAAAGTTGCATATAGAGGTATGCCCAGAAAATTAAGTGTGTAAACAAATGCAGAAATTATGTCCTAAAACTTTTTCAGAATCGGTTCTTTCTTTTCAAAGACAACAACTCAATTTATTGTGCACTTTGATCTTTGCACTTGACCTTTTACGTTCACAAATGGCTATATTACACATTATGTGAAAGGTAATATCCGGGGAAAAAAACACAATAGGGGCACTAATGTCCAATAAAGTAGAAAATGTTATTAATGTCACAAAGAAGTTCAGTTATGAAACATTACCTCCAAAGCATTCATAACCACATAAAAGAGCAAGAGGAAAGCAGGGGCGAATATGAGACGTTCCAGCAGAAGGCGCTTGATCAGGCAGTATGGGACGGTGGTTGGCAAAAGCACCTCCAGGAGCTGGTAGAAGTAATGACTGAGTGGACCCGTGAAAAAAAGTCTGAAAAATCAGAGAGACATTTTAAACATTTACAACTCATCATATAAGAGTCCTCATATTAAAGGGTTAGCTCACCCAAAAATGAAAATTCTGTCATTCATTTCTCACCCTCATGTCATGCCCGCAAGACTTTTGTTCATCTTCAGAACACAAATGAAGATATTTTTGATGAAGTCCAAGAGGTTTCTGAACCACACATAGACAGGAACGTCATTGCAACTTTCAAGGCCCAGAAAGGTAGTAAAGTCATCGTTAAAAAAAAAAAAAAGTCCATGTGACTACAGTGGCTCAACCTTAAAGGTCCCGTTCTTCGCGATCCCATTGTTCAAACTTTAGTTAGTGTGTAATGTTGCTGTTAGAGCATAAATAATACCTGTAAAATGATAAAGCTCAAAGTTCAATGCCAAGCGAGATATTTTATTTAACAGAAGTTCCCTTTCAAAGCCTACAGCGAACGGCCGGCTTGGACTACATCCTGGTACTTCCTTCATAAATGACGTCAGTAGAACAGACTAACCTCCGCCCACAAGACTACGCGAAAAAAGGGGGCGTGGTCTTGTTGCTGTCCCACGTGGAGAAGAGGATGTGTCGCGTGGAGAAAAGGAATTGTTGCGTTTGACTGTGTTTGTCGCCATGTCGTCGAGACGCTGTTATTTTCATCCCGGAGTCAAATCACCTTTGTTTGGCTTTCCCAGGGACGCTGTAGAGATCATTAAGCGCATATATATCTCCCGTTAAGAGGCGTGACCTTTCCACGTGCGCTAAGCTGCTGTCGAATCACAACACAGCACCGTGCTACGTTCGCTAAGCTGCTGTCAAATCACAACACGGGAACCGCTGGCACAATCAGAACTCGTTACGTATTTCTGAAGGAGGGACTTCATAGAATAAAGGAAGTCATCAGCCGTTTTTAGGACAGTGTAAACAGCGGTATACAGATAAGTAAATTGTGTTAAAAATACAGTTTTTTTTACACGCGAAACATGAACACGTTATATTGCACACTGTAAACACAATCAAAGCTTCAAAAAGACACGAAGAACGGGACCTTTAATGTTATGAAGTGACGAGAATACTTTTTATTGGCCGACGCTGTGGGCACCATGGCCCATCTGTGTGATTCTTCATCAAAAATATCTTAATTTGTGCTCCAAAGATGAACGAAGGTCTTACAGGTTTGGAATGACATGAGGGTGAGTAATTAATTACAGACTTTTCATTTTGGGGTGAACTAACGCTTTAAATATTTAATCCTTTTGTAAAATGACTTAATGTGTACTGCGACGTATATACAATCAAAATGAATTGTTTAACTCTGAAAGATCACTCTACCCATAAATTGCAAAGTGTACAGGTCCCAGAATGTTGATTTTCTTTTTTGGGCTATTTTCTTTGCTGCTCTTCCTGTACTCCAAAGCTTGAGACAGAAGATTTCCCAAAGCAGATAGAATGCCACTGTAAGGAAGAACAAAACAGCCATTGTATCATTGTACCCAAATGGCCTTGCATCTAATGAAGAAGAACGCTTGTCTTTTTGTGTTTGGTCCAAAAGAGAGTGTTACTTTTGACAGGACTTGATTGCCCCACCCTCCAAACAACCAATGGAAAAATACTTAGTGAAAATGGCTCATGGCTTAAACTTATGGCTCATATTAAACTTTTAATAAATCTTAAGATTAATCTAAATCTTAAGCTTAAAATCTTAAGATTAATCTTAAGCTTAAGATTTATAAAAATAAAAAAAATTTGCTTAGTGTTTAGTGATGAACTTGTTTTAAAAATAGTTTGTATAAAATAAAGCTGACCTCATATTTCCCTGTTGTTATATGAATAATAACTGTTAAGAAATGTATAAAATATAATTATTAATTATATTCGTGACTCTTTATTCATATATGGTTAAGTATTAAGTGTCATTAGCTTATAATTATATTAGTGACATTGCACATTCATACAGTGGGTGTACATTTACCAACCAGAAGAAATAGTAACTATGGTGATTCTATGTTTGTTTCTATGATTAATGTTGATGGACTATTGTTATTATATGATCAGTGTGTAATGTTTATTTGTTAGTGGTTTAACTAAGATAACGATACGATAGTGCAAACCTGGATGTCAGCATGGTAATATTAATTAAACTTAACTTAATTCCCCCGAAATATAACTAGCCAACTAACTTTAACAAAGATGCACACTGACCTCGTAACCGATTTGGTGATGATTGGATATTTCTTTAACAAACTCAAGTATTGCTGCAGTACCCTCGCCAGAAAAGAGGGATCTCGGACAAGTACACTTTGCGTTGGCATCGTCGGTTTACTTTGCTAGTACAACGTCTGTGAACTTGGGTCATAACAGACCAGTGTTTTCTTAACAAAGTGCAAATCCTTGATGAGGGTCGAAAGCAGCGTGCGTGGTCTGGACGTGTACGTGATAGAACGGAACGACTCTGAGCAATCCTATTGGTTTACTTCTACAAGACCACGCCTTAAAGTCCACGTGCTGAGACTTGCCAAAATTCGTATTAAAGGGATAGAATATTCGGTCAACCCTGCATGAATTTTCAAACAATGAAAATTATTGACGACGGGCTGTAAAGACAATAAAATAAATAAATGAAATGACTTGCACTACTTTCCAAGTCTTCCCCTCTTTCATTTGCAAACCTTCATAAATGGCAATTTCAAGACCAAAAAAAAACCTTTAACGTTATGTGATTCAAAACATGTGAAGAAGTGGGAAACGGTTAAAGGAATATATTACTGTTGCAGAATTAATTTAATATATATGTGAAAAAAAGTTCACCCACACAATCATACACACCAATAGCATAAAAATATACAATTGTGCAAATAGCATAATTTACAATTGACATATAACAAGGAATTTACATAACACTGGAAATGTACGAAGACTGCAATATATATGTAATCTGAAAATCTATGTGGTAAATACTCAGGATCTGGAATATGGGTTACCATTCTCATATTCCTGCTAAATTTCCCTTTTAAGTATTCACTAAAGTTAAAATGATAGGATATGTCAATCATACAAAAAAAAAAAAAAAAAAATAGGCACTAAACTCCTGATGAGATCCATCCCATGGTTTTGTGTTCTTTAACCAAAATGTGAAACAAAAATTACTTGGTGGTTTTACATGTTACAAAATGTGAATTGCATAAACACATTATTAACCATGGGTAATCCATTGACAAAGAAACATCTTTAATTATTAAAAAAAACCATGAGAAACCATGTAAAATTTACTTCTGTCTAACAAACCATTAGCTTAATGAGGAAGGCAACAATTCTGGGTCAATTTGCAACAAAACATTATCACGAAATGTAGAGCTTTCCTGTTCAAATGTCCATGTGAAACCCATATCAGTGGCAACTAGTAATCATGACTGACATCATTCCTATGCTCAGATAATGAATTAGGAGTTTACTAAAAACAACAACCGCCGTAGACACTGAGCAAGATTAAGGTGGAAACTATGTTATACAGACCCCTTGTCTTCCCTCTCTCTTTCTCACACAGAGAGATCAGAAACAACATGCACGCAAACTGCATGCACAGGGATGCACGATTGCACTTGGCCATAGTAGCACGGCCTGGAATGGAGAGGAGCGAGGGTTAACACTCTAGCTTTAAACTAAGAATAAGTAACCCGGGTCCGATGAGATGCTACTCTTCTACCCTCAGACCGTGCCTTCGTACTCGTTCGTAAAAGAGCAGATATGCGCTGGAGGAGAGCGCCTCCTGAAGGCTGGCTTTCCTCACAGAATCATCAGAAACCCAGAGCCACTGGGAGCTAAAAGGAGAAGTTCCACGGGGAGCGGCAGGGCAACGGCGGTAAGTGATAAAATGTCCAGAGTGCATGTCGCCATGGTGGACCAGCACAGCTGTTAAGCGGAAGAGGTACTCTGAGGCGCTGGAAATAAAAAAAGTTAAGGTAATATGGAAAAGAAGCAAATAATCAAAGTACATTTTCTGGTTCTCTTTATAACATGCATGCATCTACCTGTAGTCGTAAGTGAGGTTGAGTTGTGAGCTCAGTCCTGGTGAGTTTAGAAAGAAAGAGGGAAAGGTTCCATTGGACAGTGGCTTATTGTTGTTACAATGTTCTGAATCTGCAAAAGAAATTGAAATTAATCTTCACTCAAAAATATTAGATTTTGTATATATTCTTGTATATATATAAAATATTATAATAACAATAATAATTCATAATAATAGTAACAACAACTATTATTATTATCATAAAAATATAGATTTAAAATGGCAACATCAGCATTCAAAATACACTCAAAATTAACATATGTAATATACATTCTATAGAATAATAATAGAATTAATAAATAAAAAATATAAATAAGAATAATCATCACCATTATTATCATTATTAAAAATAGCAAAAGGATTGCAAGGATATTTAATTGGCCTTCATACTGTATATATATATATATATATACACACACAGGTCCTTCTAAAAAAATTTGCATATTGTGATAAAGTTCATTATTTTCCATAATGTAATGATAAAAATTAAACTTTCATATATTTGAGATTCATTGCACACCAACTGAAATATTTCAGGTCTTTTAATGTTTTAATACTGATGATTTTGGCATACAGCTCATGAAAACCAAAATCTCAATAAATTAGCATATCATGAAAATGTTCTCTAAACGAGCTATTAACCTAATCATCTGAATCCAAATTACACCTGCAAAAGATTCCTGAGGCTTTTAAAAACTCCCAGCCTGGTTCATTACTCAAAACCGCAATCATGGGTAAGACTGCCGACCTGACTGCTGTCCAGAAGGCCATCATTGACACCCTCAAGCAAGAGGGTAAGACACAGAAAGACATTTCTGAACGAATAGGCTTTTCCCAGAGTGCTGTATCAAGGCACCTCAGTGGGAAGTCTGTGGGAAGGAAAACGTGTGGCAAAAAACGCTGCACAACAAGAAGAGGTGACCGGACCCTGAGGAAGATTGTGGAGATGGACCGATTCCAGACCTTGGGGGACCTGCGGAAGCAGTGGACTGAGTCTGGAGTAGAAACATCCAGAGCCACCGTGCACAGGCGTGTGAAGGAAATGAGCTACAGGTGCCGCATTCCCCAGGTCAAGCCACTTTTGAACCAGAAACAGCGGCAGAAGCGCCTGACCTGGGCTACAGAGAAGCAGCACTGGACTGTTGCTCAGTGGTCAAAAGTACTTTTTTCGGATGAAAGCAAATTTTGCATGTCATTCAGAAATCAAGGTGTCAGAGTCTGGAGGAAGACTGGGGAGAAGGAAATGCCAAAATGCCTGAAGTCCAGTGTCAAGTACCCACAGTCAGTGATGGTCTGGGGTGCCATGTCAGCTGCTGGTGTTGGTCCACTGTGTTTTATCAAGGGCAGGGTCAATGCAGCTAGCTATCAGGAGATTTTGGAGCACTTCATGCTTCCATCTGCTGAAAAGCTTTATGGAGATGAAGATTTCAGTGCCAAAACCACTGGTAAATGGTTTACTGACCATGGTATTACTGTGCTCAATTGGCCTGCCACCTCTCCTGACCTGAACCCCATAGAGAATCTGTGGGATATTGTGAAGAGAAAGTTGAGAGACGCAAGAGCCAACACTATGGATGAGCTTAAGGCCGCTATCGAAGCATCCTGGGCCTCCATAACACCTCAGCAGTGCCACAGGCTGATTGCCTCCATGCCACGCCGCATTGAAGCAGTCATTTCTGCAAAAGAATTCCTGACCAAGTATTGAGTGCATAACTGAACATTATTTGAAGGTTGACTTTTTTTGCATTAAAAACACTTTTCTTTTATTGGTCGGATGAAATATGCAAATTTATTGAGATAGGAATTTTGGGTTTTCATGAGCTGTATGCCAAAATCATCAGTATTAAAACAATAAAAGACCTGAAATATTTCAGTTGGTGTGCAATGAATCTAAAATATATGAAAGTTTAATTTTTAACATTACATTGTGGAAAATAATGAATCACAGTATGCTAATTTTTTGAGAAGGACCTATATATATATATATATATATATATATATATATATATATATATATATAATCCATATTCCCAGATCTAAAGACAACTTTAAAATTAATATTAAGATACACATTGTATTTTGCATACATTCTGTAGAATAATAATAATAGTAGCAATAATAGAGCAAAAGGATTGCATCTGCAAGGAGATTTGATTGGTTTCACAGATTAAACCTTTATCTGGAGTAAACCCGTATTTACAGATCTAAACAATAGCATCACATCATGTTGATAACCAACGGAAAAGTGTTCACATCTCTTACCTACACCATTGGCAATGGTTTTGTCTTTTGATTCTCCGGCAGATTTGGCAGATATGGGCTTGTTTGTTCTGCTGGTCCTCTGCAGGTTTTGACCAGCGGTGCAATGCTTGTATCGATCCAGAGACAAATATTCAGTAAACTGTACATGCTCTTGCCTCTTTATGGGAGTGCCCTCTTTAGACCATGTCAGTCTCTGCAAATGGATGCAGAGGCACTGAGGCAACTAAACGTGAAAAGAACACACACACAAACCAACAGGATATTATTTAAGAGTGCTGTTATGGCCTGTTCACACCAAGGTGATAACTATAACAATAAATACATTGTTTTTAAAAGTGTTCTGAACTTAAAAGAATAGCTGAATCCATTCCACACCGCAACTATAACAATAACAGCACAGAGGAACAACATTGTCGAAATCACTTTCACAGCAATTAAAAACATTGACAGCCAATCAGAATCCATCCATTGAGCATTTAAATTGGCAGATGACAAAACTGTAGCGTGAGCTTAGAATTAACAGAACAATTTTGTGCGTTGGTGTGGACATTATTATAGTTATGAATGGGCATTTACTCTGTTACAGTCAAAGTTCAGGAAAGGCTATTTCAAACATGTATACCTTCCCAAGTTTTAGCTGTTTGACAAATGTCGTCCTCTGACTCTCAAGGACTCCTCCATTTACAAGCTCTCCAGCCTGCTGCTACAAAGAGACAGAGAGAATCAGTTCAGCAAATAAATGATGAGGTACAATGGTACTAAAGTAACTCGTCCTGCTAAATTTTGTATGATACCTTGGTACAGTTTTCACACTCCACTTCTTTGATGGTTTCAGATGAGATGAAATGCTGTAGACACTGGTCTAAAGTAACAGGTCGGCCCTGAAAGAATGATACACAAACTATAATACGCGCACGTTTTTGTCGGTAAGATGCAGGCTGCTGGGTAATACAACTTCAACTGTCATATTTGAATGTAGTGATGACAAAATATTTAAGGAAGCTATTCTGCAATATGTGAAATGTAATTGTGCATTATTGAACAAGTTTGCATTACCCACTGTACTGAGGGGATCGAAAGAGATAAGCTGTCGAAAGAATCATAGTGCACAGGACTCTGAAATCAAAAATGGAGAGGGTTAAGATGCTGTAGACATAAATATTTGTTTTAATTAAAAAAAATAGATTTAAAATGTAATATGAAAAAAGTCTGAAAAAGATCACCTGCTGCTCACAGCGCTTGCAAGCCATATAACTTGTTAACCGGCCATGAAAAGGGTGCCGAGTCCTCCATAAACTCGGAATAGGATGTAATGGGCCTGGAGATGAAAAAGATACATTTCTAAATGCTAAAAATTAGGAGTCTAACAATATATCGCAATACAAAAATGCAACAATATGTATCGTGGTCGTGGATGATGTATTGTGGATAGTTCACTCAAAATGAAATTACTATGCGAGTTTACAGAGTTTTATTGTCAGTACTACATTAAACTACTATATATAATGTTGAATATGTATAATGTATGCAATTTGGGAATATTTGTGGGTCCTGATAATGCCAAATGTCTTACGCTACCAGTAAAAAGTGGCCTACATTATTTTAAATATATAGTGTGACAGAGTGCAAGCATATTCGTCTAAAATAATTCAGTATTTTCAGCTTCAGAATCATGAATATTTCAATCTGGTGTCACCAATGCCCTGTGCATTGTTTTACCAGCACCATGTCTAAGCCTATTCATTTCCACCCCAATGTAATACCAAATCATGCATTTTAATCAACAGTACCTTTTATCATAAGTCTTGATTTATCGCAATAATATCGTATCGTGATTTGTATTGAATCGTGACATGAGGGTATCGTTACACCCCTACTAAAAATACAAAACAACTAAATATATAAAAATTAAAAGTAAAAAGTTTAAATGTTTGAAGTAGTAAGTCTTCATTTACCTCCACTTCTGCAGCTGATGTTTTTTTCTTTGGACTCCACAGATTTCTGAAAGCATTAACAGTAGAGTGGCAAGAAATGTCAATAAATCACCTCTAATTAAGAACTTACAAAACATCTTTTGGGTCCTAATGTTGCATTACTGGTGACTGCTCTTGTTTACCTCCAGTGTTTGCATGTCGAACAGATGAGCGACTCTGGGTTGGCGTTCCCGTTCCTCCTCTAATGATGATGTGAGAACATGAAAAAGCTCATGAGCATCCTGAGGAGATAAGGCAAGAAATGCTCATTTATATAGTAATTTTTATGTTAAAGTCCCACTGCAGTCAAAAAAATTCTCTCTAACTCATCTCAGAGAATTTTTAAATAGTAGTAATGCGACGCATCTTAAGCCGTAGGTCACATGATAACGACAGAATGTTGAATGTAGTACATCCTAGATTACCTTCATACTATATAGAACATACTTTTTTAGCGGTTGTGAAGTAAATACTAATTCAAAATAAGTGCCTACTCAAGAGTATGCGCTTTCGGACACAGCCAGTTACAGTTACATGTTTGTGACTTAAGGAAACAGCATTTTTGAGTTCACTGCGGCTTTACAGAGAAAATACATTGGTGTTGACTGATGAATTTGCATATGGTTTGGCTTAAAGCATATTAAAAATACCACATAGATGGACTAAAGACTTGATTTCACCACAGGGAGTCTTTAATAAACTTGAATGAAATTCAAAATTCGAGCTAAGGATGTAAAAATTCCTCCCAAGGATGAGGAGTAATTCCTCCAAGGATAAGTCCTTCCATCCATGAGAACATCCTACCTGTTCCTCAAAGGAGCTGATGTGCCATCTATAAAGTCTGAGCGCTTCTAAAAGGCCTCCCGCATCTAAAACATTATCTTCTCCAGGGTCATGACTTGATAGGGCTTTATAAAGGAAGGAAGATGGAGAGATCGCCCTTTTAGTGTGCATTAACATTTTGTGCATTTGTGTGAGCTGAAGTGAATGGGAAATAACCTTTAAGTAACTGCATCAGAGATCTGGACAGCTGAGTCTCTCTCTCTGTTCTCTCTGGGTGGACACTGCTGTCACTGGTAAAGTCTTCAAGCCATCTGATGAAGGAAGGACACGCTGCTAGGCCCTGGAGAAGTGAGTTCATAAAGCATGTGTTCCCCAGATTGAGCAGACCAGGAACCATACCTGTGTGAGAAATTATACATTTAAATAATAATATTAATAAGAATACATCTTTTTTTTTTAAATAAGCCAAGAACAATACCTGTGAGAGACATGATTCATTTAAGCAATGAACACAGTCACAACACTCTGTAGTGCCTGCAACCCCTATAACTGTTACTATAGTCATAATATAATAGAGCCTTAAGCCTCATTGCTTTCATAAAATGATTACTACTTTATATTTTTGAAATGCATAAAGTGGCATCCTTATGCTACAAGATATAGTCCCTGAGATGTACTAGTTTGCCTTTTTTGAGGTGCTGTATTGACCTCCAAATCCAACACCAGAATGGTCTATTTTACAATTAGTGTCACCATGAAATCAATTCTTGTTTTTTTATGGAATATTGCTGTATTTATTATAAATTATTTATCCGTGCACTTCATTATTTTTATCGAATTCATGTGCCCTTGTAATATTTAATCAACACATCTTCCCCTTCCTCTTGCAGGGACTTCTCTGATGACATGTTTACTGGCACACGGGTGGGACACCTGTCACTCACATGACACCACAGCAATAGCAAACCACAACCATCAAATCGCACTGGACAAAAATCAAGTCCCGCACTACATTTTTTTCTTTTTCAAGAAGCCATTTCACTCAGATATACATCAAGGAAAAAATGACTATCGTAACTTAGGTTTCATTCCACCTTTAAAGTCAGCATAATACAGAAGTTGCAATTGTCTTTTCTTCCCTATTGTGATGTATATCCAAGTGAAACAGCTAATTAAACAAAAAATAATACGACGGGACTTCATATTGTCCATCAGGAATTTATTTTGCTGATTGCTGTAATCTCATGTGAGTGACAGGTTGTGCACATCATCAGTGAAGAGATGTCGATGCGGAGTCCGAGTTAATGTTTTTTGTTATTTCTTAACACACATGAATAAAAAAAATGATTGGCATGGATAAATCTTTTATAATAAACACAGCAATATTACATTTTAAATATTACATTTGACTAATTTACTCTAAGACTTTTAATCACAAAGAAAATTAACCTTTTCTCTTCTTCTTCCTGTCTGAAATTGGCCCCCATAGTACATACACTCCAGCAGCCATGGCAGCAGCTATCCCACCAATTACACCCCAGTTTTTCATCATCTTATTCCTGAAACATAAAGACAAAAAGAAGTGTTTTCAAAGTTGGTTGCATCCAGCACAGACAACTGGATTGAAATGAAGTGACAAAGTTAAAGAGCACATCTACAGATCCTTACATGAAGCAGATCGCAAACAAACATGTCAGTGGGACACCTGTGGCACACTACCTCTGACCTTGACAGCTGTGTTTGCATTAAGTCTGTCTCTCTAGTAAAACCCTATACGCCATTAGTACGTACAACACACTTTTTTTGGTGGAATAGTAAAACATTTAAAGTCATATTTCATGCTGCATATTGAATTAAAACTTTCTGAATCATTAAATACCTATAAGTGTCAATTTCACATCAATTACCAAAACAAATTTGGGTAGTTTGAATAAGCTGCTGGATATCAAGCTATGAAGAGAACCATCCGAACACATTTATTGCAGCACTTACGTTTACTGGGTCTAGAACAGCTAAAAGCAAAAAGACAGATTCGCATGTTTATTCATCTGTGGTGATCAATGAAATACAAACGGAGTAATAAAAGCGAATGTCTGCTGGCCTCCAGTGCAACAGCTGGGACCATCTTGACTGCCTTTTCCTGCGTCTAGTTGAGCTACACAGATTCACTTTTCAGCCGTCATGTCACACATTTCCATACAAACTCCAACCTTGCAGCGGATCCAGTGCGTAAGAACTCTCGAACAAGCTTGTCTGTAGCTCCCTGTTTGCACCAAGGCATATTTCACTGCGCCCGCGTGTACGGAACTAAACATTGCGCATTGTTGTTCGACGGACCTTCCGCGGAGAAGGACAAGTCTACCGTAAACGGAAATGGTATGAAAGGTTGAGAAAGCTGCGGGTTTTTTTGGTATAAGTACAAAAATGCATTGAAAAAACACTCAATATCCACCTTTACTGTTTGGGAAAATGCACTTCTTGGCTTAACAAATTATGGTCTTAATGAGTGAAACCTGGTTATAAACTGACAGAAGAGACTCTTTAGATAAATAATAATAATAAAAACTATCAAGACTTTGTGAGCTTTTTTAGGATTTGAGCGTGAATTTGGATTTGTTTTGTGTCCCTTAACACAACGAAGTAGGGCTGTGAGAGCCCTGAACTCAAATCACCCCATCCACCTCTGAAAACACCATACAGTATAACACCATACTCCATCAAACATGGACTGTCTCAACTCCGCCGCCAAACACTGCCCAACCCTACCACATTACATGGCAAACAAAAAACTGTCTGAAACCTTTTGTGCAATTCTGAGAGTGCTACAGGTGAGTGGGCCTTACAAACCTATTACAAACCACCTGTAGTAACACTCTCTCTATGTGCACTAGACACTTTCTACACACATACAAAAAAACAAAACAAAAAGTTTGTTGTTTACATGCTCATGCACTGACAATCATCTTGCACTGTTCCCCAGCCAGCTGCTTGCCTTACAATGTTTCCTTTTGTACATGTATTTGGATATTTTTTTATGTATAAAGTATATTTATAGTTAGACTCTCTCAGTAGATTAGTTGTGGTGTGTACTATAGGTTTATACGGTTTGTATTTATGTAGCACTGTGGTCCTACGAGGCACAACATTTAATTCCACTGTATGTCACCACATGTAGCAGAATGACAATAAAGCTCAACTTAACTTGACTTGAAATCTAATAATATACTTGTATATTAGAAACACCAATTTCTATAGGCTTTACAATTAAACTAAAACCAAACGTTAGGCCTAACTTTTTTCGTATTCTTTATCAACGAGGATCATTTTTGGCTCGTCTTTCTAAGTTATCCTCCCTTTTTATAAAAAATAAATAAATGAATAAATAAATAATGGTAATGACAACTAGTTTTTTAGATTTTCTCTCTATAGGCGCTATGTATAGGGTTATCTAGCCTATATATTTTAAACAATTTATTAAAAAAGAAAATCTTGCCATCATCTATCCCTTGTTATACATGTCTCTTATAAATTTACCTAGGCTACTTAATCTTTTCAGCACGTGGATTTTTCAAGGTCAAGTGTGTAGGCTACCTTTTTTATAACTTTATCTCAGTGCTTTAAGTGGGCCGGTACGCGCCGGTACAGTACCGCCACTTCCAAATATAGCTCTTGAGCGTACCGCCACCTCTCCGTGCGCCCAGAACGTGCTTTTAGCGTACCGGTACGCTCATTTGCGAGCAGAGACTACATTACCCATACACCCTTGAGTTTTACAAGTGAAAAGCGCATGCGTCGCTTTTGGTATGGAATGAATTTTGTGCCATAATTAAACAAACAAATCCAGCATTTTGCAAACAAACACGATCTGCTTTGCAAAGGAAAACTCGACTCGCAAACAAACAGAAAGCGATTTGCAAATACAAAGGTCAGTTTGAGCGAAAACACAGAAGAGTAACAAATATATGTACTGTGTTTTGCAAATAATAAATGAGTGAGTAAATTACATCATATCTCACAAATAAATACAAACCATCCTACAAATTACATGTAACATTTGAACAAATCTAGTCCATACAAATGCATATTACAAGACTCGCGCAGATTTTCTCACAAATGCAGCTCGCGCAGATTTTCTCACAAATGCAGCTCGCGCAGATTTTCTCACAAATGCAGCTCGCGCAGATTTTCTCACAAATGCAGCTCGCGCAGATTTTCTCACAAATGTAGAGCAACTTCCTCTTCCAAACAGCAGATGGCGCTTTGGGTCAACACTTTTCCAGCTGACGAAATGAGCGGTGAACAGCTGAGTTTCTGTCTTACTTAATCTATTATTAATCTTTTTGAGATTTTCACTATACCGTGTGACCTTCAAAATGTACCATATTTGATGTGACATTAACAACTCTATAGGCAAGCTAAATCTAAATCTGTCTAAACTTGAATAAACAATACATATTGTTGTATTTTTGTATTGCATTATATTGTGAAACAATACACCCTTACATTATTTCAAATGTTCTCTGCGACAGAAATGTTATCATCATATGTACAAATAACATAACATTACAGAAAAGTGAATAGTTTTTATATCCTGTTACACTATACAGTGGATAAATTGTATGGATTTTAATGAGAAAAAATAGGCCTAGCTTAAATGTTTTCAGCCATGTCACTACTGATTTTGCACTGATCGGTCACAATAATATCTTTAAACTATTGTGATTTTTTTTCTTATATTGAAATAGGGTCGGTATAGTGAAAATCTCAAAAAGATTAATAATAGATTAAGTAAGACAGAAACTCAGCTGTTCACCGCTCATTTCGTCAGCTGGAAAAGTGTTGACCCAAAGCGCCATCTGCTGTTTGGAAGAGGAAGTTGCTCTACATTTGTGAGAAAATCTGCGCGAGCTGCATTTGTGAGAAAATCTGCGCGAGCTGCATTTGTGAGAAAATCTGCGCGAGCTGCATTTGTGAGAAAATCTGCGCGAGTCTTGTAACAGACAGATATGCATTTGTATGGACTAGATTTGTTCAAATGTTACATGTAATTTGTAGGATGTTTTGTATTTATTTGTGAGATATGCTGTCATTTACTCACTCATTTATTATTTGCAAAACACAGTACATTTGTTTGTTACTCCTCTGCGTTTTCGCTCAAACTGACTTTGTATTTGCACATCACTTTCTATTTGTTTGCGAGTCGAGATTTCCTTTGCGAAGCAGATAGTGTTTGTTTGCAAAATGCTGGATTTGTTTGTTTAATTATGGCACAAATTTCATTCCATACTTTTGCCGCTGTCAGTGTCAACAACTCAAAGTGGTCCGGAGAGGGTGTGTGAACCGCCACGTGAGACTGGGTTGGAAACGCGCAACCATAGCTGCTCGTTTAAAATCTATGGTAAAAATACAAAAGCACTTGTGCCGCGGACGAGGACGAGAGTGGCACCACTTCTACCGATGACAACAGCCGCATGTTGTAGCTGGGTCGTTCCTGTTATACAGTGACTTTTCTGTCTTTATGATTTACTTACTCATATTTTCTATAAAATGAGTCACATAAGAAAAGGCTTAAATTATAAATGGAGGTCTTCTTTATCACTTAAACAGATATAATAGGTATTAAAAATACTATTTTGTATTTTGCACACCTTTTTATTGATATATGCATTCAATTTTATCATGTCCTCAGTGCAAAGTAATCAACTAGCCTATACAACTACACAACAACTATAAACCATGAAATGATGAAATACTCAAAATACTCAAAATATTTTTAGATTATGTTATAGAATAGGCTAAACTTATCTACCTCTAGTTATACATATAAATCATGTGAAACTATAGTTATTTTTTATTTTTTACAATTGTCTTCATTTACTGTGTCCCTGAAGTCATCTTCCACCCTGTTAGTATGTATTTCTCGACTTCCAAAAAAGACCACAATTTCATTGAGACAATTTTCAGGAAATTACATAATTAGTTTTTCCTGCTGGAATTCAACCGTACAAAATTAAGTAAGCTTCAACTCTCACCTCTACCTTTTTTTGTAGTTTTTGAAATGTTATCCTGCTTGTCCCACTCTTAAAGTTCCACCCTGTTAGGCTCTGTTATGAAGAATGTTTGTCCGGTCAAAAAAATGTTAAAACATATCTGACATAGTTATAAAAGTTCTGTTTATCTGTAAAAGGTTAGTTAGCTAAACGTTGATCCCTCAAAGAGCTACGGCTAACTTATCTTAAAATTTTCCACCCTGTTGATTCCGCCCTGTTAGATCTATTAACTTAACAGGGTGGAAATTCTAATAGAATAAATCGTATTTTGTGTATATTGCAAATTCTATAAACACATATATGCATATATAAATATTATATATAAAACCATGTTATATAGGTGCAGTGGCAAATCATGCAGGACAATGAGGGAAAACTCATCCACTGTTATGGTCTTCCACCCTGTTAGGCAAGTCCTTTTTAAATAATAATTTGACAGCAACGTTAAATGTTTTGCATACTTATGTTTCATTTTGGGAGGTGAGGATCATTAACAGCCTATACAATATATGTTTTTGAACACATTTTTTATTATTTACCATCCTGTTGGCAAAAATGGGTACAAAAAGTACCTGTTCTTAATAATCAAGACATTTTATTCATCAATAATAGTTTTGTTATTGTTTCAAGAATTTAAAAAAAATACCATGATGGCACAAGGGACATATACTATCCAAGAAAAACTTATTGTTTAACTTTTACATTATTAACATTTTGTGATAACTATGTATATGTCCCTAACAGGGTGGAACACCTTCACGGCCCGTGTCTGAACAATTAATCTACCCATAATTATTATTTTTTTAGTCCCTGAGCTTGACCAATATGTATTCCGACTAGTTAAACATGTCACCATTTTGGTAGAATGCTAAAAGCATGAAAATCATGTACTTTTTTTTCAAACATTTATGAAGCCAAAATGTTACCGCATACCAGGAATGACCCAGCTATGGTTTCTAACTGTGTTGCTATTTGATTAGAAAAAAGAAAGAAAAAGTGAACATTGGCCTGCATGGTAGCCTAATTAGGTGCCGTCAATGGTCTTGCTTTGTAAATAAACCCTTATTGTAACAAATTATATATTTACACAATTACAAGAACTATATGTAAGTTCTAAGGCTGAGAACAAGTTAGAAAGAGCTTTAAAATACGGACCTTCTTGAATTATTGACTAAAAAAATCCCCCCATAACCACGCCCCCAACAAAGCCCCGCCCCCTCTGGTGAGTACCGGCACTTTATTTTTTCCACTTAAAGCACTGCTTTATCTTATAATTTGTTAGATTTGTCGGTAGTTCTTCAATATTCAAATTTGTTTCCTTCATTTTGTACAACTGGATATGTGAAAACCCCTCTTAATTTTACAATTAAAATATAAAAGCTATTATAAAATATGCATAATTAATATTTTAACTATACTGTAAAAGTACATGTATTGTCCTGTTGAATATAATATTATTTTCATTATAATATTTTATTTGATTCTAAATATACATATATGGATACATATTCTTTTGCTTTCAAAAGCCATCTCCTTTTTACAGTAGGCTATTTACAGTAAAATTACATTTATTGTCTGTTAAATCTAATCTTTGCTATATGCTCAAAGTCTTACCATCATATATATATATATATATATATATATATATATATATATATATATATATATATATATATATATATATATATATATATATATATATATATATATATATATATATATAAACCCTTATTAAAAATACAGCTGTTCATTGTTTTTTTCATGTTACTTAACAGTGCATTAACTAATGTTAACAAATACAACATTTGATTTTAATAATGCTGTAGAAGTGCAGTTCTTTATTGTGTTAACTCGTGTATAGTTAACTAATGTTAGGCTAACTACAATGAAACCTCATTGTAAAGTGTTACCGATTTGTCCGTAGTTCTTCAATAATAAAATCTGTTATTGGTTTTGAAGCTACAGCTAATTATGTAAATCTGGATAGCCTGAAGAATTATCCGCTTTAATTTATCTTTCAAACAGTGCCATGACCTTGTAAAAGGTATAGTTAAATAAATCCAAACATATATTAACATTTATTTATTTTAGTTTTAAATGGTGAAATGCAATTTATTAACAATTACATAAATGTTTGTCTCATTGAATATTGAAAATATGAATAGCATTTCCTTTAGATAAATAAAATATAAATAAAAAAGTGAATGGGGAAAAATATCAATGAAAGTCATGGATGGCAGAGTGTGTTGTCTTGATTCATCATCTCCAGAACATATTCACCGTTCGCTCCTGGTGCTTTGGTATGACACGGGCGTTCCAGCCTATGCAGAGATCCAGCACGAGCGAGCGACGCCACCAGCGCACGACAGGCGCAGTAAACATGGCAGCTTCGCTCACGCACAACGCCGCCCCTCTCTGAGCTCTTCACTGTCCTCAAGCCTGTGGTGCTGAAATCAGCCTCGACTCGACAGCAATGTAACGGCAATGAGACAAAGACTCCGGCAGCCCGACGAACAGACCGATAATGGACGATGATTTGTTTCAGCTAAGGCAGCTCCCGTGAGTGTTCTTTTCATCCTTTTTCTTTCATCCGCACGCGACCTCAACCTTCATACAAACACTCTACTTTTAGCCCTTTTAGTTTTTTACAGCGACTAGAGTGTGCAGTAAACAACGTGACATTTATGCAACTAAAAAAAAAAAAAAAAATCAATGCTTACATAATGGCTGTTTGATGTAGAATATAGGATACGCACGTTTGGGATACATGACACCTTGCATTGATTGAATAATAATAGCGATTTGTGTATAATTGTGTTATTGTTGATATAGACACTCATTCTGCTCACAGATCACAATTTCTGCCTTTCTGTGACTTTTCAGATTGTTTATTTTAAATTATTTCTGGGGCAGGTCTCTTTAACCCAGGGTTAAATACAGCGCTAAGCCCTTTACAAATGTGGCAGGGTTAAAAAACATGTTAACCCAAGGTTAAGTACACTGAAGAAAAAAACTTTTTATTTTATTTTTTACAATGAATATATAGAAAAGCTGTTATAAAATGTACTTTATTAACATTTTAACTATACTGTAATGTATTGTACTGTTAAATGTAACACTATTTTCATCGTATGTTATTTTTTATTGTAAATTGCATATATGGTAACATGCTGTTTGCTTCCAAAACCCATCTCTTTATTTTTAAACTAAATTTACAGTTTTGTTTTTGTCTGTTAACCCTTTGGTATTGTTCTGACACCTGAAATTGACCTTTTTTATTTTCAGTAAAATCAATGTAATATATTTTTGTTCAATAATATATTTTTTTTATTTTGTAGTTTGAGAGAATTTTATCTTACTAATTAATATTTATGCAATAGTTATGATATTTTTCCCTTTGAAAATAATACTATTTTGTTTCTATTTTTGTTTTATTTTTCAATTAAAGCTGTATTTAATGTTAAAATAGAGACAAGGCTGTTAAAATCCCATTTTTGAAGGCAGAATAGTGTCATCTGGTAGGAGTGATAAAAGAAAAACATCTGCAATGCCATGGTGTAACCACTAGATTCCTTTAGCTCTACATATAAAAGAGGCTTGTACATTCTAGTAGCTTTTAGACATAAAAATGTACTTCTATTAGTTTGTTGATTTGGATATATATTTAGACATTCTCAAATACTTTTTGTCAAGGTTTAGGTATTTTTTGTTTGAAATGTTGATTTGAAGTGTCAGTTTTTAAATAATTTTACTACAGTCAAACCTGAACACAAAGAAAGACATTTGGTTACATGTAAAATCAAAATACAACAAAAATGTCACAATTTGTCAGAGCTTAATCAATCTGGGTCTGATCTGATTTCAAGCTCTTATTTGAGTCTTCTGCCTCAATTTTGCCATACTGTTACAGCCGCACCAGTTAATTTGTGTGTGTGTGTGTAAGTGTGTGTGTGTTCGAGTAGGTGTGTCGGTTGTGTACTCTTGATGTTTTGAAGTGTAACCCCTTCCTTGCTGTCCATTTTTATTGTATTGTGGCTGAATTAATGATTATATTTCCTGCATTTGCAAAAACTCGCTTTGTGTTACGGTCACACCATTTCATATATGTTTGAGGATGGTTGATACTCTTGATATTATATTAGAGTGTCACCCTTCACTGCTGTGTGCATTTTTCTGCATCATGGCCTGTGTTGGGAAGGTTACTTTGGAAATGTAATAGGTTACAAATTACAAGTTACCCTATTTAAAATGTAATAAGTAGTGTAACTATTTCAATTACTTTATTAAAGTAATGCAACTGATTACATAGTTTACATTACTTTTTGATTACCTTTCTATTTTCCAGAACTGGAATGCATTTTTATCACTCGTCATGGTGGCAACTCTCAGACAGGTTGTAGCTTTCAGCGGCAATGTGGATTGATGTAATTAGCAGACGTGGTGCGCTGCAAGTTCAAACAAGAGAACCAATCAAAAGCTTAAGAATAGCATCGCTTTACTAAACAGCCTTTAAATGGCAGGAGGCTAGCCTAGAAATCTAGACGCAACCTAGCGGCAGCAAATGTAATTTGCAGCCAGGGCGTCTAGCAACTCTCCGTTGGCTTGCAAGCTGGAAAAACCAAACTAGAGTCGGTGGACGGGCTTAACATAATGACGGTAGAGTTGCAGCGATTCCGCATGCCACTTGTAAACAAAGAAGCTGGCGAACAGCGGTCTTTCGAATCGGCTTTGGCCACGACTCTGGAAGACTTGGAGTTAAGCTTTTCTTGGCGAAAAGAACAAAGAACGGCACTGAAGTCATTCTTAAGAAAGGAAGATGTGTTCTGAGTTATGCTGACCGGATACGGCAAACGTTTATTTTTATTTAAAAGTTGGAGCTAGTCTATTAACTATAGCTCCACTTCACCTTCTTCGTTGCTCTGGTTGGTTGTAGCGCTATCCTATTGCGTGCAGAGGGAATTTGAAAGACAACCGTTTATCCCTCGGATTGAGCCCTGCCAATGGTGAGTTCCCAGACCAAACATCTTGATGGCAAAAACAGGCAAAGCAACAAATTAATATTGTTCAACATATCCTAGCTTTTTACAGAACATATTCAGATGTAACCCCCTTTGTAATCATTGACATTTTCATAAGTAACTGTAACTGATTACAGTTACATTTCTTTTGTAATTAAATGATGTAATCTAGTTACATGTAACTAGTTACTCCCCAACACTGATCATGGCTGATTTGTAGATTGTACCCCCAAAAAACTGCTCGCTTTTTTCATGTTTCCCATTCATTTGCCATGGTGGTCATTTCTGACCGCGAACAACACAAGTGACTCTTTTTTTTTTGCGACCATTTAACCTTTTTTAATCAAGTCCACTTTTTTTTTTTTGTGGTCACAAAAGTCACAGAGTTTCATAGCATTGTGATGAAGTAACGATTAAAAAAAAAAAAAAAAACTAAAATGACGAACAACACCTAAATCTAATATAATTTTAAATGTAACACAATAAGGTACCAGCTTTTTTTTTTTTTTTTTTTTTTTTTAAAGGTCTAAATTTGAATATGTTTTTAAATACAATGAGGTCAATCCTGAAAAGCAACACATGTTTGTCTTGATGATCACCCAATGCATCGGTGGCATCTTAACAAGACAGGGCAAGTTACAAATAAATAGAAATTTGTCCTTGTGTGTCATTGGGCTTCAACCTGTTTACGATCATCCTTCGGATTAAACCGAGGTCCTGACTCTCTTTGGTAATTCAAAATCCCATGCCACTTCTCGTAAAGAGTAGGGGTATAACCCCAAGTGTCCTGGCAAAATTCCCTCCATTGGCTCATCCTTTGAATTGGCTCTATCGCTCTCTGTCCTCTTCACCGTTAGCTGGCGTGTAGTGAGCTCACTGGTGCCGTTGTTCTGTGGCTCCTGTCGAATCATCCGTGTGGAGCTGCACACTGGTGGAGGTTAAGGAGAGACCCCCTGGTATGATTGTAAAGTGCTTTGGGTGGACAGTAGTACATAGTAAAACTCTATATTATATAAGTGCCTCAATTCATTCGTACATTCATCCTTGTTGCAATAAAGGTTTTCCACTGATTCATAAGAGTTTTGAATTATCTGCCTATCCCGTTATTCTTCTGCTGCATATGCTTGGCAGTAGGCCCAGTCGCCATCTGATGGTGTGCAGAAATCACGATGGCAGTGCTCTTAATTGTTGACATAGAGCTTGTTTCAGCTAGGCTTTGGGTTTTTTCGTCACAAGCATCCTTCATTCTTGGCATTTTCTTTATGCTTGCAGTCAGTAATGGAGCTCAGGTCAGTTCTGTCATTGATGATTTATGTCATCATCCTGGTTTTGTGTTTTTTGAATGCTCTCGAAATACTGTTTGTCTCTGCTGAGCGTGGAGAAGTCGTCTGTTTAATTACACTACCTGTCTGCTCATGAAGGCTTTATTGCTCATAGTGTCGCTGTGAGCACTGCAATTACTGTAATCAAACCATGGGATATCTGTGTGCTGCTCTTATTTACTGCTCCCTGATCCAACCTCTCTTCAAAACTGCGAAGATATTTGTAAAGTAAAATCCCCCCGACTACCGCTAGAGCATCTGTTATTGTTGTCTTTAAACAGCAGTTTTCATCCAGTTGCCCTATAAAGGCTGACTGTTGTGAGTCACAGTTCCACACATTTCTCCACTGTCTCTTCTCACATCATGCTGGCTTTTGCTCGTGTTTTCTTTCTAGAACGCCAGAAGAGGGAATGCACAAACAGGAAGCTCATTGGCAACAGCCTCTTATTATATGCATCATTCTGTCATACATGCAGCATATTCCATATGTTTGTTGTGTTAAATGATTTATTTTACCCTTCTACATTACAGTAAACAGCATATATTGGCTGCATGGTGTGTGTGGGCTGCTGCTATTTCATGCATAGGCATTGCTGGACCCATGATTAAGCTGTCATGCATCATTGTGTGATCTTTCTTCAGTTCTTTGAAAATGTCCACTACAACAAATATAAAGGATATTTCATTCTGAAATATTTTTAGTCAATGGGTCAGAGCCGTATGCAATACTACAAAAATGCATCGATCTGAATTGCCTGATTTTCTGCTTGCCCGTTTGTGTTTCTGACAGAGTGGTGAAATTTCGGCGTACTGGTGAAAGCACTCGCTCAGAGGATGAGTGTTGCAGTAGGGAAGAGGCTTTTCAGTTGGACGGAGGACGGACGGATATGGAGTCTGTTTCCTTGGCCGATGGTGCTCCGGTGCCTCGTGAATTTGCCAACCCCACTGATGGTATGATCAGCCAAAACTAAATGAGAATTTTATATACTAAAATAGAAGCTAATTCAAAATATTAACAAGTACTATAATAGTATGTAAATAATACTGAAATAACACTGTTGTGAGCCTGTTTAATGTGTCCTATAAAGGATAGCTGATTTGCATTATCAGACAGCTCACTGAACATCTTTAAGGCTAGACTACTCTCCATGTGTTACTCTTTCAACAGATACCTTCATGGTTGAGGATGCAGTGGAAGCCATTGGCTTTGGGACGTTCCAGTGGAAACTGTCCATCCTGACTGGACTTTCATGGGTAACAATACTCTAAATGTAGAGAGAGAATAATTGCCGTACACTCACAACACTGTATAATAGAGTGCTACAGTACCCGCCCACTTTTTCAGAGACAAAAATATTGGAAATATTTTTTCCATTAATTTCTCCCATAGGGATTTGAAAAACATCTTAGACCCTTAACTGTCACCGTCCCACTGGTGGGACGCCTGGCACTCTTTTTTTGATTGCCTTTTTTTCATGTCGTATATTTTAGTAATAAAAAATGAGGTATCATTCGAAAGCTTATAAACTCAAAATTCATCCTGTGAAACCGTTTTTAAATCAGATGTTGCATTACCATGGAAACGGTACTCTAAATTCTTCTAGGGCTCCTCCCCTAGTGGGCGGTGTCATGTTTCATATTACGAAATTACTTTATACTCAAAATCTTTTCTAATCTTGATAAAACACATATTGTCCGAAAGGTCTGAGTCTCAAGGTTCCATATGTGATGACTGTTTTGTGATGGAAGTGATATTTGGACAGCAATTTACAGGAAAATGCATTTTTTTTAAAACAATCAATGGAATGTGGATGACACCCGGTGGCTATTTTTGTTATAGCGCCTAAACAAAATCTCATGGGAACTTCAATTTTTGTGATATCAACTTCAAATTTGGAATACAACTTGGTTAGACATATGGGTTTGATTTTATAGTAATTTTATAGTAAAACATTTTTGTAAACTATATATTTTATATAAAATAAAAAATATTTAGTTACAGTAAATTTAAACTTCCATAACTTTTTCATACTTTCATATTTTGAAAAGCTTTAAAAGTAGCTTTAAAAGCTTTTCAGTAATCTGCTGAGTGTCTTCTTTAAATCAAGACCAAACGTCAGTCTATATTCCAAAGCATTCTTGAATTACAACCCTTTAAGTTTAGATGCATTTAGTGCATTAGTGCATTTTCATCTTGCAGTTGATGGAGATTTGTGGGATGCACATCCAGGGCACGAAGCTCCCGTTCCACCACATCCCAAAGATGCTCTATTGGGTTGAGATCTGGTGACTGTGGGGGCCATTTTAGTACAGTGAACTCATTGTCATGTTCAAGAAACCAATTTGAAATGATTCGAGCTTTGTGACATGGTGCATTATCCTGCTGGAAGTCGCCATCAGAGGATGGGTACACGGTGGTCATAAAGGGATGGACATAGTCAGAAACAATGCTCAGGTAGGCCGTGGCATTTAAACGATGCCCAATTGGCACTAAGGGGCCTAAAGTGTGCCAAGAAAACATCTCCCACACCATTAAACCACCACCACCAGCCTGCACAGTGGTAACAAGGCATGATGGATCCATGTTCTCATTCTGTTTATGCCAAATTCTGACTGAATTCAGACCAGGCAACATTTTTCAGTCTTCAACTGTCCAATTTTGGTGAGCTTGTGCAAATTGTAGCCTCTGTTTCCTATTTGTAGTGGAGATGAGTGGTACCCGGTGGGGTCTTCTGCTGTTGTAGCCCATCCGCCTCAAGGTTGTGTGTGTTGTGGCTTCACAAATGCTTTGCTGCTTACCTCGGTTGTAACGAGTGGTTATTTCAGTCAAAGTTGCTCTTCTATCAGCTTGAATCAGTCGGCCCATTCTCCTCTGACCTCTAGCATCAACAAGGCATTTTCGCCCACAGGACTGCCGCATACTGGATGTTTTTCCCTTTTCACACCATTCTTTGTAAACCCTAGAAATGGTTGTGTGTGAAAATCCCAGTAACTGAGCAGATTGTGAAATACTCAGACCGGCCCGTCTGGCACCAACAACCATGCCACGCTCAAAATTGCTTAAATCACCTTTCTTTCCCATTCTGACATTCAGTTTGGCGTTCAGGAGATTGTCTTGACCAGGACCACACCCCTAAATGCATTGAAGCAACTGCCATGTGATTGGTTGATTAGATAATTGCATTAATGAGAAATTGAACAGGTGTTCCTAATAATCCTTTAGGTGTGTGTGTGTGTGTGTGTGTGTGTGTGTGTGTGTGTGTGTGTGTGTGTGTGTGTGTGTGTGTGTGTGTGTGTGTGTGTGTGTGTGTGTGTGTGTGTGTGTGTGTGTGTGTATATATATATATATATATATATATATATACAAATATTTTGAGAGCATAGGGAGATTGGTAGGTCAGTAGGCAGAGCTACAGAGCTATTTTGGTGCAGTTTTGATTTGTGCAACTCTCTTTTTGGTGGAATTTTCTGTACAGCATCATGGGTAATGTAGTTTTTCACCACAAATTCTGCTGTTAAACACGCTTATTTTAAGAATAAGTTGAAATAATGCTGGCTGACGGCTTCAGCAGAAACAAAATACCATGGATTAACAACCTGGTGGTTCACAGTAGTTCTGTCTTTAAAGATTTATAAGTTATCGGTAATCAATTTCCCTATGGAGAAAATGAATGGAGTTTTTATGATCAGTTGACTCTAGAAAAACACTATATAAATAAAACATTGTATAATTTTATTTATAATATTATTATTATTCAAAGTATCATTTTTATAAGCTGTACATTTTCAGTTTATCTACCAATTGTGTAGTCAGAATTAGTAGTTGCTTTGTTTGTTTCCATAGTGCAGATGATTTTATTTGTGTGCAGATGGCCGACGCCATGGAGATGATGATTCTCAGTATATTGGCCCCTCAACTGCACTGTGAGTGGGCACTGCCCAGCTGGGAGGTGGCACTGCTAACTTCGGTACTGTACACTACTCAACTACACTAGTCAATAATGACTTTTCTCTTGCTTTTTTGGATATGTTTTGCAGTAGGATTGGTTTTCTTGTTCTGTTAAGCTTAGCATCAGCTGCTCATGAATGTCTATGCCTGATTAACCAGATTGTTGTGAATAACAACGTGTTTCTCCCATTCACTGAAACAGGTTGTATTTATTGGAATGATGATCAGTTCCTCATTATGGGGGAACATATCTGATAAATATGGGAGAAAAACAGTGAGTATGTTCATAAATGAAAGAGCAGTATGTGCATGCCCAACGATATAGCTGGACAAATGTTATCTCACTGTGCACCACCGAGGAATGATTAGAACTGTGTGTGTGTGTGTGTGTGTGTGTGTGTGTGTGTGTGTTTGTGGTAGGGTCTGAAGATGAGTGTATTGTGGACCCTGTTCTATGGCCTCCTCAGTGCATTTGCACCGATATACGGATGGATCCTGTTCCTCAGAGCTCTGGTGGGCTTCGGTATTGGAGGGGCTCCACAATCGTAAGTGTGACACAAAACTAAATACATACACAACCATTCATAAGTTTGGGGTCAGTATGTTTTTAAAAGCATGTTATGCTCTCCAAGGGTGCATTTATTTGAAGAAAAAAAGCAGTAAAAAATAGTAATATTGTGAAATATTATTACAATTTAAAAGAAGTTTTCTACACATATTTTAAAACTTATTCCTGTGATGACAAAGCTGAATTTGAATTTTCAGATAAATCATTATAATATGCTGATGTGATGCTCAAACATTTCTTATTATTATCAGTGTTGAAAACAGTTTTTACTGCTTAATATTTCTGTGGAAACCATGATACTTTTCTTTCTATTTTTTTTATGAATAGAAAGAACAGCATTTTTTTGTCAGCAAGTCTTTACTTTCACCTTTAGATTTATTTAATGCATCCCTGCTAAACAAAAGTATTAATTTATATCTACATCCCATCAAACTTGAATGTTTGTGCACAAACATTTAATGAATTATGATAAGGAGATTTGCAAGATTTGAAGCTTCCACTTTCATCTTACAACAACTTTAAATATTCAGAGACTTACAGAAACCTTTGGTCTCTCTTCTAAGAGTAACATTGTATGCTGAGTTTCTCCCTATGCGGTCCAGAGCCACTTGCATTCTGTTGATAGAGGTAATATTCTATTCTATTCTATTCTTTAGATACAGATATCATAGCCCTGTTTCAGTTATGAGCTGAACCAAAACATGAAGTCATCATAACCAGGATAGCTTATGGATTTATCTCTTTCCCTCTGATCTGCTGTAGATATTCTGGGCTTTGGGTACAGTATTTGAAGTGCTGCTGGCTATTTTGGTGATGCCAACTTTGGGCTGGCGCTGGCTGCTGGCCCTCTCCACTATTCCACTCTTCATTTTTGCTTTTTTTTGCTTTGTAAGTATGACGTTCTCAAATATCCGTTTGTTCTCTCTCTCAGAGCAAGATATGAATAGTTTTCTGTGGTGTGAGCAATATATTGTCTGAACAATATAGTAATCAAAATGTCAAATGCACATCAACAGTGGCTGCCAGAAAGCGCTCGCTACGACGTCCTGACAGGAAATCAGGAGAAGGCGTTGAACACACTCAAACGCATTGCTGCAGAGAATAATGTCCCTATGCCCCTGGGAAAACTCATAGTGGCCAGACAGGTACGGTCCTAGTTAAATATACTTATATATTAGTATATTACTTTATGTATATGATTTATGGCTTTCTTTACTGGAAAAGAGTTAAACACTTCCTATAATACAATGCTAGTATCGAATTTGTGGCAGTCTGATATGTTGAGCTGTGCTGCTCATGTGGGAAACTCTACAAACAACAATAATTCAAAGATTTTATGAAATATGACTAAAAAAGAAGGAATAGACAACTAACTGTGCATATGTGTGTAAATGTTTTCATGGATAAATTGTGATTCATTAACTTGTTTGTACATAAAATTATTCTAAATTTATGGGGGGGAAAATAGAAACCACACATTTAAGTTCATGTTTTTGTTTATACAGAACTATTAGATTCTGTTATTTATACTATTACACTTTTTCGACTATCTATTATTTAAAGAATCCTTAAAAATTGTAACTGTTTTCAACATTTGATAATTTATAAGAAATGTTTCTTGAGCAGCAAATCAGAATGATTTCTGAAGGATCACTGAAGACACTAATGATGCTGAAAATTCAGCTTTTACATCACAGAAATGAATTGCATTATATATATATATATATATATATATATATATATATATATATATATATATATATATATATATATATATATCAAAACAGACTTATATATATATCAAACAGACAATATATATATAGTATAATTGTTGTTTTCTGTGTTTAAGGAGGACAGGGGGAAACTTCGTGATCTTTTCTCTCCACCCTTGCGCTGGACCACTGTTCTGCTCTGGTTCATATGGTAAAAGAGTCCTACAATACGGATTCCTATCAATTATGGTGTAAACAGTCATTAAATCATGAATGTAGATGTCCACTAATCCTCAAAAGGACTTTTTGTCCCTTGAGATTTATCAGATCTTGCTCTTTTGGTTCACAATTGCACTCAAATATTTCACAATGTTTAGTTCTTGTTGCTTCATTTTCTGTTTTGTTGTACGCTTTCTGTTGCAGGTTCTCTAACGCATTCTCATATTATGGTGTGGTTTTGCTGACCACCGAGCTTTTCCAGGAGGGAGGCGCCTGTGGTGGTGAGTGACAACTATTGTGTGTTTAAAAACAGACTGAGCAGCATAGTGAGAATGTAAAGGCTAAGTATGGAATAGAATACCATATTTAATATACTGTGCAGCATACACCGATCAGTTATAACATTATGACAGGTGAAGTGATTATCAAGTGAACACTGATTATCTCTTCATCACGGCACTTGTTAGTGGGTGGGATATATTAGGCAGCAAGTGAACATTTTGTCCTCAAAGTTGATGTGTTAAAAGCAGTGAAAAATTGGCAAGCGTAAGGATAGACGACTGGGTCAGAGCATCTCCAAAACTGCAGCTCTTGTGGGTTGTTCCCAGTCTGCAGTGGTCAGTATCTATCAAAAGTGGTCCAAGGAAGGAACAGTGGTGAACTGGCGACAGGGTCATGGGCGGGCGGCCAAGGCTTATTGATGCACGTGGGGAGTGAAGGCTGGCCTGTGTGCTCTGATCAAACCACAATGCTGGTTCTGATAGAAATGTGTCAGAAGACACATTGCATTGCAGTTTGTTGCGTATGGGGCTGCATAGCCACAGACCAATCAGGGTGCCTATGCTGACCCCTGTCCACCGGTGCCAGATACCACAGCACACCTTCAGGGGTCTAGTGGAGTCCTTGCCTCGATGGATCAGGGCTGTTTTGTCAGCAAAAGCGGGACCAACACAATATTAGGAAGGTGGTCATAATATTATGCTTGATCGGTGTATACTGTATGCTGCTTAATGTTTTATTTTAAAAATAGTATGTAAATCAGTATGTTTAATACATTTCAAACTATAGTGTGGTAGAATACTAACCAAATACAACCTATCTATTCTGTATGCATATATTGGTCGTGTGTCACCACCTAGGGGGGAAGGGCAGAAAAAGAGAGCCAGGTTGTAGTTTGGAGTGTAAATATCTGAATTCAGATGATTACAAAGACCTTCTATGGACCACACTTTCTGAGTTTCCAGGTAGACCTTTAACACCATTAACATCTCATTTTTACATAACGTATGGTAGGCAAAAAGAAAGTGAATTATTGATTTATCGTATTGACACATATTGATTGATGAATCACAGGCCTGCTGGTGACCTTGTGGGCAATTGATCGTCTAGGAAGGAGGAAGACTATGGCACTGTGTTTCTTCGTCTTCTCCCTCTGCATTGTGCCGCTCTACGGCTGTGTGGGAAGGTCAGAAAGCACATCCATTACGGACATATTTCTAGAGCACTCGAGCCTGTGTTAATCTCAAATGTGAACATACATCTACATGTCATGGAAAAATCAAACTAGCATATCTTTCTAATGTGACATCCTTGAAGATACATTATGCCATATAGCCTAACTATATTCCCTTTATTGCAGGACTTCTTTGACAGTATTTATATTCATTGCGAGGGCCTTCATCGCTGGAGGTTTCCAGGCTGCATATGTGTACACCCCTGAGGTCAGAACTCTTTCCATTAATATCAGTTGATATTTCATTTTTATTTCTTGGAAGAACTGAGGCTCAAAGGCAAGTTCTATCCTTATTTGCTGTGTCAAAAGAAGATGTATTAGAAACACAGCAAAACTTGATACCCTTGGCAGATAAATTGTCAGGAGAGTAAAGCCTGTAGACTGTCAATGTGGTGTTAAATGTTTCTCTCAAGGCAACAGCTGCGCTGGAGAATGATTTTGACCTTGGGAAACGTCCAATTGCTGGCTCACTCCCAGCACTTGGCAGCCATTGCAACAACTCACCTGAAATAAAACATCCCGCTTTGTCATCCTAAGTTTTTTTCATAAACTACTGGAGTTCATCTCCAGATAAATGATTAGAGGGTTGAGGATTACACACAGTGTCTGTGTGTTGACTTTGACATTACTGTCATTGAGGTCATTGTATTGCGTAGTTACATAGTTACTTGACTGTATATTATCTAAAGGAGAGAGGCAGTTTCCTAACTACATTAATCTTTGTGATATTTAACTGGTTTATGGCATAAAAGCATGCTGAAGAAACTTTAGTGAAATAATAGATCCATGTAGGTCATGTAAGTCTATTCACTCAGTGGTTAAGTAATAGTTCAGTGTTCAATGAGAAGATCACGGTTATCTCTCTTTTGGTGTGTTTTGCAGGTGTATCCCACAGCGACGAGGGCACTGGGTTTGGGCACCAGCAGTGGGATGGCCCGAGTTGGAGCTCTCATCACACCATTTGTGGCACAGGTGTGGAAACACTAACTAGAAAATGATAAATGACATAAAAATACAGAATACATGTATTTCCTAACCCTAAAACCAAATAGACAATAAACAAATAGTATACACATTATTTGGAGATATTATATCCAAATATATTACTTTTCTTTTCTGTGTTGCTCACATGGGCAACATGATTTGGTGTCCAGCTTGCAAAAATGAACTCTACGAACATCAACAATTCAAAGAGTTTCTCACCAGACTAAAAAAAGAGAAGAAAAAACAATGAGTCTCATTCACTAACTGTGCATATGTTTGTAAATGTTTTCATGAAGATATTATGATTCATTAATATATTGTACTTGATATTATTCTAAATTTGTGGGGGGAAAAAACTAGAGCCAACTTAAACCACAATTTTTAGTTCACATGTTTGTCTATATAGAACTATTAGATACATGGCCGTCGGAAGCAAAAAAAATGTGGGTGGGTCCTCTCAGAAAAAAAAAAAAATACTGGAGATGCCATTTACATTAAGTACTGTGCAAATATATGGCTTTGTTTGCTAAACGTCTGGTTGGGAAAGACAAAATTATGGAAATCGCATTATCACTGAGAGTGGCAATAGTGTAGGGGTAAGACGCATAGCATCAAGTTTTGACGCAAATCTACCCGCGGTTCGAATCCGCCTTTTGCCGAACTCACTCCATTTTCCCATCACATATCAGATCGGAAAGGCATTTATTATTTTTTAAATGAAGAAAATATTAGAAAAGTGTAAATAAAGCATCTAACATGTGTTTAATAATAATTGTTTATCGGTTAGGGGTAAGTAAACAGACATGTGCTGAATTAGAGACGGTAAAAGTGAGTGGGTCCAATATCATTGATCGTAAAAAGTGGGTGGGTCTTGTCCCACCCACATACAATGGTTCCGACGCCCATGATTAGATACTAGCCTGACGTCGTCATATTCAGATTCTGATACTGCTCCATTGGGCATTGATTATGGGGCGAAAATGCCTCTGCACTCAATTGGATAGACCTACAACCAATCAGAGCGACGCATAGTTGTCAACGGAACTCAACTGCACGCATGCTGGAAGAAGTAGAAGAAGATGATGAGTGTAAACGATCTTTGTCGGTGTTGTAAAAAAAATGTAAGGATACATGGCGTACTTACCAACACGATCATCATTTTTGAGAGAAATAGTATTGGTGAAAGCATATACGAACAAGTTCTCCGTTTAGTAAACAAATTCAACCCAAGCGCTCTTTGGGGACATGGATGATTACGTTACTGTTGATCATCTGTCCATCATTGTAAGAAGCCTGCCCTGACAATTTGATTGGTCCGTACAGCTCTGGTTCGAGCATAGAGACAGAGCGACACGCGTCATAATCTGAAGACCACACCCACCATGGGGGAAAACAATCAAACCATCTCCATTGACTTTGTATTGCGTGAAGCGGCCTCCTTGTCATTTTTGACTTAAAACAAAAAACAGAACAATGTATAAAAGGAGTACAGCAAACAAGCTAAACAAACCCATAACTTTTTATAAGCTGTTGACCCAAAAAACGAGCGTTTAAGGACACAAAAGTGGATACAGGCCATTGAGACAGAGCGCGACATGTTATATTACACTGAGAACTACACCCACTGGAGGGGAACATAATCAGCGACAGGAAATATAATATATAAAAGTGACATTTGGATATTTGACTTAACAGTGACAAAATGTTTACTGCACACTGAGACATACTGAGTGTCAGGATCTCAAAATGTACCCATTCTTCCAGCTGATGCTTCACGTCTTATTGCCTGTATCCACTTTTGTCTCTTTAAACGCTCGTTTTTTGTGGGGGTTGACAGCTTATAAAAACATACTTCTGTGTTTCTTTAGCTTGTTTGCTGTACACCCTGTCACATAGCAGCTTTTTTTGTTATAAGTCAGAAATGACAAGGAGTCAATGGAGAGCGTTGGATTCCCCCTGACCCTGATATTTTAACTTTCTGTTTGTCAATCCAGAAAGTATTGTTTCTCCAAAAATATCAAGTGAATAATAAGAAATGTTTCAGGTGACACTGAAGACTGGAGTAATGACAGCTTTGCCATCACAGGAACGAATTACATTTTAAATATATTTTAACTTTTTAATTGTAATAATATTTCACAGTATAACTGTTTTTACTATATCAAAAAACTGCAGGCTTGGCAAGCATATGAGACTTCTTTCAAAAACAGTTAAAACCAGAGGTGGACAAAGTACACAACTCTTTTACTTGAGTAAAAGTAAAAGTACTACAGGTCAAATATTACTCCGTTACAAGTGAAAGTTCTAAAAACAGATTTTTACTTAAGTAAAAGTACAGAAGTATTTGTTTTTAAAAGTACTTAAGTAAATTTCCTTTTTTATGTCAATGCATTATTTTATTATTGTTGCATTGTTGTATAAATGCACTCTATGCCATCATGGTGGTTTAAGCCAGTCAGTGATGCTCCATCCGACATGCTAGCATACGACTGCCTTAAACTCATTTCTTTACATTTGTATAGAGTGTTGTAACTTTTATAGAAGTATTGGAAGTTTCAATTTCTTGTATAAAAGTTATAAAGCTCTTTACAAAGCTGCTGTCACTTTAAGGCTGAATGCATGGACCCTATACTCTGATACGCATACGATATTCCCAACTGTTTACTCTTCTCTTTCTCTCAGACATTTACATTTTTGAACATTTTATGAGACAGGCATCAAAGTGTATGCCAACTAAACTAATCTTTAATCTTTTGAGAAAACTGAAACATACTTTTTAAGTATAGCCATTGGTGCATACACGGTGCCAAGGAACCGTCTTCTTACATTTTGCTATAAACTGATCAGGGTTCAAAAAATGTTGGGAAACTTCACATGACCCTATACAAGAGTGATTACTGATAGGCTGTCTGTAAAAAAACAGCAACAAAAAAACTTTTAAAGAAGAAAAAAATCATCCACTGACTTTTAAAGCTGCTACAGAAATGACTTTCAACTTTGAGGACCTCGCTAGAAATGTAATGGAGTAAAAAGTACGATATTTGTCTTTCAAATGTAGTGAAATTAAAGTAAAAGTATCCCTAAAAAATAATACTCCAGTAAAGTACAGATACTCAAAAAGTGTACTTAAGTACAGTACTCAAGTAAATGTACTTAGTTACTGTCCACCTCTGGTTAAAACAACTCCAATGTGAATGTGTGATACAGAGAAATTTTTACATATTCTATCCATCTCTGCTTCCTTCCTGAAGGTGATGCTGGAATCATCAGTGTATCTGACTCTGTCAGTGTACTGTTGCTGCTGTTTGCTGGCTGCTATTGCTTCCTGTGCACTGCCCATAGAGACCACAGGACGGGGCCTCCAGGAGTCCAGTCACAGAGAGTGGGGTCAGGAGATGATGGGACGGGCCTCAGACCACAGTCCTGGAGGGATTCCACATTCCAGCTCTGGATCACAGGACTAAGGAACACCACAGAAGGGTTTGGAAAGACTTTGTAGAAGAAATTGTTCTTAGATGGAAATGGGGAATATTTTCTGTAAAATAAAATGTGTGTCCACAAAGGAATAGCAGATTTAATTGTTTTAAGAACTGCTTGGTTTTGATTTAAATCAGTCCATTAATGACACATTCCTCCACTAAAGGTTGCAAGGTTTCTCTCTATGAAACTCTAGACCGGAATAAAAGAGGTGAATAGATTTCCATCACATAATACTTCCCCTTTGCCTCATTCCCAGAAAATACAACAGAAAATGGGTTGAAAATAGATCTAAAATTGCATTGTGCAGTTTAACACATGAAAACCATCATCCCTCTCATATGTTCAAAGGATTTTAAGAGCTTTTGGGGGTGTTTAGAAGAACGAAAGAAGTCCTGAAGTCTTGAAGTTGAAAGATAGCACAAGAGTATGTGTGTTTGTGACAGGTTTAGTATGAAAGCGAGTAGAAAGATTTATTGTATTTTTTATTTTTTAAGAGGGCCTTACACTCCACTCCTGGCATTCCATTGGGGAGGTCATGACAACTTTTATCTATTCATCGAAGCAGAGACAGGATGCTGCTATAAATCAGACATTGCACCAGTTTGTGGTCTCTGTTATCTTGCTTTTTTTTTCAAAGGATCATATACCATACTTTAAGCTGGTTAAATGTTAGCCATTCATAGAGTTAGACTTTCGCTGACAACAGTTACTTATCTAGTGGACATCAAAGTCTTAATTTCGTACCATTCAGCACTCGAGAGCACCTCTCTTCGTCCTTCCACTGGCTGCCAACTGCAATCACCCATGTAAAATTCTCATTCATGTACAAAACTCCAGCCGTTCCCTTATAATCAGGCATATCAAAGTTGAATCTTAAGATACAACTCAATAACAATAAAACAATAGCAAGTGGCTTTCATCAGAACAGGTCTGTAGGTCAAATATATTTTTATTACTGTCAAACTGTCTTTGTTTCTTCAGCTCCACTTCTCAATGGTATATTCTGTCATTTGTATTTCTGCCTTTTCAACCGTACAGTGGGTATGTGTGTGTGGCATGATGGGAAGTGTGCAGTTGTTCCTGTGAGTCCAGAGAGTTGTCTCCTATGCCTGCCTTTTGCGATTTAGTGCTGCGTTTTGTGTCTCTGTGCACAGATCTCTTGCCACTGCACTGGATGTACATGTATGAAAACAATAAATTATGATTCAAAAAAGAGAATTAGTGTGTCTTTATTGTAGATTAGTGCAGATAAATGTAGTCAAATGTATTATGCATCTCAGTTTGACAACGGTTATTAGCCTAGCGAGAATACAGCAGATGGATAACACTGTCCAGAAGGCCAGATCTATTACAGACGTGATTTAGAGAGTGCTAGCAAGCCTTTCTGCTCCAGGATCTGTCCAAAGAGCCGAGCAGCTTCCTCAGCACATCCACGATGGATGGTCAGCCCAAAACCTCCATGTCCGTAGTTATGGATGACCTGAGGTGAATGAAAACAGCATTTGTGTGAAAAGAGAAGACTCTACAGAGCCCCTAAAGGGACATGGTGATGGGAAAAAATATATACACTCACAAAACATTAGCATTTTGTTAAAAACATGCGCAACTTTTGTGTCCACTTGCAAAACTTTTGTAGCCTGGCTCCGCCCTCCTACGTACTTCTGCTCAATTTTCATTTCATTTCATTTTCCTTCAGTACTCCGTCTGGGACTGCGGTATAGGTTTTCTCCGAACAAATTTTTACCGGTCTAATCAGCGAACAGAGGGAGTGGCTGAGAACGATGACGTTGATGTCGTGCACTAGTTTGAGTTGTATTTCAGTAATGGCGGCAGAGAAAAGATGCGAGCGAAGCCATTCATTCCGTTGTGGCACCTCTGCCGAATATCCAGAAGTTAAAGCCGGAGCAAGAACAATCTTTGAGTTTTTTTGGTGGCCATGATGTTGTGTCCCGGGAAAAGTTTGATTTTCCAGCTCGCTCCGTTAGTGGTGAAGGAGTTGGCTAAAGCCCTGGTAATTGTTTCGCGTTTGGTCGAAAGGTATTGTCATCATTTACAGGGGCTAGTCAGTGATTTTATTGCCGTCCGTCTCCCACCACCCATGTAAAAATCCAATCCCATTACCTACTGGTTTTGACAAACAGCAAGGTCATGTGGTAATTTAATTGCTGTCCGAATCCACAGAATATATCACTTCAAAATTCACTGTTTATATCCTTTTTGACCCCTGCAGAGCACCGTACGGTTGCGCTTCGCGGTAATTTGTATGCATTTCTAGACTTGTATTTCTTTAAATGCTGGCAAGTATTTTCAAGAGCAATATATTTAATCACCACTCAAAAAATAAAAGGAAGAAATGCCCGTAAACATTTGAATCGGGCCGTTATTTACAGCAGAATTTATTCTTATCATACCAAGCATATGATATTTTATTTACAGTATACAATCATGTTATGGACCACGTGAGCAGCGTGTTCCCAATCACAAAACTCTCCCCTCCACCGTGAAAAAAATCACAATCCGAAGGTTTTATCACTGAGGTGGCTGGACAGTTATTTTTACGGACTTCCATGTGAGAAATAAAAGCAAACGGTGCATGACATACGTCACGACCAAACATTAGCGTTTGGTTATGGCAGATCCAGAGTGGCTCTTGGCAGATCCAATAGTTTTACACTTCAACAGAGTACCTGCCTTCAAGGAAGTAAACGCTTGTCAATGGAGAGTGGCCAGACTAAGACTGTACAAATGAAATGTACGAGAGTCTGGTAGGACCAGGCTAAAACTTTTGCGCTCTCTTGCGAAACTTTACAGTGGGCTTAGAAATCTTTCGTGTTCTCTTGCGAAACTTTACTGTGTGCTCAGAAATCATTTGCGTTGTAATGCGAAACTTTACCATGCTTAGACATTTTTCGCGTTCACTTGAACAACTTTTGCGTTCCCCTGAGAAACTTTGCAATCGCTTGCAAAACATTTGCGTTCTGTTCCCCCAAGAAACTTGCTAAAGCATGAAAACTGTTTTTCTCTCATATTAATCTCATATTATTTCGATCACCAGATTTGTGAGCAAATGTTTTGTGAGCGAATGCAATGTTTCTGAAGGGAACACCAAAAGCAATGCAATATATTTTTTTCCTCCCATCTCAAGTATATTTTTTTCTATGACCATTTCCCATTAGAGGCTCTGTATTAATTGACCCTTCTTCATTGGAAGATGCCATCAGATCTTCAGTGTAATGATCACTATGAGCTCACCTCAAACGCGTGTGGTCCAGATCGTATGGTCTCTCTCTCCAGTCTAACTTTGCTGCGTGCGGGCCTGAGACCAGTCCATTCATCTACTATCCGTGCATGCTAGAGAGAAAAAAGAAGATCCAATCCCCTCATGCCAGTCAAGCAAACAATAATTTAGCAAGGCTAAAATGGTTGAAATCTACCTGTAGACTGGGCTCAAGCTTGCCGGCGGCTTTCCAAATTTCTCGATGGTCAACAGAACTGTTCTGCAGATTCCAGTTTCCTACTTGGAAAACTCCACCTACAGTGACTAAACGACTCCTGCAGAAACAAACAGGGGACCTGAAGTCATGTACAACACTGCTAAGGCGAGACTACATTTTTGTCATGTAGTCATTTAAACTAATTTGCTATGTTTTAATTTCTTTCAATTTTAGTACTTTAGTACAACTTATTTTGAAGTCCGAGTCTTACCCAGGAATGATGTACGGTGAGTTATAGACTCCTGATGAGGAATCATGCGTGAGGATCCAGTGTTTTAACCAGGGAGCATCTACCTGTTGATATAAAACACACAAGATCAACACAGTATGTAAAAATGTAAAAACTCTAAGTCTGATTGAATTTTATCCACTAAACCTCACCTTAATGATCTGCCCTCTGGCTGGCTGGAGCTCAGGATCAGGCTGTAGGTCTCCTGATCGGACACCAGAGCAGTTGATGATAACATCAGCACCACTATCTGCCAACTGGAGACCATTTTTGAGGTCATTACAAATGCACACATTCTATGACTAAAACCACTTTGCAGCAGTGTAAATGAGACAGAATGTCAACATGAATTTAGCAGGAAAATGATGTTGAATCTGCCCATATTATGTTAAAACTAGTATCTGTTAACCAGATGCTTTTCTTACTGATATTAACAATGGTGTACCAACGGGTCTTGTACAAGTCAGAAATCTGAAAACTACCATAATATTAATATTAATATTAATCATAATAAATTCACTGCTTCTGTGACACACCATTTTCTAATTAAGACGTGATTCTTTTGATTTAATGTGACCTCAGTGCCGTTCAAATACTTGCGGTCAGTAAGATTTTTTAATGTTTTATAAAATCTTATGCTCATCAAGGCTGAATTTATTTGATCAAAAATACAGAAAAACACAGTAACATTGTGAAATATCATTACAATTTAAAATAACTGTTTTCTGTTTTAATATATTTTAAAATGTAATTTATTCCTGTGATGCAAAGCTGAATTTTCAGCATCAATACTCCAGTCTTCAGTGTCACATGATCCTACAAAAAACATTCTAATATGCTGATTTGCTGATTTGATTATCAATGTTGAAAACACTGTGCCGCTTAAACGGTCACTTTTGATCAATTTAATGCATCCTTGCTGAAAAAACAAAGAAATTCAAATCAAACTAACCACAAACGTTTTAAAGGTAGTGTACATTTTGAGATCTTTTTTTTTTTTTTAAGTGTGAGAATGACAATGGAATTCCTCAAACCTCTTGAAATGAACCAATCTTCCTCTGATAAAACTTAATCTTTCTTTGTCCTAACCTGTGGAGGACACAGAAGCGTGAACGTGCCAAAGACTGTGTTAATCAATGTTAGACCTGAAAAAAGTCATACTGTAAATGAGTAACATCCACTACAGATTTTACATAACTCTATAAATGCATAACAGTTATTCTGATGCATATAAAATAGACAATAGTACAAATTAGACACACACATATGCATGTATAAGATGTGTAGACACTAATATGTATATATATATATATATAGTATATATACAGTACACAATAACTTATAGAGAAAACCTAGAAATCTGAAATACTAATTATTCATTTTAAGTCACAATGTTTATTTGTTTTAATTTTTCAAAATGCAAAAACTGTTTATTTATAAATTAAAATTTGAATCTCAGATTTCATTGTGGCCTTTTGAACCTTACTTTATATTGTATTTCATTCCCATTCTAATTTGGGTTACTGATAAGATAACAGGAATCTCTCACCAGTCCATAAGCCAGGGCAGGTATGTCTTTCCTTCAATCATGAGAGCAGTGTTGAACCATCCAAAACTGAAAAGGATTGAGGGGAAAAGGAAAGGTGACAACACTACATTCATAAATCCTTTTTAAGGGGTAGAACAACAAAAATGATTTTGAAAACAAGTCAGCAGCATCAAATTATAGAAATACAGTAACTTGTGATTAGGTACAGCATACCTGTATCCCGGGAACATATCTAGTTCACGTTTAGTCAGCTGGCGAAAGCCCAACACAGCGTCTTTAAATGAGGGGTCCTGTTTGAGGGGAGCAGAGATATTGCAGTCATTTTCACAATTATCTCTTTTGGGTCAGTGAGATGGGTCAGTAATTTTCACTCTAATTTCACGCTGGTTTTAACCCATGCCAGAGAGAGGGGCCTCAGCAGTTTAAAGTGGACGGTTAAAGGGATAGTTCACCCAAAAATGAAAATTACCCCATGATTTACTCACCCTCAAGCCATCTTAGGTGTATATGACATTCTTCTTTCAGATGAATACAATCATAGTTCTCTTAAAAATGTCCTGGCTAATCCAAGTTTTATAATAGCAGTGAATGGCAGCCCAAAATTTGAAGATTAATATATTAACCCTCCGGACCTGTATGGATTACTTTTATAATGGATGGATGCACTTTTTTGGGCTTCAAATTTTGGGGTGCCAATTACTGCCATTATAAAGCTTGGAAGAGCCAGGATATATTTAAATATAACTCTTGATTGTATTCGTCTGAAAGAAGAATGTCATATATACACCTAGGATGGCTTGAGGAAATGAATGAGTAAATCATGGGGTAATTTTCATTTTTGGGTCTACTACTACAATAGTAGTTACTAATAGTACTACTACGATAGTCTACAACTATCCCTTTAAGGTTGTTTGATTCTGACCACTTCTTCTTTTGTTCAGCTATACAGTAAGGTTCAATATTGCATTATTGCAATTTTGATCATGCCCTGTACTGGACTGGTACAGTGCAAAAACATAATTCAGTGTATACACATACACTCACCTAAAGGATTATTAGGAACACCATACTAATACTGTGTTTGACCCCCTTTCGCCTTCAGAACTGCCTTAATTCTACGTGGCATTGATTCAACAAGGTGCTGAAAGCATTCTTTAGAAATGTTGGCCCATATTGATAGGATAGCATCTTGCAGTTGATGGAGATTTGTGGGATGCACATCCAGGGCACGAAGCTCCCATTCCACCACATCCCAAAGATGCTCTATTGGGTTGAGATCTGGTGACTGTGGGGGCCATTTTAGTAGTGAACTCATTGTCATGTTCAAGAAACCAATTTGAAATGATTCGAGCTTTGTGACATGGTGCATTATCCTGCTGGAAGTAGCCATCAGAGAATGGGTACATGGTGGTCATAAAGGGATGGACATGGTCAGAAACAATGCTCAGGTAGGCCGTAGCATTTAAACAATGCCCAATTGGCAGTAAGGGGCCTAAAGTGTGCCATCCCCCACACAATTACACCACCACCAGCCTGCACAGTGGTAACAAGGCATGATGGATCCATGTTCTCATTCTGTTTACGCCAAATTCTGACTCTACCATCTGAATGTCTCAACAGAAATCGAGACTCATCAGACCAGGCAACATTTTTCCAGTCTTCAGCTGTCCAATTTTGGTGAGCAAATTGTAGCCTCTTTTTCCTATTTGTAGTGGAGATGAGTGGTACCCGGTGTTCTGCTGTTGTAGCCCATCCGTCTCAAGGTTGTGCGTGTTGTGGCTTCACAAATGCTTTGCTGCTTACCTCGGTTGTAACGAGTGGTTATTTCAGTCAAAGTTGCTCTTCTATCAGCTTGAATCAGCCCATTCTCCTCTGACCTCTAGCATCAACAAGGCATTTTCGCCCACAGGACTGCCGCATACTGGATGTTTTTCCCTTTTCACACCATTCTTTGTAAACCCTAGAAATGGTTGTGCGTGAAAATCCCAGTAACTGAGCAGATTGTGAAATACTCAGACCGGCCCGTCTGGCACCAACAACCATGCCACGCTCAAAATTGCTTAAATCACCTTTCTTTCCCATTCTGACATTCAGTTTGGCGTTCAGGAGATTGTCTTGACCAGGACCACACCCCTAAATGCATTGAAGCAACTGCCATGTGATTGGTTGATTAGATAATTGCATTAATGAGAAATTGAACTGGTGTTCCTAATAATCCTTTAGGTGAGTGTATATTCTATAGAAGAATGTATAATACTATAGTTAAAGGCCCACAGGCAAAGACCTTAATGTGAAATCAATTACCTGACAATATAATACAGTGTAGTTGTGTCCCAAATGACGCACTATACACTTATACACTATGTACTTATGCACTATGTAACCCCCCCGGTAGCCGGTAAAATGTAAATAGTCCAGGGGGGAGGAGCATCGTGTGTGTGAAGAGTGATGATCGGCTCACAAGTGAAGAAGAATTGGTTCGTAACGCTCCTCCCCCCTGGACTATTTACATCTTACCGGCTACAACTGAGTTCTCACGGGACTTCAGCGAGACTACAGCTTGCCGTCTAAAACACTATTTCGGTGAGTTTAAACAATGGCTAAATTGCTAAACGCATCTCGTTGTCATGTAAGGGCCCTGTTCATGTTGGACAGACATTTTAATTGCATTTTGTGTCTGTTAAGAGGCACAAAGACACTCTTTATGTATATGTCCCCATAGCTGCCATGTTAGCTGAGTGGGAGCTCTGGGCATTAACTGTAACAGCTCCGTGTTGCAAGCACCAATCCGGTTCGTTTTTATTTCTCTCACAAAGGTATAACAATCAAGATTAACTTAAAAATTCACCAGAGTTCTCCTTTAAAGCTGCGACAGTGCATGAAGTGTCCAACATTCCACACTCCGTTTTTTCCATTAATTTAGTGCATCATCCGGGTATTTAAAGATCATAAAAAAGTGCATAAAAATGCTTTTTCTTTTTGGAATTTTCCGTGTGAACACACTACTAACACTAGTTATACTTAAAAACGTTATAGAATAGTGCATAAGTATGCAAATTGTTACGCACCTTATGTTCTATCCATCAAAACTTGCAGTTTATTGTATAACAATCTGTGTACTGAAAAAGAAATGACACTACTTGCAAATGAAGATAATTTACTCACCGCCATAGGTTCAGTGCACAGGTTATAGCCAGACTGGAGGAAGATTCCCATTTTAATTGAATCTGGAGAGCTGAGGCAACTTAGTAGATAGTTGAATGTCTGTTTGTTCCATTCACTGTGAAAGTATAATAAAAAAGATGTGCTTCAACGAATTAATTTGCCATTATTTATGCTACAGACAAATGCACAAAGATTCAGACACTTTCACACAAATGAAACCTCACGTTTCTTGGACATTCCCCTTGTCATATAGATACGGCTGCCAGAGTCCAGCAGCCCCGTCGCTGGTGGTGAGTGGAGTGAAGACATCAGCATACACCTCTATGCTGAGGGGGGTGACCCTGCCGTGGAAGTGCTGGTAGATGCTCTGAGCGGTGGAGAGGCCGATGACCCCCGCTCCAATGATGCACACCTTCATATCTGCAGAAAATGTTATTTTTTTCTATTTTAATATCTAATAATGAAATACTGTATCACTGTATGTCAAAAAAAAAAACTGGTAATGCAAATGCAAGTGTAAATAGGGTTTTATACATGGTTTTTGTTTTGTTGCAATCTTATATGAGAACAATGTCAGTGCAAACCTGTGTCCAATGCTGCCATATGTTTATGTGAAGGACACAATAAGGTCTTATCTCCATAAAACGGCATACAGTATGGACAAAATGACAAGATCAACACGGACATGAACATGGACTATAACGTAATAGGTAATGCATTACATGTAATGGCAAGCTAAAATACACCATATTTTACATTTATACATTTGGTAGACGCTTTGTTAGCGACTTACATTGCACTAAAAGGCTATATGCCTATAAAATGCAGCTTACTCACCAAACTTTTCTTCTGGTTGCCAACAAAAGAGATCGCGTTGTCCTAAATAGCACGTTCTTAAGCAATGTAATGCCAGCTCACAAAACTTACAAATTAACTTTTTCCCACATTACGTAACGTTAGTTGAGTGTTGAGGCGGTGCTATGTGTGGAGTGTATAGGCTCAGTATGGACTGGATTCGGGATACTAGTCTTACTATATTTACATGGTAGATAATACAAATAATAATAGTATGCTATTCAGACATAGTGGTGGAGTCCGAGTGAATCAAATCTTTTGAATCTACTCACTAAAAAGAGTTGTTCGTATTCGTTCGTTGATTCCTTCAGACACTTGGGTTACATCGTTACTCCAGTAGATGGCGACAAGTCTATTGTGAGTCATTCACTCTGAGAAACATTCGTGATGTATTTTGTTTGCAAAAAATCTGGATATTTGTGTGGAAAGAGAAAGACATTCAGCACAAGCTGAACCAGCACAAACATTCACAATAATCCTTCCCAGCTCTACCAGTAATCATTTATGTATACCGTATAGCCTACTGGAATGTATGGTGCTTGATATAAAAAATAGAAGGTACCTGAAAAAGTCCTTGAATCTAGTGTTCATAGAAGAGTGGGAAACCCCGAGATCGTTATAATGTTGACATGGCATCTGATTCTCTATTAGCAGAATAAAGTGTTGACAATTCAGTTCTGTTATGATGTGTCATCTTTTATTTTAAACTCTTCAAAGATAAAACATTTATAAATGAGCATTTACATCACAGTAGTTTAGGATTCTTAAACTCATGGAATCCATTATCTTGTGGAATCAGTGTGACAGTGCTTAAGAGATTAAGGGTAATATTGCTATTGTCTGATGAGATTATGGATAACTGTCCAGAGGCCCAGATCTATTACAGACGTGATTTAGAGAGTGCTAGCAAGCCTTTCTGCTCCAGGATCTGTCCAAAGAGCCGAGCAGCTTCCTCAGCACATCCACGATGGATGGTCAGCCCAAAACCTCCATGTCCGTAGTTATGGATGACCTGAGGTGAATGAAAACATCATTTGTGTGAAAAGATGAAGAGTTAAATTGATTAAATATTGCTCAATTCACTATGAGCTCACCTCAAACGCGTGTGGTCCAGATCGTATGGTCTCTCTCTCCAGTCTAACTTTGCTGCGTGCGGGCCTGAGACCAGTCCAGACCTCTACTATCCGTGCATGCTAGAGAGAAAAATTTGAGCAGATCTTTATGGAAAAACCCCTCCTTAAATAACAGATCTAGACAACTTCTGATTTCCTACCTGTAGACTGGGCTCAAGCTTGCAGGCATCTTCCCAGATTCTTTTATGGTCAATAGAACTGTTCTGCAGATTCCAGTTTCCTACTTGGAAAACTCCACCTACAGTGACTAAACGACTCCTGCAGAAACAAATAGAGTGCATCAGTCCTAGGACAAGACTATATTTCGCATTTCATAATAAACATAACTCGAAGGTGAGGGGAACAAACACATTTGCCTTTACTTCTGTATGTCTTCTTAATACATATATACATCGACTGTGTCCATACAGACTAACCCAGGTATGATGTACGTTGAATTCCCTCTAGACGAGAAATTATGTGTGGAGATCCAGTGTTTTATCCAGGGAGCATCTACCTGTCGACATGCAGCACAGAATCTGAGATGACCCTGTTCTGTCTAAAACTCAGACCCTGATTGAATTTTATCCTCTAAACCTCACCTTAATGATCTGCCCTCTGGCTGGCTGGAGCTCAGGATCAGGCTGTAGGTCTCCTGATCGGACACCAGAGCAGTTGATGATAACATCAGCACCATAATCTGCCAACTGGAGACCATTTTTTGGGGAGTAAATGCAAACTTTGAGCACAATCACTTTACAACAGAATAGATGAGGTTCTCAGTGAAGAGTAGCTCAAATACTGTTGCTATACTTGTCTTGTGAAACTATGAAGTTCCACTGTATCTAGTATGAGTGATAGAGAAAACTACAGATCACTACACGATTATAAATGTTAAAGTAAGGAATAATTGATGATGGGCAGTTGAATTATTAGAAAATAATGCATACCTGAGGTGATAATGCAGCAACAACAATTTATCCCATTGTTAATTTTTTATTTTATTTATTTTTTTTGCTTGATCAGTGTTGTTGTGGGTTTTGGTTCTTTTGTTGTAGACTGTAAGGATCTTTGAAATAACCAAAATCATTTTGCGAGGTGATATGGACCTGCCTGGAACTACTTCAGTCATGAGTTTCCATGAAAATAATTGCACACCTTAGAATGTTCATCAACCAATTAGATCATTCAAGCATTCAATAGCCCTGTGGTATGAATTATTTTACATAAATAAATAATATGTAGCTTTTTTGTGAATTCAATATTGATTTATAATTCCCTGAATTTAACATTAAAGCATAAACACATGCAAACCTCTTTAAATGAACCAATCTTTCTCTGATGAAACTTGACATTTCTTTGTTTTAACCTGTGAACACCAGAAAATTATTAAAATGTATATGTTAGACATCAATATACAGTATGCAAATTCACCTCATTTAAGATTACTGTTAAGATCTCTCACCAATCCATAAGCCAGGGCAGGTACGTCTTTCCTTCAATCATGAGAGTGGTGTTAAACCATCCATAACTGGGAAATGGAAACTGAGATCAATTACATTTCAAATTAATTGAACTTACAGTGAGGAAAATAAGTATTTGAACACCCTGCTATTTTGCAAGTTCTCCCATTTAGAAATCATGGAGGGGTCTGAAATTGTCATCATAGGTGCATGTCCACTGTGAGAGACATAATCTAAAAAAATCCAGAAATCACAATGTATGATTTTCTATCTATTTATTTGTATGATACAGCTGCAAATAAGTATTTGAACACCTGTGAAAATCAATGTTAATATTTGGTACAGTAGCCTTTGTTTGCAATTACAGAGATCAAACGTTTCCTGTAGTTTTTCACCAGGTTTGCACACACTGCAGGAGGGATTTTGGCCCACTCCTCCACACAGATCTTCTCTAGATCAGTCAGGTTTCTGGCCTGTCGCTGAGAAACATGGAGTTTGAGCTCCCTCCAAAGATTCTCTATTGGGTTTAGGTCTGGAGACTGGCTAGGCCACGCCAGAACCTTGATATGCTTCTTACAGAGCCACTCCTTGGTTATCCTGGCTGTGTGCTTTGGGTCATTGTCATGTTGGAAGACCCAACCTCGACCCATCTTCAATGCTCTAACTGAGGGAAGGAGGTTGTTCCCCAAAATCTCGCAATACATGGCCCTGGTCATCCTCTCCTTAATACAGTGCAGTCGCCCCCTGTCCCATGTGCAGAAAAACACCCCCAAAGCATGATGGTACCCCCATGCTTCACAGTAGGGATGGTGTTCTTGGGATGGTACTCATCATTCTTCTTCCTCCAAACACATTTAGTAGAATTATGACCAAAAAGTTATATTTTGGTCTCATCTGACCACATGACTTTCTCCCATGATTCCTCTGGATCATCCAAATGGTCATTGGCAAACTTAAGACGGGCCTTGACATGTGCTGGTTTAAGCAGGGGAACCTTCCGTGCCATGCATGATTTCAAACAATGACGTCTTAGTGTATTACCAACAGTAACCTTGGAAACGGTGGCCCCAGCTCTTTCCAGGTCATTGACCAGCTCCTCCCGTGTAGTTCTGGGCTGATTTCTCACCTTTCTTAGGATCATTGAGATCCCACGAGGTGAGATCTTGCATGGAGCCCCAGTCCGAGGGAGATTGACAGTCATGTTTAGCTTCTTCCATTTTCTAATTGTTGGGGATCGCCCCACTGAATGCCAGTTCTTTAATGGTGTTAACCACTTCAGCACTCTGATCAGAGAGGAGGAGTCATCAGATTTCGTTTCCACCTTTTAATAGGGCAAGTTTCAACCTTGTACACATGGCAATATACAACTGTAGGTAGTTTCTGTAATAAACAAATTAAACAGAAGTAAATAACTAAATGCCAAACTTAAATGTCCACATACTGTTGTGATAAAACAGCAAATTACAAATCAAACAATATTACCAGCTAGCTCAGTCTCTTTAGCAGTATAAGAACAAGGAAATAAACTGAATATAAAAAGAGCATATAAACCACTTCAGGTACATTAAGGTACAGGTACACTCAGAGATGCTGCACGGGTGAAAACTGCGTCATATTCTGACAGCTCCGTAAACGTAACAGAGAACGCATCACTTACGCCAAAACCGTATCCACTATAAATTGCGTAGTACGTTCTTTCCATATGGATTAAGTATTTTGCATAATACACCCTGCTTACATATCAAATACAGCGGGATACATAATATTGAAAGCCATATAATTAAAGTATTCACAACACTAATGATTGCTCCAACAGTGGACCTTTTTTCACCAAGCTGCTTGGCAATTTCCCCGTAGCCCTTTCCAGCCTTGTGGAGGTGTACAATTTTGTCTCTAGTGTCTTTGGACAGCTCTTTGGTCTTGGCCATGTTAGTAGTTGGATTCTTACTGATTGTATGGGGTGGACAGGTGTCTTTATGCAGCTAACGACCTCAAACAGGTGCATCTAATTTAGGATAATAAATGGAGTGGAGGTGGACATTTTAAAGGCAGACTAACAGGTCTTTGAGGGTCAGAATTCTAGCTGATAGACAGGTGTTCAAATACTTATTTGCAGCTGTATCATACAAATAAATAGTTTTAAAAAATCATATATTGTGATTTCTGGATTTTTTTTTAGATTATGTCTCTCACAGTGGACATGCACCTACGATGACAATTTCAGACCCCTCCATGATTTCCAAGTGGGAGAACTTGCAAAATAGCAGGGTGTTCAAATACTTATTTTCCTCACTGTATATCAATCAAACTTAACCTTAACACCAGCACCTCAAAATGTATATAGACTAGGTCTGCCCTGACTCAATTTAAATGTCCAATTAAACTGAATATTAATCCATGTCTTGTATGGGACACTCAGTTCATTTAGGCGTTTGATATAAGCCATGCCATGCTGTTGACTAAATAAATGTACAATGGTAAATATATTGTTGTCAATTGTGGAAAATAATATGCTTATGCAGACTTTTTCAGGAGTCTTTTTGTAGATTTATAGATGTTATGTTTAAAGGACTGTTGCAAACGTAAATCACTTGGACGAATAACAAATCGGTTGAATGGTTGATTCAATGAATTAAATGATTCAACATTGCACAAAAGTCATAAAGTGACACCTATAACAATATCAGCAATATCAACTATTGCACTTCTGATTAGATGCAGGTGATAAGTAGCCTATACCTGTATCCCGGGAACATATCTAGTTCACGTTTAGTCAGCTGGCGAAAGCCCAACACAGCATCTTTAAATGAGGGGTCCTGTTTGAGGGGAGCAGTGAGACAAAATATGCCTGAAAATGTAGCATTGTTTCTGTTCATGTTCAATGTTCAATGTTCTGTTCATGTTCAATGACATGCCATGCCATGTCAACTGCATGCTACATCCAGCTACATGGTATTTCAAACTACTTTAAATATCAAGCATTTTAAGGAGGGACATGAGAATATTCTCACTGGTGCAGTTTCAGTGCACAGGTTGTAGCCGGACTGGAGGAAGATCCCCATTTTCACTGAATCTGGAAAGCTGAGGAAACTTAGTAGATAGTCAAATGTCTCTTTATTCCATTTACTGTGAAAATAAAATTAAAACATTTTATTCTCTTGATTATACAGGGTGTGCTTCAACTGATTCATATGCACTTTTGTATTCACACAAATGAAACCTCACGTTTCTTGGACATTCCCCTTGTCATATAGATACGGCTGCCAGAGTCCAGCAGCCCCGTCGCTGGTGGTGAGTGGAGTGAAGACATCAGCATACACCTCTATGCTGAGGGGGGTGACCCTGCCGTGGAAGTGCTGGTAGATGCTCTGAGCGGTGGAGAGGCCGATGACCCCCGCTCCAATGATGCACACCTTCATATCTGCAGAAAAAAAGTGCCGTAATGGGTGAATACCTCTTTTGTAACTCTTTGTGCTGATTTGAACACATAATTATGTTTATAAATATATATATATATATATATATATATATATATATATATATATATATATATATATATAGGCAGGTGCTGTTGATTTATTTCACTAATTCCGTTCAAAAAGTGATTAGATAGTAGTGTAGTAGTATATAGTGATGTAGTATATAGTGATGGTTATAGCTGACAACTAAGGAAAATCCCAAATTCAGTATCTCAGAAAATTAGAATATTGCGAAAAGGTTCAATATTGAAGACACCTGGTGCCACACTCTAATCAGCTAATGAACTCAAAACACCTGCAAAGGCTTTAAATGGTCTCTCAGTCTAGTTCTGTAGGCTACATAATCATGGGGAAGACTGCTGACTTGACAGTTGTCCAAAAAGACGACCATTGACACCTTGCACAAGGAGGGCAAGACACAAAAGGTCATTTCAAAATAGGCTGGCTGTTCACAGAGCTCTGTGTCCAAGCACATTAATAGAGAGGCGAAGGGAAGGAAAAGATGCCGCTGTCGCATTCCTTGTGTCAAGCCACTCTTGAACAACAGACAGCGTCAGAAGCGTCTCGCCTGGGCTAAAGACAAAAAGGACTGGACTGCTGCTGAGTGGTCCAAAGTTATGTTCTCTGATGAAAGTAAATTTTGCATTTCCTTTGGAAATCAGGGTCCCAGGGTCTGGAGCAAGAGAGGAGAGGCACACAATCCACGTTGCTTGAGGTCCAGTGTAAAGTTTCCACAGTCAGTGATGGTTTGGGGTGCCATGTCATCTGCTGGTGTTGGTCCACTGTGTTTTCTGAGGTCCAAGGTCAACGCAGCTGTATACCAGGAAGTTTTAGAGCACTTCATGTTTCCTGCTGCTGACCAACTTTATGGAGATGCAGATTTCATTTTCCAACAGGACTTGGCACCTGCACCAGCAACCAGTACCTGGTTTTAGGACCATGGTATCCCTGTTCTTAATTTACTGATCGACTCCATGCCACGCCGCATTGCTGCAGTAATTCAGGCAAAAGGAGCCCCGACTAAGTATTGAGTGCTGGACATGCTCATACTTTTCATGTTCATACTTCTCAGTTGGCCAAGATTTCTAAAAATCCTTTCTTTGTATTGGTCTTAAGTAATATTCTCATTTTCTGAGATACTGAATTTGGGATTTTCCTTACTGGTCAGCTTTACCTTTATGTAAGATTTTTTATAGTTGAGTAGCCAGGTAGTACATTGCATGTAACAAGCTGGAAAGAATATCACAGAAACATAGTTTCACTCACCTGAATTAAGTTGCCTAGAAGTTTTCTCCAAAAACGAATAGGAAAAGTCCCATACGCTTATTGCCTCTCACTCACATCACATGCACTGCCTAATGACAGATCGATTTAAGCAGAAACCAGAATTTATTGATTAACTTTATTCCCCATTATGTAACTACAGCAAGTAGCCTAATTCATCCGTCGTCTTTACACAATGCTTGAATGACGGGGTAAAGTCCATTGGGTTATATTACCAGCCTCTAGTGGTCACTTCTTGATGTAGCCTATGTTAAATATTTCACTTGAACAAATATATTGGTATCACAAATTATATATATCATTTAATTCATAGGTCAACTTTGGTAAACCTATTGGTCAATAGTATCACATCAGTAATATTGATGTAATGTTAACATACACAGATCAAGACAAATAATTCATACATTAAAGACATTTTATATTATATTAAATGTATATAAATTAAACATAAAAAATATTTCTGTTAGCTTTATTTGATAATTAACAAAATTATGCAAACATACCAAACATACACAACTGAAATTACTTTAATCCCCCATACCACCCAATGTTGGGATTGAGTGGATTTTATGCTTAGCATGTATTTTGATTAAGGCTCAAATGTTTTGAATCTCCATTCATCAAAAAAGATTAGCTCAGATTAGTCCAATGGCCCGGGATATCGTTACGCCAGTAAATGGCGAGACTGGCGACAAGTGGGTGGCTGCATCCAAAATCGCATACTCTTTTGAGTCTTGAGTAGCTACTTATTTTGAATAAGTAATTACCCTACGGCCGCTAAAAAAGTATGTATAGTATGAGTGTGTGTATGAATAATCCAGATTTTCCCGTCAGTTGCATCGTTGCCATTCACAAATCCTCTCCCGTGGCCTCATGGGATAGTAAAGTGTCCATCATATGCACACTTCAGAATCTTGCTGGAAGTAGTAGGCTAGGCCATCTGGGTACATTTCGCTTACTCTTTTATGAGTAATCTTTTGTCACATACTGTTTCTTGCCTACTATATAGTAGAGAAGTAGGCATTTGGTAAGAATGTTGAACACAAATGTCTTTTGTGCAATGTTGAATCATTTAATTCATTGAATCAACCATCAACCATTCAACCGATTTGTTATTCGTCCAAGTGATTTACGTTTTGAGAAAGACTCCTGAAAGAGTCTGCATAAGCATATTATTTTCCACAATTGACAACAATATATTGGATGGCATGGCATGGCTTATATCAAACGCCTAAATGAACTGAGTTTCAGTAACCTCCTTACATTCCCACTCTGTCTGTTCATTCACCAGCGAGATTCAGGTTCAAAACACTGACTCGTTCAGTAAAGGGCGTGTTCGTTCAGTAAGTCCAACCAATGATATGCGCCCACAGAGCCCATACTCGAATTCTATTGGTCCATGCTATAGTCAGTCTTTGAAGTCATGAAAGCAGTCACCTTTTACTGTTCCCATAAAAGATTCACCATTGAATTCATCCAAAACGAATCGCAAACACCACTACAGGCTCTATGAGCTGAAGGCAGCAGCAGTAGTAGTCTGTGTTTCAGCCACATGCGGCAGAGAGTGAGTGAGAGAGAGAGAGAGAGAGAGAGAGAGAGAGAGAGAGAGCGAGAGAGAGAGAGAGAGCGAGAGAGAGATAGAGACAGACAGACAGAGAGAGAGAGAGAGATAGAGACAGACAGACAGAGAGAGAGAGAGAGAGAGAGAGAGAGAGAGAGAGAGAGAGACAGACAGACAGAGAGAGAGAGACCAAAACATCACCCAGCTCATGTCAAAGCGGATTCAGCGACACAAACAACGCCGAACACCGGCTCAGCCATATGCCCTTTTAACAGTGGCCCCATCGAGCGCGTGGAGTTGCAGTGTGTGGCGCTGCTGCTAGGGGAAAATCCGCTAGTCGGTTTAGCTTGTGACAGATAGACTGGCCGTTGTGCTGGGAGATTTCCATCCATGGCTCTGGTAACCCTGCAGCGCTCGCCCACTCCCAGCGCGGCGTCCACTTCCAGCACCGCCACCACCAACGCGGGGGAGGTAAGCGGAAATAAACACGCTGAGATGAGATGATGTAATGCTTGATAAAATACATAAGGGGACGCATATATGTGAGTCACGTAGGCCCAATGCTAATACAGCTCAGGCTGTAGAGCTAACCAGCGGGATGCCATCAGGGTTGATGGAGGATTGAACGCTGTGTCACTCTGTTGTGAGATGACACGATTCGCCTTTGGGCTCTGTATCCACTATAGCTTGCATATAACGTATACGTAAACTATTCACACATACATAAATATAATTAATGGCTTAAGTTGTTGAGTTTTACTTGATCATTCGCTGGTAGAGACAATGTTATTATTGTAGTGGTTAGATTAGATGAGGTGTGATGTGCTTTAGTTGGATCCTGATCAATTCTGTCACAAGGAAGAGAGTGTTTGACATGGCAGTTTTACTTTATTGAGCTAACAATTAATGGCTTGCTTCCAGGCTGTCCTGCAATTTGTGACCAGCAATTGTGAAATAATATGCCTAATTTTAGTAAACACACCACAAAACACTGTGTTTTGTTTGGTACAGACTGGTTTAACTAAGGATTAATCATGAATATCATGCCAAGTCTTAAAGGTACACTGCACTCAGTATGTTTTACCGAGTCTTTATACAAATGAATGACACTTTAACTTTCATTCAAATATCCTTAAAATATGTACACCCACAAAAGATGAATACCAGACATAAGCGTCTATAAAAAGCTGTTTTATTTAACACGGAGCGGGTTGTCACTTCATGGGTGTCGCTGTTGACATCACGTGACCCGCCGTGTCATGCAAGTGTGCAAGGTGCTTTGCAATGCATAAACATACATGCAATAAGGTATGTTCTTAGATGATACTTAGTAATTAAAAATGTACCTCTTTTATTTTGGGCTATGATGAGATATTTAATTTACCGTGAATGCTTCAGATGGTATTGTTACTGTTTGTGCATACACACCTTAACAAAACATTTTATATATTTGTATATATTATATATTATATACAGACACACATCATAACAGTTGTAACATATTAATGGGTCATCATAACATATTAATGGGTCAAATAGGGACTAGCTAAAACTAAACAAACTTACTTAGTGCACCGTTGAACGGCAAGATATGTATACAAAAATAAGCACACAGAATGTTATTGGTTATATTTATTTTTATTCAAAATACAATTGACATGTTGTTCCAGTCATTGTATGCAGAAGTGTGAACGAGTTTTTTTTTATCTCATGGTATTGTGCTGGACTGTGTGCTTCCATTCATTTGGTCAAGCCATTTTAAAAGGGGAACTGTCAAAAGGGGGGATCTTTTTGGTCATGGTCTCTCCTGCATACAATGAAACTGTCTAACAACAGAAATACTGAGCTCTGCCGTCCCCATAGTTCCTAATTTGAGCTTCCACAAATTAGTGTTGTAATTTGCTACTGTATCTGTATGGTGCAGATCTGCAGGCGGTCAATTTTTGTTACACTAGCCCTTCATGAGCTGCCATTCTTTGTGTGAAAGTTAAAGGTCTGCCCCCCTGAGGACTGCATTTCTTCTCAACAGAAATTTAAATCTAAGTCATTGTGCCCTGGCACAGCTAAGCTCCTCTCTTGCAATGAAAGGCCTCCTGTTTTTACATTTTCATTGGGAGCGGGACCCTTTTAGCCAGTCTCACTAGGAGAGCTGTATGGCCTTTATTTGTTAGTGATTCTGAGGACGAGGTTCTGAAAAGTGTCAGGAAAACCCTGCTTTTTCAGGAATGGTTTTAAATTGTCTTTCCTCAATGAAAGCACCCCACCTTCAAATTAATAGTTCCTCTGATATCACCATTGTCTTAGAAAACCATTGTACTAGTTACACCCAGTAGGAGGCGCTAGCTCTTCACATTTCAATGTCAGAGCACAAAGCACATGATCTGATGGATACTGTGTTATGAGAGTAACTCTTGCATTATGAATTATAGATATTTGTGTACTATTTTTATTATATACACACAGTTCAGGCCAGGGAATAAATCAGACTTTTAAGTCGGTTTCTGACGCTGTACCACAGATTAACAACATTCTTGAACCTCTTATGAAATTTTAGGTCTTTTGCTTCTTAGTTGGACTAGACCTTTTTCCCGATTTGTTCACACATTTAATGTTTAGATTTATATAGTACTTACATCTAAGAATGATTGTGTAATGCGCTGCGCTAATGAGGACACACACTATTTAGAATTCACAGCACGACCTCAAACATGAGGACTGGGAACATGCAGCTGCAGTGATGTCATCTCATGCAGAGGCTGGGAGAGAGGGATAGATAGGCTGATAGAAAGAAGGGGTAGAGAACTCATTGAAGAGGAATAATAATTACAGTGATGTTAGTTTGGTTTTAAGGTTCCAAGGGTAAAAATCTGCACAAGATTTGAGTGGTATTCAGGTTAAATTCAACATGAAATCAAAACTGACCCTATTTATTTTAAAGGATTTGAACACAGAACATTTAGAATACTGCCGTTGTTTACGCATCTTCATTCCTCATGTCGTTCAAAACCTCTATGAGCTTCTTTTTTCCCTGAAATGCTAAAGGCTAATTTGTTAACAATTTTGAACAAAAAATAAATACAAAAATAGAATAGAATAGAATAGAATAGAATAGAATAGAATAGAATAGAGCAGGGTTTTCCAAACTGGGGTTTGGGAACCCCTGAGGGTTTGTAAGTTAATGATAGTTAATAAAAGTTAATTATAATTAAATAATTAAACAAATAGGCTAAATAATATATAAAAATCTAAATAAAACGTACTTACTAAATAATAAATGTTTTTGAAGTTAACATGCAAATGTGCAATTTAAGTTATTGAAATATATACTTCAAATCTCAGTGGGTACTTCCAAGTAAATTATTTTGGTGACAAATTTTTTTTAAACCCCTGGAATAGAATAAAGAGACAAATTAAATAACATGGCTTTAAGTTTTTCAGGTGGGTCTAACAGTAGTAATCAGGTAAGAAATACTACAGAAATGAAAGTAATCAAATGTAAAATAACACTGGATCATTTTCATTGCATATTAATGCTTACAATTAAAGTTATAAAAGTTATTCATTCAAGAGCAGCGAATGATTTTCTCTTTTGTCTTTTGTTCTTTATTTAAAGGCCCAAAATTGTAGTTTTTTAGCTTTTATGATTATGTTAGCCTTAAGGTTATTAGCTGGTGTTACAAAACGATGACAAAATTTGCATTTAGGAGATGTAAGCATTCAAAACTTAGTCTCTCACTTCTATTAAATTGAATCACAGATTTTGATGACATCATCGCAGACTTCTCCTTCTCATCAAATCTTCTGTCCAATCAAATGCTCTCTAAAATCTGAAGCGCCCACCCCCTACACTATAAATAGTCCCTGAAGCTGTGTCTGAAATCGGTCGGTTGTTCACACATTTACTCATTTCTACATGGTGTATGGCACATAGCGCACTATACACTCACCTAAAGGATTATTAGGAACACTATACTAATACTGTGTTTGACCCCCTTTTGCCTTCAGAACTGCCTTAATTCTACGTGGCATTGACTCAACAAGGTGCTGAAAGCATTCTTTAGAAATGTTGGCCCATATTGATAGGATAGCATCTTGCAGTTGATGGAGATTTGTGGGATGCACATCCAGGGCACGAAGCTCCCGTTCCACCACATCCCAAAGATGCTCTATTGGGTTGAGATCTGGTGACTGTGGGGGCCATTTTAGTACAGTGAACTCATTGTCATGTTCAAGAAACCAATTTGAAATGATTCAAGCTTTGTGACATGGTGCATTATCCTGCTGTAAGTAGCCATCAGAGGATGGGTACATGGTGGTCATAAAGGGATGGACATGGTCAGAAACAATGCTCAGGTAGGCCGTGGCATTTAAACAATGCCCAATTGGCACTAAGGGGCCTAAAGTGTGCCAAGAAAACATCCCCCACACCATTAAACCACCACCACCAGCCTGCACAGTGGTAACAAGGCATGATGGATCCATGTTCTCATTCTGTTTATGCCAAATTCTGACTCTACCATTTGAATGTCTCAACAGAAATCGAGACTCATCAGACCAGGCAACATTTTTCCAGTCTTCAACTGTCCAATTTTGGTGAGCTCGTGCAAATTGTAGCCTCTTTTTCCTATTTGTAGTGGAGATGAGTGGTACCCGGTGGGGTCTTCTGCCGTTGTAGCCCATCCGCCTCAAGGTTGTGCGTGTTGTGGCTTCACAAATGCTTTGCTGCATACCTCGGTTGTAACGAGTGGTTATTTCAGTCAAAGTTGCTCTTCTATCAGCTTGAATCAGTCGGCCCATTCTCCTCTGACCTCTAGCATCAACAAGGCATTTTCGCCCACAGGACTGCCGCATACTGGATGTTTTTCCCTTTTCACGCCATTCTTTGTAAACCCTGGAAATGGTTGTGCGTGAAAATCCCAGTAACTGAGCAGTTTGTGAAATACTCAGACCGGCCCGTCTGGCACCAACAACCATGCCACGCTCAAAATTATATATATATATATATATGTGCTAATAATGTATTGCCTTATATGACACATATATGACATCACTACCCGGATATAGGGACATATGTACATATATTACATTTTACATGGGAGCTTCTGCATGAAGAGACAGATTTTGGTACGTGACAGAAACCCTGGCACAACCAATTCCCCTGACACTGTTTCTTCCCCTTCAGGCATCTGTCACATCTGACCATGGCACACTGCCCTACCTCCGTTCAGTGCTACATACCACTATCAGTAACCTAATAACCAGGGCCGTCACTTTCACATAAAGTGAGGAACTATTTTAAAAACACTCTTTGTTATGATGAAACATTATCTCAAGGAGAGGCCCCATTGTTCATGTGTCAGCTTTGAGAGAACATCTCTTCTTTGTCATATTGCGTTGCTGTGAATAGTGAAATATCAAAGCTTTTTGTTACTTATGACACATATTGTGCTTAAATGTTACAAATTTAGCAGAGAGACCAAGAGGTCATGTGGGGGAAAAAAAGAAACATGTTTAGGCCAGATTGTTGTGCGTTGCACTGGGTTTGAGTCGGGTGAGGTTGTGGAATTTGGAAAAGTTCCGAGGCCTGAGGGATTCTGGCCTCTCCATTATTTATTTTGGAATTGTGCTGACATTTTCAAAACAGATGCTGAATTTATAACTTGTAATTTGGTTTCGGTAGAAGATGTGTGAAGACGTAATTAGATTCACTACATCAGAAAAGATGCATCCTGCTCTGTTCTTGATCTTAAGGCTCAGAGCAGTACAATTTCAAATAGAATAGTGTCGACTTGTCTTAGTGCTCTGTTGTTTTAAATAATTAACTGTTTCCCTCATCCTTTTTTTTTTTCTTTCCCAGGACTTTGGAAGTGACGATGAGCGCCGGCTAAATCAGAGGTAACAACTGTCTTTTAAATATACGTTTTTGTATAGTTTTGGTGTGTGTGAGTGTGTTATCAAGGTCCAATCTGTCAGAAGCAGATGATGAAGAGTCTGTCCATTCCATAATGAGTGGAGTCTTCATCGCACCCTGTATTTTGAGAGATGGTTCTGCTCCACTGTTCTAACACATATAATCAAGGATATGTGAGCTAAGGCGTCTGATCACTGCTTTCACAGCAGCTCTAACAACAAGAGTGTTTTTTATTTTTTATTTTATCACTTTATTGTAATTTTCTTAAGACAACACACACGCACAATGACACCAAACCAGAAAATATACAGGATAAATAACCCAAACTTCCTAAGCAGTACCATTGTACACTCTACTTTAAACTATGTACTTACTGCTTACTGCATATTTCCCAGTTCCCTAGCCCACATCTCAAAATTAGGGACGAAATCTGCTTTCCACATCTGTAAAATTTGTCTTTTTGCAAGCATCACACAAAGTGAAATGGCCTGTGTTTGATACAAAAATTGAAATGCAGATTTCCAAAATGGCTGAATTTTACAACATGGCCATGATGAATGAAACGGGGTGCCTTCTGACATTTTACACTTATTACAGAGTGGAGAAATCAGAGTAGGTTTTTTATTACAGTTGTAGTTTCTCCTCGACTGAAATGAGGTCAAGTGGATTTCATTTGAAGCAAACATCTTGCCGGCTTTCCCTTATCGGACACTGTATCACTACTAATGAATAGTCTTATTAGCGTTATCTGGTTCCTTGTAATTCAATGACTGTAGAGGACAGATGGATGAAGTGGTGTTTAGTAGAGCTACCTTATGTGCCTCTACCTACATATTTGAAAAACCTACCTAAAAATACAATGCACTGCAAATTATGTTTTATAAACAAAGTTCGGGAGGAGCACGTTCAGATAATTGACACAGGTGGAGAGCAATCAGCTAATCATCAATAAGAGGTATATATACACGCAGCAGTCTTACCTCTGTTCATTGACAGTTTTCCAGCAACCCTCCACCACCCCTTTTTCACCACTTTTATTCATCAACCACTTACATACACGGGGGGTACTTTGGGTTCGGGCCATATTCCGAGCTCGAAGCCCTCCCCCCGGACAGCACGCCAAATACGCATTTAAATTACTCTCCATAAATTATATGTAAGTGTGAACTCGTGAATTTCCAACTGAAATGAACGCTAGTGGCAGTAAAACACCCACATCTTTTGGTATTATTATTTGTAAAGTAATACACTTTGAATTTAACTGAGCTCAAAGACTTGTATGCAAGCTAAAATGGCATAGTTGCATCAGCAAATGCTTTGTCATCTCATTTTGTTTTTGTTAACACTTGGTTACGGTTAGGTTTAGGGTAGGGCTTAGTTCAGGTGGCACATTATTTTCAAATGCTATAGAGCATTAACCATTTAGCGCCACCCACCAGACATTTCATTTTTGAAATATTGTAATACGTACAACAACCAGCTCAATATACATTGCCGGATTCAGGTTCATCTCTTTCCGATACAACTAAACACATATAAGATGCAACTCAATATGTTTTTGCAGAAATGTTAACAAAGGCGGAATTGTCCAATGAACCTGGATTGCTTTTTTAATTGTGAAATTGCAAGCATATGGATGCTTTGTGATCTTTTTGACTGACTCATTGGAAACAACCGGTTTAGTTGTTTGAGAATCCTGCCTGTCACCAATGCCAACTAGATTTTTGGCCAATTATTTTTGTTGTTGTTGTTGTTGTTGCATTTGCAACCATTTCACTCGCAATCGGAATCCCTGTTATGATATGATTCATGTCGATTCAGTACTTTGTGATGCATCAGGATATCCTAATTGGATCATGATTTAAACTGCAGCAAACGCATATAAGAGAGGAAAACTGCCGAATAGCTTTAAACCTTTCTTGTGCAAGTCTCTTACATTTGATATGCTGGTGGTGAAGAAATGACACACTTCAGCTATAACTGACCTGTAGAAAATGAATTAATGCACACATACATTTGAATGTATATGCTGATGCAAGTATTTAAAGCATCAATGCAATATCAATATATATAATTTTACTGTTGCAACCTCAATGTTTACTAGTAAGGCCAAATGCTTTTCAAGTAGAGAGGACATTTGTCCAGACTGTTTTTAGATTCAGCATTTTTTAGAGGACATATTAAACTAGGGCTTGTGTCTGCTGGGATTGTACCAGTCCTTTCAAACTTTGAATCTAAGTCACCAGTAAGAGCAGAAGGAAAGTTCTTAAGAGACAAGTTGTTTGCTGATGTGCAATACTTTGTGAAACTCTTACTCATTATTTCAGTGTTGCCATCTCTAGGTAATGTCCAAACATGGTCGAATAACAACTCACGAGGAAAGTCGGAAATCTTATGTACAGTACAGATTGAGGAGCTAAAGGAAGAGGATGTGTACAGAGGAAGATTTGTCATCCCAGAGGTCACATGACATCCTCAGAGATCACATTTCTCAGGAAATAGCTCTCGTGTTGACAATAAACTCAACACAAGTTGAAACCATAGCAATTTTTGTCTTAATTTAGCATTTTTTTTGTCTGAATGACAGTAGAGGTGCTATAATGAAGTGTTTGTTTTGTGCTTTTGGTAAAAGTATCTCCAAATGAATGGCTTCCAATAAGCACATTCAAACAAGCTAATCCTTAGAACACAGCGATAATGAGTATTTTGTTAAAGAGTATAGGAAATGGATTGGGGTTTTTTTCTCGATCAAGCTTAGAGAAGGGTGTGGAGGAACTACTGTGCCAGTTACCTGAACGAACCCACTAATGCCGTCTGTCTGTTTTCTGCTGGATGTAAGCACATGTGGCATGTGTGACCTACATAAGGTCATCTGATAAGGGAAAGAGCAGTTGTTCCCTCAGCACATTTAAAGTGCTTTTAGTACTTTCTGTCTATCTCCGTCTCTTTCTCGCTCTGTTTGTCCTGTGATGTTTCAGAAGGTAGTGTTCAGTGTTTCTGTAAAAACAGGATATGAGAAAATGAGTCTGAGATTCCAGCTTTAGCGATTACAAACACAATAGAGGCTGTGTCCGATTTTTGTATCTTCCTGTGACTCATAGATAAGACTCTAGTCCCTCAGCACCAAACCGTATCCTTCAAATACCAATTAGAAAGAACATACAGTGACCCCAAAAAGTATTTGTGCACTTATGCCACACTTAAAAATCACTTGGAAATCAGTTGGTTAAAAGGCATTGCAAAAGTTACTAAGAAAAGTGAAATCATAAATTGTTTGCAGATGCGGATTTGTAAACACCTGGATGTTTCCAAGGGAACTTCAGTGGGTTCTAATAATTAATTAAATCAAAATAAAATGCTTTCGAAAAAAAGATGAAACATTTTATTGGTTTACCTGCATGGCATGTGATGTTGTTAAATTATTATTTGACAAAGGGGTTCAGCTGACAAAAAAAGTTTAGGAATCTCTGATATAATGCAATGACATTCAAACATTTTGAAATGTAGTTTAATTGCCCAAAGACTTGTTGAGGCCACTACTGTACTACAAGTCAGAAGAGCAATTCCAATGTAATGTACATCTATATGTTATGTTCGACCCTTATTCTTAAAACCTATACATTAATTGGAACTATCCAGAGCGAAGAAAACTGACAGAAAAGTTGTGTGTGTTGGGAACAGGATGTCCTAGAGGCTCATGTGAAACAAATCCCCTTTTAATGAGGAAAAACAAGGTTAGGATAAAGTCACTAATGCAATAGATGCATGAAGCTAAAACAATGTAAGAAAGGCAGCATCAGCTAAACAGAATACTTCTTCCTCACAAACAGCCATTTTAGATGAGGGTAAAACTGAGAATGAACCCAAACACACAATTTTTCAATTTAAAGGGATAGTTCACCCCAAAACATAATTCTGTCATCATTTACTCACCCTCAAGTTGTTCTAAACCTGTATGAATTTCTTTCTGCTGAACACAAAGGAAGATATTTGGAAGAATGTTTGTAACTAAGCAGATCTCGGCAGCCATTGACTACCATAGTGGGGAAAAAATACTAATGTTAGTCAATAGCCCCTTTCACACAGCAATACCAATACATTTCCGTAAAATTACCAGAATTACTTTTGTTGGGGTAACAGCTTAGGACCCAGGACCAGTAGTGAAAAATGAAGACCAAGAGTCAGGAGTTGGATTAATTAAAGAAAAATTTACTGAAGAATAGTTTGCAGTTTCATCCGCAGAAGCCAGCTTCAAGTCTCACAAAGAGTTCGTAGGCCGCACTCCCTCTAACAGTCTCCCCGCCTCCGCCTAACGTACATACAATTTCTGAACAGTTATACTGTTTTCAAGGTCTAACCACGTCATTATTGTCATATGGAATGATTCTGATTGGCTATAACAACATGCAATGTAAGCAACTTTCCACACGTAGACAGATAGGAGCACATATCACTAAAAATGCGTAGACTAGTTGTCGCCCAGTCGTAGATTTAGATCACAAATGACGCAAGTGGTCATATAAAGGCGTCTCCAGGTCTGGCATCGTCTGCAGAAAAGCCCATCTCCAATACTGAATCTGCACAGATCATGCAACGCACATGCACAAAAGCTCCAGAGAATAACAGTTTCCTCAAGGTTGAGAACATCTTAACTAACTATCAACAAGGCACTTCCCCAAAACATACTGATACTACATCTTAGTACAGAAGTGAATTTATTCTATTTAGTAAGAAAGGCATAAAAGAGGTACATTTCTCTGAGTCCCCAAAAAGTCACGTAGACCTGTAACCTATGTGGACATAAGGTCACTTTAGGATGACATATAGCTCAACTCATGCAGAGAAGGACAGTTGCCTGTCAGCACGCCTTGACACAGACATCAGAGCAGCACCTAAAGAAATGTGTTTCCACAAATGTAGAAAAATGGTTATAACTTAATTATTCAGGTTATGGAAATAATAAAAAGAAACATTGAGAAGGATAGGTGTATAAAAGAAGAGACACAGGTATCTGACCTGCCCCATTACTTTACTGGTAAATACACAATATGCTGTTCACACAAGCAACGACGTTCTGACTTTTTTAAATTTTTTTGACCATTCACACATCAACAGCAAAATACCGGTAAATTCTGTGATGTCAGTCATCTTTAAACGCTGCACTGTTGTCTTCATCCGCCCGCATGAGGAGAAGCGCTTTAGTGACAGGCATAATGTATGATCAAACAGAATGCGTGTTTGCCGTTAAAAACACGAGACGGCGTAATAGTATCAAACTGCAGAGCCGAAGCGCTGATGAGTGGAAAAGAAGGCTGGGTTTCGTGCGCTACACATTGAAAAAGCTGCGTGATGTGTCGCAACGGTCAAAGATGATCATTTAGCACATATTTAAATTGAAAAACTATTAAAAACCTTACTGCAAACCTTGCGGAGTAATCACGTCATCTTCATAAGTCTTTATGATTGGCCCAAAGCATAAGTCTTTGTGCAATTATCTGAATGTGACATGTCATGGACAGAATCCTGGTATATGATGTAATTTTTTTTATACACACATCACATGTAAAGACCTGTCCTTTTGCCTGAGCTCATTGATTTCTGAAGTAACACCCGTTGCTAGTAAGAAACTGTTTGAACCTGACAGATTCCTTTTCTCTTACCTATGGCTGACTTATCTTGTATTTTCCTGAATCATGTTGAAATATGTGCCATTGCAAAATCTGCAGTACTGCTACGTGCAGTTTGTGGTTTAGTGTGGAAAGGGCGGAGGAAATGCCATAGCTTTGAATGTTTTATAATGTTCGATTTATAGCATGTTCATACCAAAGAGAGTACATTTCTAAATACACTTTTATATTCATACTGTTAGCCAGGATAGTTTAACTTAGATAGCCCAGTTTGTATGTATTTTTAGTTTGTAATTACTGTTGGGGATGCACAATGCATCAGTACCATATCAATACTGTCCGCTATTAGATCTTTTTTTATTTACAATATTTGTTGAAATTGGATATATATTTAATAAATATTAGTATTCTAGTTTTACAGTTCGATTGTTAAATATTAGTATTGTTGTTGTTCTTGTAATTTTCTCGATGTTTATATTAGAGTGAAATATTACAATAGTAATTGTTCTTTTTTTTATATTTATTATTATTATTTATACTACAGGGCTGTTGAATGCTTGAATCTGATGACGAACGTTCTAATGTGGCGTTCACACCGGACGCGGATAATTTGCGCTATTAGCGCAAAGTTGGACACTTGAACTTGCTTCATTCGCTTCTGCCAGCCGGCTCGTCTCGTTGAGAAATGGCTGACATGGGCTGTGTTTACACGTCTTTTTTTGTTAAAATCTACTGTTAATGTGTGACAAAACGTAGTTTTAAGACTTTTTCAGGCGATAATGTAGTTGTTTAAAGCTCAAATCTGTGGTTTATTTATAAAAAGAGTGCCTATTTGAACATTTTATCTGCCGTTTTCGGAGTTGTGAACTCCAGTGGATCAGCGGCACTCCACGCTTGTTTACCCTGGCGAGAGCAGCCTTTGCTCGGCTAGTCCTTCTGCCGTCTGCCGCTGACTCTGATGTCTCTGTGTTGTCTCGAGCTATAATTCGTCTTGTGTATATGTAACAGGCGATCTTTGTTCTCATGGATCTATAATTTGTTCCCTGGCAAATCGTTTAGGCTGAGGGCAAAGTTTTAAGTTTTTTAGGCTATAACTGTACGTAATGTTCACAGTGATAATCATATTGACTGAACCAGATATTAAAGGGTTAGTTCACCCAAAATTGAAAATAAAGTCAGTAATTACTCACCCTCATGTTGTTCCAACCATGTAAGACCTTCGTTCATCTTCGGAACATAATTTAGTATATTTTTGATGAAATCTGAGAGCTGTCTCACTCCTCAGGCTTTCAGAGGGACTGAAACTTGATGGCCCAGAATAGTAAGTAAAAACGTCATTTAAGGAGTCCAAATGACTACAGTGGCTCTGTATTAAGTCTATCATGCGACGAAAATACTTTTTGAGCGGAAAAACAGCGTTCTTCTTCTACTACTACTAATCTCAGTTTTCGCGCATGCGTCGTGGCGTCAGAGGCTCAAATTGAACAACAATAATAGTGGGATAAAGTCGTTATTTTTGTTGTTTTTCCGCTCAAAAAGTATTTTCGTCGCATGATAGACTTAATACAGAGCCACTGTAGTCATTTGGACTCCTTAAATGACGTTTTTACTTACTATTCTGGGCCACTATTCTGGTTTCAGTCCCTCTGAAAGCCTATGGAGGAGTGAGACAGCTCTCAGATTTCATCAAAAATATACTAAATTATGTTCCGAAGATGAACGAAGGTCTTACATGGTTGGAACAACATGAGGGTGAGTAATTACTGACTTTATTTTCAATTTTGGGTGAACTAACCCTTTAATATACAGATTTTCACCTCATTGTTGTCACTACTAGAGCAAGCTCCTGATTGGTTAACGCGGCGCGAATATCCGCCAGAGTTCAGATTTTTCAACTTGAGCGATTCGCACGAATCACACGTTCAAAACGCTCAATTCGCATCATTTGCGCAAATCGCACCGCAGAATGTCTATTCGCGTCTTCTATTCGCGTATTCTGCTCTGACGATTTTATCAGTAAAATAGCAACTTAAAACCTATATGGCATCTCTCACGAGCGATGTAATAACGGCACTGTCCTTGGCGCGGATAAACTTACAGTTTCGCTAATAGTAGAGAAGCAGCTGCCGAACACTGTTGAGAGACACATGCTTAACCCCCCTCTCTCTCTAATAACTGCATTACTATCAGTGGCTCAAGCCTCTGTTACTATCTCTAAAATGACATTTTGGAATTAGCAAAGGAGGCGTGGGTTTAGATGCGTAAGAAATTAGTCCTACACACAAAAAGCGTTTTAAGGACAAAAACCTGACAAATGTCTTGAAATACATCATCTGAACAATATTTTGACATGGTAAATATAATATATGTGGAATAATTGACTCCGGGCCGTTGAATTATTGAAAAATAATAATCGGGTGTGCATCCTCGTAACCTCTGTGAGCTATCCCTTTAAGAGACCGGCATAGCTGTATAAGAATGGCTTTTGTGCTATCTGTATGAATAAATACCGGTACACTAATTAAAGGAGTTTTAATTTAGCCTTATTGTAGACAGGACTGGACCCCTCTAATAACTGTGACCCTAATCTTAGCCTTTTCGAGATGCACTCAGGAATGCCTGCTGAACCGTCAAAATCTGTTCATTTGAAATCAACCAGGTGGTACAGCAGTAAGCCAGTTGATTTCACCAAACAGACACAGAGGCAGGAGCAGCCAAGCACAGCAATCTGTGTTTATGTTTGGGTGTAGTTGTAGTGCATATCAGGGTTTGAATATTTGGGTGTGTGTGAACGTCTCCGATCCGTTAGACAACATTACGAGTTAAAATATACAGTTGATATTAGTGCTCTATATTTTTGAACATCAATCTCGAGTTAAAGTGATAAATCACCTAAAAATATCTTAAAGTGTACTTTCAGCCAATGATAAAGTTTATATCTTGCTACCAACCCTGCTGACAAAACATGTTAAACCAGCCTAAGCTGGTTTGCTGGTCTTTCAGCCTGGTCAGGCTCAGGCCCGGCTCTAGCTTTGACAAGTAAGGTTCCTGGTGGGCCAGATTTTTTAAATTATTTGATAATTTTTTACCCCGAAACAGATTTATAACTTTCTTTAATAACAAAAGGAACAGGTCTTAAAAGGGACTCTATAGACCAATTTTCAGCCTACTTCACACTGACATCACACAGGTTCAACTGCGTATGTCAGTTGCAAAAGACGAAAGTGTTATAATGTATGAAACCCATTAGTTTAAATCGTGTTTCAGGCTATACATATAACAACAGTTGAATGATTTCAGCAAATAAGCATTTAAATTTGATTAAATGTTTGATTAAATTGCTGACACTGAATGAAAATAATGGAAATTTGAAAGTTTAAGATTAAGTTTAAGATCAATATATATATATATATATATTTTAAATTGCCTACATTTTGAAAATAAAAAATATAAACGAGGCTCAAACATACATTCGTGTTTTTTCCTGATGTTCCAAAACTGACATTAAAAGGTGTGAAGAACTAAAATTTCTTCGGCATGGTCAAGAACTTTAGGCTTTGTTTGATTATGCGCTGGGAGAGAAAATGAAACAAAAAATCTCCGGCGTGTATGAAATGCGCTATACACATAAACTTGTTGTGTATACACATAAACTTGATGCACCTTAAGTCTAATAACAAGCACAAACTGTGTTAAATATAATGTGAGGTAAAATGCATCGGTCCTACAGCAGCGTTTTCTACTTTACCAAAGTAAATGATGCGAATATACTCATAATTAAAAGCAAACAAAAGGAAGAAACGTTTATAATCCGTTGTGAGAGACGTAAATGAAGATTTGGGAAAATAAATAAGAGATTCCATGTCCAGTAAATTTGTGGAAAGTCAGGTGACCGGATCGCAAAACTTAAATTTAGTTCACCTCACAAAGCTTACCTCTCTCGTTCGGCATAATTCGTTTCCATGGCTGCGATGAAACATTTAATTGCGAACCTATTATTTATTTTGAAAATAAATGTTTGTGCTTCGCTCGTGTCATGTAAAACAGCATTCACATAAAAAAGAAAGTGTTTTGGCCGACCAACAGTTGTGCAGTTGTCACGCACAGCCCTATCGCTGGGTAACAAACTATTGTAATATGCGGACAACATTTAGCAAATAACATCTAATTATCTATAATTAGTCATCTATAAATATAGCTATCTATAATCATTTTAAATTTAACGGTTTTGTACTGTATCCATGTAATTTTCTATACGTAAACGCTATCTCTCACTGGTTTTCTGCAACCTAGCTGCGCGTGCATCCTGTATGTTTACAAAGAGACAATTGTGATGCTGCCATCTTTGTAAAGTCATTCTCTCTCTCTCTCTCTCTCTCTCTCTCTCTCTCTCTCTCTCTCTCTCTCTCTCTCTCTCTCTCTCTCTCTCTCTCTCTTTCTTTCTCTCTCTCTCTCTCTCTCTCTCTCTCTCCCTAATATGCGATTCATCATTCTCGCTTTGACACCTGAGAAAAGATTGGTTTGCGCTGTTTGCCCCCTCCCTCCTTTTGTCCCTCGTTTTTCCTTCGTTGCTCGGCAAAGATATAATGGAAATGTTATGTAACATCTGCTCTCAGAAAAGAAGCTTTTAATCTTTTTGTGCCCGTGTGCAGAAAAGCGACCGTAGCACTTTTGTGTACCAGTGCAGTCTCAGCACATGGGAATAATCCAGTGAACACACACTTTACGATACACACACACACACACACACACACACACACACACATGCCTAATCTGCTTAGAGCTCCACATGCAGGCGTCCTGAATCGGGACACCTGTCCGGTGTTCTGGAGGTTGCCTGATAGTGTTGCCATAGTTATGCTGAGTCACATGGGAAGCTCTGTAAGTGTAGTCATGTGCTCCATGACTTGGCATGACAAAGTGTGAGCAAGTAAGGCTAATCTGCCTAGGATATACATCATGAACGTTCACACACATGTATACATCACGTATGTATACATTGCAGTAGCACATATGCCCAAGAAAAGAGAAGGTCTGGTTGAGTACCACAGGCCCATAAGTTTATTACTGTACACATGGTTTCTGCTAATTTTTGTATAAACTGAGGGACAAGTCAAAGTTATTTTTAGTGGTAATTGACAGCATTCCACTTGAATTGAAGCCAGAACATTCCTTTAAACAGTGTAACCTGGCTGCATTCTGTTTATTTTCTTTGTTTGTTTTAAGTCCCATTCACTTGGCTTCTTTAGTTATTTTAGACGGTTCTCTTCATCTCCCTTTCTGTTCATCCTTCCTTCCTTCTTAAATATCTCCCCTCCCCCCTTTGTGTAGATTCCCCCCAGCTATTTCTGTTCCTCGGTGTCTCAGTTTACATTTTGTCCTGTTTTATCGGCTTTGAGAGAGAAAGGGTCAACTCTCGTCATCTGAGCACTGCTTCTTCATTTGTCCCTGCCTGCCTGTGTGTGTGTGTGTGTGTGTGTGTGTGTGTGTGTGTGTGTGTGTGTGTGGTGTGTGTGTGTGTGTGTGTGTGTGTGTGTGTGTGTGTGTGTGTGTGTGTGTGTGTGTGTGTGTGTGTGTGTGTGTGTGTGTGTGTGTGTGTGTGTGTGTGTGTGTGTGTGTGTGTGTGTGTGTGTGTGTGTGTGTGTGTATTTGAGAGAGACCCAGTACTCTGTCCATCTCAGTCAAGCCGCAGTGTTGACAAGGCAAAATAGTGGTCATCCAGACGGTCATCCAGTCTCTACACTAACTGCATTCTACTCAAGGGGTGAGCTCATCCCCCATCTCATAATTTTGATTTTGAAGAAGCTTCCCTGGTTTGTCTGACAGTGGCAGGCACAGCCGACCATGCTTAGCCCATGTGAGGATGGCACACAGAGGATTTTGGGACAGATCATTTGAGGGCGTGGCGAGCATTCGGTAGCCCTAACTAAGAAGATCAACAAATTTGTTCCATTTACATTTACATTTACATTTATGCATTTGGCAGACGCTTTTATCCAAAGCGACTTACATTGTATTCATTCAAGGTACACATTTTTACATTTTTTTGTCAGTTCTTGCTTTCCCTGGGAATCGAACCCATGACCTTGGCGTTGTTAGCGCCATGCTCTACTGTTTGAGCTACAGGAAAGCTGTTAGTAGCCAGCAGTTCTTGCTTTTGTCAGACTGAAAGTCTTTAGGAACAAGATTCTCTTTTTACTGCTGGTATCCTTTCTATTTTTTCTGTAAATGGAGTAAAGAGGTTTTATTTCTCAAAGAGAGACACCAGGATCTCTGTGGCCTGCTGGCCTTTTTGCAGCGTCAGAGCTGTTAACACCTACATTGAAAAAATTGGGTATTTGGTGTAATTTTAACACAGAAATAGCAAATTTCACAAACAATTACAAAGAAACAGCAAATGACACATTGGATTAAATGTGAAATTTTGAAGTAGAAAAGCTGAAATGTTATTTTCTTGTAAAACATACTCCCATAGTCTTTATTTAAAACATTTTAAAAAATGTACAGTGTCATTTCAGAGGAGAGATCTCCTCATGCACATACACAGAGTGCCTCATCCCTTCCTGTAACTGAAAGAGAAGAGAACCGGTTTTTCCTCCTCTCTCTATTTACTGACGCACACAGAGAGAGAGAGAGAGAGAGAGAGAGAGAGAGAGAGAGTGCGAGAGTGCATCAGCAGGAAACTCGCTCACACACTCTCAGACAGCGTCAGGCGAGGTAGGGGCTGCAGATGCACTCCTCTTCTCCTCTGCATGCTGTTTTTCTCCCTCTGTCGTAAGCGACTGGAGATCTGACCGAAGCGTGCTGCTGCAGACCGGGCGAGGGAGAGCTCCCTGCAGCCAGCAGCAGGATGCATCTGGTCGTGGACTCCTGTCAGGAAGTTGTGCTGAAGATGCTACCGTACTTTGTGGATAATGCATTCGTCACGCAGAGCCAGATCTACCACATGTGAGTGAACCAATGAATTGGTGCTGGAGTCTTAAGTGAAATCAGCACTGATGTGGATTGCAGTGGCGTTTATGACTTTGATTGATTGTGACGCATGGCATGTACAGTAAGATCCAGATGTCTGAAAATCACAAATTCCGATTCTAATTTTCAATCTGGAAATGAACAGATCTTTTAGGATTTTGATGTGAAGTAAATATTAAATATTCTGCACTGTTTATAGTCACTAATTAAATGCGTTTAATTTGTAACTTTGATCATCAATTCTTTGTACAGATGGTCACATGGATCATTCTCGAACCGATGTGGAGAACATGATCACAACTTACACAACTTATGGAATTCATGAATCTTAAGTGTTGCTGTCATTAATGTAAAAAGGAGACAAACCAACTAGTAAGACATTGTTAATTGTTAATCATCTGAAAATGGTACATTTTCCAGTTTAACTTTTCACTCAAATTGTTAATAATGTTAATAATATAGTACAGTTTGGGGTCTGTAAAATTATATAATATATAATATACAGTGAGGAAAATAAGTATTTGTATAAGTAAAATAAGTTCTCCCACTTAGAAATCATGGAGGGGTCTGAAATTGTCATCGTAGGTGCATGTCCACTGTGAGAGACATAATCTAAAAAAAAATCCAGAAATCACAATGTATGATTTTTTAACTATTTATTTGTTTGATAGAGCTGCAAATAAGTATTTGAACACCGGAGAAAATCAATGTTAATATCTGGTACAGTAGCCTTTGTTTGCAATTACAGAGGTCAAACGTTTCCTGTAGTTTTTCACCAGTTTTGCACACACTGCAGGAGGGATTTTGGCACACTCCTCCACACAGATCTTCTCTAGATCAGTCAGGTTTCTGGCCTGTCGCTGAGAAACACGGAGTTTGAGCTCCCTCCAAAGATTCTCTATTGGGTTTAGGTCTGGAGACCGGCTAGGCCACGCCAGAACCTTGATATGCTTCTTACAGAGCCACTCCTTGGTTATCCTGGCTGTGTGCTTTGGGTCATTATCATGTTGGAAGACCCAGCCTCGACCCATCTTCAATGCTCTAACTGAGGGAAGGAGGTTGTTCCCCAAAATCTTGCAATACATGGCCCCGGCCATCCTCTTCTTAAAGGTCCCGTTCTTCGTGATCCCACTGTTCAAACTTTAGTTAGTGTGTAATGTTGCTGTTAGAGCATAAATAATACCTGTACAATTATAAAGCTCAAAGTTCAATGCCAAGCGAGATATTTTATTTAACAGAAGTTCCCTTTCAAAGCCTACAGCGAACGGCTGGCTTGGACTACATCCTGGTACTTCCTTCATTAATTACGTCAGTAGAACAGACTAACCTCCGCCCACAAGAATACGCGAAAAAATGGGGCGTGGTCTTGTTGCTGTCCCACGTGGAGAAGAGGAAGTGTTGCGTGGAGAAAAGGAATTGTTGCGTTTGACTGTGTTTGTCGCCATGTCGTCGAGATGCTGTTATTTTCATCCCGGAGTCAAATCACCTTTGTTTGGCTTTCCCAGGGACGCTGTAGAGATCATTAAGCGCATACATCTCCCGTTAAGAGGCGTGACCTTTTCGTGCAAGTTACGTGCGCTAAGCTGCTGTCGAATCACAACACAGGAACCGCTGGCACAATCAGAACTAGTTACGTATTTCTGAAGGAGGGACTTCATAGAACAAGGAACTCATCAGCCCGTTTTTAGAACAGTGAAAACAGCGGTATACAGATAAGTAAATTGTGTGAAAAATACAGTTTTTTTTACACGCGAAACATGAACACGTTATATTGCACACTGTAAACACAATCAAAGCTTCAAAAAAACACGAAGAACGGGACCTTTAATACAGTGCAGTCGCCCTATCCCATGTGCAGAAAAACACCCCCAAAGCATGATGCTACCACCCCCATGCTTCACAGTAGGGATGGTGTTCTTGGGATGGTACTCATCATTCTTCTTCCTCCAAACACGTTTAGTGGAATTATGACCAAAAAGTTCTATTTTGGTCTCATCTGACCACATGACTTTCTCCCATGACTCCTCTGGATCATCCAAATGGTCATTGGCAAACTTAAGACGAGCCTTGACATGTGCTGGTTTAAGCAGGGGAACCTTCCGTGCCATGCATGATTTCAAACCATGACGTCTTAGTGTATTACCAACAGTAACCTTGGAAACGGTGGTCCCAGCTCTTTTCAGGTCATTGACCAGCTCCTCCCGTGTAGTTCTGGGCTGATTTCTCACCTTTCTTAGGATCATTGAGACCCCACGAGGTGAGATTATTGCATGGAGCCCCAGTCTGAGGGAGATTGACAGTCATGTTTAGCTTCTTCCATTTTCTAATGATTGCTCCAACAGTGGACCTTTTATCACCAAGCTGCTTGGCAATTTCCCCGTAGCCCTTTCCAGCCTTGTGGAGGTATACAATTTTGTCTCTAGTGTTTTTGGACAGCTCTTTGGTCTTGGCCATGTTAGTAGTTTAAAAGTAGTTTAGTTTTGGACATTTTAAAGGCAGACTAACAGGTCTTTGAGGGTCAGAATTCTAGCTGATAGACAGGTGTTCAAATACTTATTTGCAGCTGTATCATACAAATAAATAGTTAAAAAATCATATATTGTGATTTCTGGATTTTTTTTTAGATTATGTCTCTCACAGTGGACATGCACTTACGATGACAATTTCAGACCCCTCCATGATTTCCAAGTGGGAGAATATATATATATATATATATTATTATTATTTTTTTAATTAATGTATTTAATATAAATGTATTTCTGTGATGGCAAAGCTGAATTTTAGCATCATTACTCCAGTCTTCAGTGACACATGATCCTTCAGAAATCATAATAATCGTTCTAATACACTATAATAATATAACATATTAATGCCTTATTCTGCATGACCATTTCTACATCCCTTAATCCTACCCAATAAAACTCGTAAGTAATACTTATTTAATAGTGAGAATTGAATCTTAGTGTGACCGAAAGTTTGAAATAGAAATATTTTGTAACATTATAAATGTATTTTAAGGTCAGTTTTGATCAATGAAATGCATCCTTGCTGAATTGAATTATTGTAATTAATATAGAAGTATTAATTTCTTTCGAAAAAATGCATCTGACTGACACTGAACTATTGAACAGTAGTATAATTAGTAATAAAACGGTATTTTATTAGAAAAATGCAAAATAAAAGTGTTTTCACTAGTGATCTCAGGCATTTGGATCCCACTGTAACTTCTGGACATTATGGTGAGAAGTGTAGTACAGAGGTAGACCTGAGAGGTAGTGATGTTTGCATATTCGAATGAAAGGCATGCGGTTGTCGAATTCTGAGGTTGTGTGCATTATATAAGAGTGGACACACCACTCCTGCTAATGATCATTATCAAAATACTATCAGATGGAGATGATGTTGAGCTTCAAATTAATTTACTGATTTATGTGGAGTCGTTAGTCCTGGACGTGTGCTTTGGCGTATACATGTAGAAAACGAGTAAGAGTTTATTCAAAGGTTGGCCCTCTATAGGGTGGGCATATATTGCAACTATTTTAATGCACTTTTATTTGGCCATTGCCATTTATTGGTATACCAGTTCGTCATAAATCGGCATGTAAATCATTTCTTGTCTTCTGATTCATTTTGAGTGTTAAAACTTATTTCAAACTTAAGTAACAAAAACTGTACCACAGTTGATAAATTCATTTAATTCCATTGTTCAGTTCAATCTGTCAGTTTGATTCGGATTCAATATTTTTAATATATTATATTATTAGCATGATCTCTCACATATTATTGTTTATTACTGTGTATTGTTACATTGCTTATTAATTGCGTAGTGATTGATGCTCTTATTGAAAATAAGCTATTAAGAGCAAATGCTTAAAAAACCATTTACATATTGAATTTTTTAGCTCTGTCCCCCAGCTCTGGCTTATATATGCATTCAGTTGTTGTTTATTCAGTCTTTGCCAAACAGATTATGAAGTGTGTTACTTGCTCACTTTATGTCTAATGCAATGAAAAATAATGCAATGAACATTAGCTAAATATGCAACATGTTCATTACAGATGACGAAATAAAAAGAAACTAAATTAAAATATATTTAAAATAAATATATAAATGTAATCATATATTGTGTCTTGCTGGAAATTCTGTGTACTTTTAGTTTTTACTTCCAAAATCCTTAATCCATATATTATTTTACAGTAAAATTACATAAAATGCCATATTAAACTATGTACAATTTATACAGTACATGGTAAGGTAACTTTTATAGTTAATCAATTAACAGGTTTTTTTTACTGTAGCATGTTTACAGTCTTTTTCTTTAAAAAAAAACCCCAAAAAGTTAATTTCTGTGGCACTCATCAGGAAAATAAGTTGACAAGTTTATATTTTTGCTGTAGTTTTGATTCCAGAATGTCTACCAAATGGCTGTTGATCCTACACCAGGTACCAAGTATCCATCTGGGGCAGACTCTAAACATACAATTGAAACGTGGACAGAGACATTAGAGCAGTTTCTTTTCAAAACTCTTACTCATATCATAATTACACCCTTCGATATGAGCGTATTCTGCTCAGGGCTTGTGTATCGTCATTTTCAGATGTCTGTTTCATAGTCATGACTCAATCCATCAGTGCAACGGTGCTGAGCTGCTTCCAGCCTTCACATAAATCGCTCAGAGGGGCGGACAGAGAGAGAGAAAGCAGCAGGGAGAGGAGAAACAAAAGAGAGGAGGATGGAAACAAAAGCCACTGTGATCCGCTGACACCCTCGAGGCCTTTGGAGGGAGGGTGAGAAAGTTGAAGAGGGGAATTAGAGAAAAGGGAGGAGGAGGAAGTAGGAGAGAAATAAAGAGAAGGGTGGGGTGGGGGCACAATGCGAGTTTTGTTGCCGGTTGCTTATCATGTGATGGCTGTTCCTCTTGATGCTGAGACACTGGAAGTCCAGTCAGAAAAATGAGAGGGATGAGTCAGCAGAGGGTCACAGCCACAGCAGGGCGAGAAAACAATGTGACCCCGAAATATTTTGCCTGCCTAGAGCATGATGGTTTTGAGTAGCCACTCCTAAATAGCCAGTCAGTGATCTTTCTTGTACGCTTCTATTATCTAGCTTTTCTTTTTGACGCTGTACATTTCATACTTTTGGTTGCTTGTGTGTTTGAGAACGGAATCATTTAAATTAAATGAGATTACAGATTAGATTACAGAATTTGGGCCAAGCCCAACCTCTGAAAAACACCCCCACACCATAATCCCATCTCCACCAAACTTTACACTTGGCACAATGCTGTCAGGCAAGTACCGTTCTCCTGGCAACTGCCAAACTCAGACTCCTCCATTGGATTGCTAGACAGAAGTCTGATTTGTCACTCCAGAGAACACATCTCCACTGCTCTAGAGTCCAGTGGTGGCGTGCTTTACACCACTGCATCCGACACTTTGCATTGCACTTGGTGATGTAAGGCTTGGATGCACTGTTCTTGAGCTAATCTGAAGGCCACATGAAGTTTGGAGGTCTGTAGCTATTGACTCAGCAGAAAGTTGGCGACTTCTGAGCACTGTTGCATGCGCTGACCCCGCTCTTATGTGGCCTACCACTTCATGGCTGGGCTGCTGTTGTTCCCAATTATTTCACAATTGCTTGTTATAATACCACAAACAGTTGACCGTGGCAACCTCTCACGCTTGAATTCACTGAGCTCCTGAGAGTGACCCATTCTTTCACAAATGTTTGTAGAAGCAGTCTGCATGCCTAGGTGCTTGATTTTATACACCTTTGACCATGAAAGTGATTGCAACACCTGAATTCAATGATTTGGAGGGGTGTTCCAATAGGTTTGTAAATATAGTGTATTTTCAAAATGGTTGACCCCTTGGGTTGTCTGAATTAGTGAACTAGTTAGTTAAGGAAGCTCAGAATAATTAGAGAACAATGGCCAGTGGCCAACATACAATATTATACAAAATGCAGTTGTCAGTTGATTACAGTTCTGTTCACAAACAGTTCACTTATAAACGATACTGACAACCTCATTCTGTAACTGATGTGAATGCCTTACATTTTCAAGAGAGTGAGAGTGATTTAGAGAGCAAGTTTAGATGATGTGCGCTGCATGAATAGAGCCACAGTCAACAACTAGTTGCCTGACAAGTCATTGACATACAGTATGTATGATATGCATGTGTTCTTTGTGGGTTGTTTTCTACTTGTCAAGCACAAATTTTATGCCTGTCAATGACAGAAATTAGGGATGGAATGAAATCTGCAAGGGCACTTTATATTCATCAGAAATTTACCATAAAGGCATTTAGAATAACATTTATTTATCAAAGAATCATGAAAAAGATTTCAGTTTCCACAAAAAAATCCTAATTAGCAGAATTGTTTCCAACAGATAAAAAAAACCGAATGTTTCTTGAGCTCTTAATGATTTAAATTAATGATTTCTGAAGGATCACGTGACTCTGAAGACTGAAAATTGATTATATAAACACTGGTTCTATGGGTTACTTCTTTTGGTTAATAGTGGCTAGTAGTAGTTTCTACAACTACTTTCAAGGGGTTGTAGTTTACAATATAGTAGTTTTAAGTTATGTTCATTGCTCACTCTTTCTGTCTCTGGTGTATTATTTTTAGTAGTATTTGTGAGCATACACACGCATTAAACTGTCAACCAAAGTCATGTACAACTCCACCATGTTCAGACTAATTAATGTGAACCATCCCTGCCCTGTTATGACAAGAGTGTTTTCATTACAGCTCAGTAGCTTCTCTGCAAGATATTGAGCCCATTTCTCACCTTACCAGCTGTATTCATGTATTTTCCCAGCACTGAGTTTCCATGAAGACTTACTTGTGCCACAGTGCATTAGAATAATAGAAAGCCTCAGGTGGTTCACATTTCTATAAGTGTGTTTAACTGCATGTGAGGCTAATTATTGCCCCACCTGAAATCACAGACCTAAAGCACATGTCGTGAGCATACAGGTGAGTGGTGGTGAGATGGGTTGTATAACATGCAAAATTCAACCCCAGCAGATTAAATATGTAGTCATAGGTCATTCACAAAGCGTTTTGTTTTCATAGTGAAAGAATGGACACACAGCCATATGCATTTATCATAAACCCTCTACAGTAACTTTTTTTTATTTTCACTGACTAGTAGTCATTAGATTTAGATTATCGACGTCAAGTCAGTTTTTTTTTTATAGTGCTTTTCATCCTACATTTATGCACACATGATGAAATGTATGTATATTCGTAGACTACCATTAAAAGGTCTGGGGTAAGTGAGATTTATTTAAAACGAATACTTTTATTTAGCAAGGATGCATTAAATTGATCAATAGTGATGGTAAAGATGTTACACAATATTTCTATTTCATATAAATGCCATTCTTTTCAACCTTCTCTTCAGCAAAGAGCTAATTTTAGTTCAAATTCAACACATTTTTTGAATAATAGTGTTAAATGAACCAGTGAACAGTTTTTTTGTTGTTTAAAAAACAAAGCCAAAACAAGAATAATCTATGAGTGGAGGAAGAAAAACCCACATGCTTTCGCAAAATCCAAATCCACAACTTTTAGTTCTTGTGGGTTTTGTTGTACTGCATTATCTAAACTGTCAAGCAAGCATGTTTTGTTCAATTGTTGCAGTCGTTTCTCACATTGTCTCCTCTCTACCCTTTCTTTCCCTCCATCTTTTACAGTCTAAGTGAGAGCTTCTTCATGGTCAAGGGGGCCGCTCTGTTTTTGCAGCAGGGCAGTTGTCCACAGGGTCAGAGAGGTCATCCTCACCACAAGCATGCAGGTCAGTCCATGCATGCACTTGAATGAGATCTTCTCCCTCACATCACACATCAGTGTGTTCCTGAATGTACATAAGCAGTCACATATACAGATGATGCTCACTATTATTTGAGTCAACCTCGATGCTGTATTAACTCTACTTCAGAGCCTGTATTACCACGGTAATTTCACTTAGGAATAATACCTTAAGTCAAGAATTCAAATGACAGTTACAGTTTCTGTAAAACAGCCCCAGATGTGTTGCTACAATTTTACATTAGAATTATGGTGTTTTGGTGTAAATAATGGTTACTGTAGTCATTTTTGTAAGGGTGACTTTTAGAGCTGCATGACTAATCGTCGATTCAAACACCCGCACAATCTTATTCATAAATGACAACTATTCTGCTATGTCTATAAACCTTTGACAAAATCATACCAGAGCATTCAAATCTGTGTGCCATGTATAGGTATGAAACCGGTTCTCAAACAGTCTTTTCAACCACACTGTATTGCTATTTCTGTCTTACAATAATAAAAATGATCACAGAAATACAGGGATAAAAGTTTATATATCGGATATATATATATACAAGTAACTTGCCGCTTTAAATAAAGATTGTATCGGTTACATTGTTACGCCACGATGTGGCGATAAGTGACTGTTAAAAAATGTATTTGAATAATTATTTCATGAGATTTGTTCCAAAACGCTGATTCATCCAGTAATGAAACAAGTGAAGTACTTATGGCTGCATCTGAAATTGCATACTTCTCTACTATACTAGTAGGTAAAAACAGTATGTGACAAAAGAATTCGCAGTACTCATAAAAGAGTGGGCAAATGTACCCGGATGGCCTACTTCTTCCGGTGCGATTCTGCAGTGTGCACATTCATACTATATAGAACATACTTTTTTTCAGTGGTCATGAAGTAATTACTTATTCAAAATGCATACCTACTCAAGAGAGTATGCGATTTCAGACGCAGCCTATGAGTGAGTCATTCATTCAAAAGCGCTGATTCATCCAGTAATGAAACAAGTGAAATCTTTGAGTCATTAAATAATTTGTTCAAATTTAAAAGAATTCATTCTAATTAAATAAACATTTTAAATAGACTGTAGCAATTAATATTTGTCAGAACTTCTAGTAAATTGCGTTATTCGTTCTAGTGAATGTTTACTACCTGCTGCGAAATTCTGCAGCAGATGCTGTCTGGCTGATGGACAGACTCAGTGCTGGCTAAGCGTGTCCCAGACAAGCGTGCGTGTGTGTTTGTATGTGGATTAGCCAGATTAGCAGTTTAGCTCAGCACATTTGGGTCTGTGAAAACATCACTTCTTATAGACAGGGCACACAGAATGGGACATCTCTGTTTTATGTGGTTTATGCACACACATTTATGCAGAAATAATAGTTAACTGTTTGTTCAGAAAGGAAAATATAAAAATACTCTTTTATTTTCTTACTCTAAAATATTATATTAATATAATTAAAAAAGTTTAGTTTTTAAAATAGAATTAATGGGACAGTTGACACCAGAAAGGAACGCATAGGTAGAGAAGCTATCTGTATAGACACATACTTTACATTAAATATTTTAGATATGCATACCAATAGTGGATAGGGCTGGGACGGTATGGATTTTTTCTTACCGCGGTTGAAAAGCAAGAAATTCCCGCGGTTCAGCGGTAAACCGCTTTAAAGGGCTCCCGCTCGACTTTCGCGCACAGCCGCTCACACACACACCAGCGCAGGCAATTGAACATAATAAGGAACATGTTTATTTTACATTTATTTTTTCACGTTTAGAACAGGAACAATTAGAACAGAAATGGAATGATATCTGAAAAAAAAGTGCTGGCAAAACGAAATCTAGACTAGACCATGGTTTACATCCCAGCCTTCATATTTTGCTGAGAGAGCAGATCAGATCACGACTGACAGATCTGAAGATGGAACAGCATAAACAAAGACAAACAAACACATTTTTATTTATCGGTATTGATCAGTAATGTATATTTATTTGTTTATTTATTTCCAATATTTTTAATTTCAGATTACAGTCGTCGTCATCAAACAATCACTCAAACTATAATGACTTTCGCGCACACCCGCCCATATAATATAATATATTATTTATATTTATAGTATTTATATTTTTATATTACATATTTTTAAATATTCAGGCTATTAATTTACATTTACAATTTACATCTTGTGTGCGCTTTTGTCTCAGTGGTTAATGAAGAATAACGAAGGCTCAAGGCTATTTAAAGGGTTAGTTCACCCAAAATTGAAAATAAAGTCAGTAATTACTCACCCTCATGTTGTTCCAACCATGTAAGACCTTCGTTCATCTTCGGAACATAATTTAGTATATTTTTTATGAAATCTGAGAGCTGTCTCACTCCTCCATAGGCTTTCAGAGGGACTGAAACTTGATGGCCCAGAATAGTAAGTAAAAATGTCATTTAAGGAGTCCAAATGACTACAGTGGCTCTGTATTAAGTCTATCATGCGACGAAAATACTTTTTGAGCGGAAAAACAACAAAAATAACGACTTTATCCCACTATTATTGTTGTTCAATTTGAGCCTCTGACGCCACGACGCATGCGCGAAAACGGCGTTCTTCTTCTACTACTACTGATCTCAGTTTTCGCGCATGCGTCGTGGCGTCAGAGGCTTCAGTTTTTCCGCTCAAAAAGTATTTTCGTCGCATGATAGACTTAATACAGAGCCAATGTAGTCATTTGGACTCCTTAAATGACGTTTTTACTTACTATTCTGGGCCATCAAGCCTATGGAGGAGTGAGACAGCTCTCAGATTTCATCAAAAATATACTAAATTATGTTCCGAAGATGAACGAAGGTCTTACATGGTTGGAACAACATGAGGGTGAGTAATTACTGACTTTATTTTCAATTTTAGGTGAACTAACCCTTTAATTTAACAAAGTGTAGTCACTCACTCGCTGCTCACACTACCTTGATTGTAGCCTATATTATGCTACTTTTATTATTTATATTTATTTTTTATATTTTATAACTTTACATATATTATTTTACGTATCTCGTGTGGTGTGCGCTTTTGTCTCAGTGGTTCAAGGCTATTTAACGAATACTTTTTAGGCTAATGATTGTACATACATACATACATACATACATACATACATACATACATACATACATACATATATATATATATATATTACATATATAATTATATAGGCTATATATAATTATTTATATTTGTTATTTATATTACATAAATAATTTTTTACATATTATATTATTATATTAGGCATATTTTACATATTTATATTAATTTATATATAGGCTATATGCCTCTCGTGTGCGCTTTTGTCTCAGTGGGGCTATTTAACGAAGGCTATTTAATTTAACAAAGTGTCGCTGCTCACACTAGCCTACCGTGATTGTATATTACTTATTATATATATTTATATTATATATGTTTACATATTCATATTAATTTATATATCTCGTGTGCGCTTTTGTCTCTGTGGTTCAAATATTTAACGAAGGCTATTTAATTTAACAAAGTGTCGCACACTACTGTGCTAGTATGCCTGCCAGACGGATATCTTTTTCGATAGCCTTTTAATGAAATTGGAATTTCAGAATCACATAGCCAACTTGTATTTAATTGCCTACAATAGATTATTTATTGATTATATTGAATGAAATTTCGCAGGCACAGCTTATTTGTAGTCAATCTTTCCCAAACAGAGTTGAGAGTTAAAACTTACCAGTACTGAGGCAGGTCCAGCTCAGTTTGTTCTTTCTGAAGCCGTGGGGGGTTTTTTTTTTCGGCAGCTATGGGAGAAAGCGGTCACCAGCGGTCGACGCAAACCCATGCGTTCTTCTTCTGCTTTCATGACTTCTATCTCCCTACCCGCTATTGTCGGCTGCGCAACCATGTGAGAGAATTGTGTTAAGCACGTGCAATTAAAACGTGCACGTCCTGCTTATGCGACTGTATTTTATGCTTTAGTAAAATGAAATTCAAATTATAGGCTAAAAGACATTACACAGGTGGAATGTTTATAATGGAACATTGCGCTCCCCAACTCGCGAAAGGTCGGATTTGCTCCATCTTTTGATTAAGTTTTGTTTAGAAAACCTTGAATCCATATAAGACACACGTCATTAGACACAATCCATGTCATTAGAATCAATGAATCCATGGAATTAGACACAACGTGCACACGTGCAGGCCAATGTTTTTTTTTTTTTTTTTTTTTTGCGGTGACAATCTCAGACCCGCGGTAGGCGTCACGTGACCGCGGTATTGCGGTAATGCGGTAACCGGCCCAGCCCTAATAGTGGAGCTTGTTTTCTCATTATATAGCATGTAGTAAGTTATCACAATCTGCCTGTTAAACATCCTATTGTATAGGTAAATGTAAACAAACAGTAATACAGTTATGACAAAACAATTAATGAAACAGCAGAAATGTTAAATGATAATATACAAAAATATACCTGTGTTTTGGCCAATACAGTTTAGTTTATAATACTGTCTAATTAGTTAATATTGGTAGATGCATTAGCTAACATGAACTAACAATGACCAATATAATGTTAAAGCAGTTATTAAACTTTGTTAATGGTAGAGATGGTAGTAAAATTATAATTGTTCATTATATAAACCTCACTCCGCCAGCCTCAAGAACCTCCCATGCCAGAGACAACGGTTCGAATCCTGCTCAGAGCGGGTCAAGTAGGACCGGTTACATTAGTTTACGGTGCATTAACAAGTGTCAACAAATACAGCTTTTGATTTTAAAAACGTATTAGTAACTTAAAAATGAACATTTGACTAATACATGCTATAGAAGTATTGTTCATTCTTAGTTCATGTTAACTAAAGTAGTTAACTAATGTTAACAAATAAAACCGTATTGTAAAGTGTTACAAAGATAATATATAGCAGTGTGGTTTTATTACATTCACTTGTTTACCCAACAAATATTACAAAAATATAATGATATTGGCATTTTAGTTTGGAAGACAGATCTCACAAACAGTTTTTATCTACAATACGAAACCACTGCTAGAAAAACAAGCATTTGTGCAATTAATCTGACGCATTCAACCAATCCATCAAAGACTGTATCTCCACAGCAACAACACTCAAAAGCACGACAACAGATGTCCTAGCCGCCATCCGTCCAGCTCCTTCTAACACGTGTGACACGTTGAATTTATTAAACATGCTAATTTATAGGACATGTTTACTGCTAAACAGAAGGGTTTACGTTTGCTCCGGGCGAATTGAATCTGTTATGAGAGAAACTAAACACCATGCAGACACAACAAACCCTCAGGCTTCATGCGCTGACTTTCAGACAGCTTTTCATATCACAGCAGGTTTAGACAGATTTTTTTTCCTGACCCCTCATATATCTGATATAATCAAGCATTTGTTTTGTCAGTTGGCTAATATTATGCTCTGATCTTGTTGGGATGTGAGGTTTCGATTTGATGTGTCAGGTATAGTGCTGATCACAGGCGAGTTAACACCGGTTTGACAAGTGGTTTTGTTTTTACATTGTCTCAGGGCACGTAGGCTTTGAGCTTCGCTTGAGTCATGAGCTTTTTGCGAAATGTACAAATAATAACGCAACTGCCCATCAATCACAAGATGAACAAGACAAACACTTCCTATAAAGTGACTTATGCAGACAGTCTAGAAGATCTGGAATTAGATTTCAAGAATTAGATCATTTAAAAAAAACACAATTGCATCACTACACTCCAAGGTCAAGTCAGCTGTCACCATTGAGAAACAGTGGATGCCTGTGCTAGACTAGTCGATGCAAGGTTTCTCTTCCTCTGTAGCAGTCTAGGTACAAAATGTTCTCTGACAGTAAGAATGGCTAATATTTTTCTCAATAAAGACTTCTCAAAGTTTAACATTTATTCATGAGGCAAATCCTCTGTACTCATTCTGAATATAAATCAAGCTCTAAAATATCTTTAAACGTCCTTGCTTTTAAATGTTAGTGACATAAATTTGCATTTATTTTGGTCCTGTCAGTTTTTTTTATTTTTATTAACGTCATCATCAGTCACCTCATTTGCATTCTCATGGTGCCAGGAGCCAGACTGTCTAAAATAGTTTCAGTTGTGATGTATTAAAGACTGTCCAAATTCCTAAAGCAAGATACACAATAAACATTTGCACCTGTGAAATAATGAGATAAAGGAAAGGTTCTTTAGATGTCCGAGTAAAACACAAAGGCAATAGGGTTGTGCCGATGGACGATATCATCGTCCATCGTGATGGCTGACTGACATCACGATGGAGCGCCACCATCGTGATGCCACGCCCCCCATTGTTGTGAGTGCGACGCACACTAATCCTCTTCTATAGTTAAACTAAAAACTTTACAAGGATTGCTCTGTAAATTATATTGAGAATATAACTAATGCATATTCTATTTTAAATACTGTAGTCTTTGCCAGATATAGCCTACATTTTGAAATAATAAACGAGGCTCAAACATCCATTTCATAAGCATGCATGTTTATTTCAGCACTTCCATCAGTGAAACAACACACCACAGCCTGTAAAACATTTAAGCGATTATCAGTAAATAATGGTAACCTAAAAAATATAAGAAAATTAAATATTCGTTTAAAAAAAGATGCGTCATATACCGCTCTGCGCGAGATGAAACACGAGCTGTAGACACCTTCTCAAATATCTTCGTCTTCATGTGTTCTCCTGATGTTGCAAAGCAACACTTGTTGTAAAAGTATTGAAGAGCGAATTTTATCTTCCACAGGGTCAAGACATTTAAGCTATGTTTGATTATTCACTGCCAGAGAAAACAAAAGTAAAATGGCCTGTGTGTGTGAAATGCGCCATTCAAATAAACTTGATGCACCTTACCAAGTCTAATAACAAGCACAAACTGTGTTAAATAAAATTAAGTAAAAAGGTAGCCTACTCATCCTACAGTGTTTTTCTACTTTCCCACAGTAAAGGACGTGAATGGGTATAATAGACTTATAAACAAATGAAAGGAAGAAACGTTTATAATTCCCTTTGAAAATGGGTGATGTAAACATCGTCAGCTTCCAATTTAGGAGACATCGCCCAACCCTAAAAGGCAATTAAAGTGGGTCATATTATGAGGAATTACATTTCTCCTAATCTTTTGAGATGAAATAGTTCAATGTGCTTAAGAAAACACACTACCGTTCCAAAGTTTGGAGACGGTATGATTTTTAAAAAAAAAATGTTTTCGAAAGAAGACATTTAAAACAACTATTGGTTACACTTTATTTTTAAGTGATGCAGTTACTTATTCAAATAATTACTTAGTAATATTAATTAACTACATTTATTTACTGTATAGTTACCGGTAGTGTTTGGTTTAGGGTTAGTTACTTGTAATTATCATTACTCCAGTCTTCATTGTCACATGATCCTTCAGAAATCATTCTAATAAATGCTGATTTGGTGCTCAAGAAACATTTCTTATTATTATTATTATTATTATTATTATTATTACTATTATTATCAGTGTTAGTTGTGCTGCTACTATTTTTGAGCAAACCATAATACATTCTTTGATAGAAAGCTCAAATGAACAGCATTTTTTTGAAATAGAAAATGTTGTATCAAAGTCCTTGTTAAAAAAAGGTATTCTTTTCTTTTTTTAAAATCTTAATGACTGAATAAAATTTGAATGGTAGTGTATACTATACATTTTTGTACTCAAACCCATTTTACCAAGAGCTTATACTGTATAAAATGACTCTTATAAGTGAGTGCATTATTAAACAAGATAAAAGTAGTGTGACTGTTTGACATTTTATTTAAATCATTGTTGTAAGCAGATTTGTTTAAGTATATGGTCTTGGCTACTTTAATTTTAAACGCATCATATTTCAGTTTCAGTCATATTGACGCATCATGACATAATGTGAAATTAAACGATGAATCACTGCCAAACTCATAACTGTTGGAGAAAGCGGTGTCAAACTGTGCTCAATCAGTCAGAATAATTATTTAACTAACAGCTCATGCAGAAATGCAAATTCTGCCCTGATTTACTCACTCTCATGTTGCTCCAAACCTGTCAAATCACCTTCATTTATATAGAGCTTTTCACAATATAAATAGTTTCAAAACAGCTTTACAGCGATAATAGGAAATTAATGGAAGAGAGAATATTTTGGCTGTACATCAGCTCTATTCATTTCTGTTGTAAATAATCATTAATTATTTACTTTGGGGCCGCTTACACAACACCATTTTCAACCAAAATAGAAAACTCTCAAAACCCCCGAAACAAGTTTTGAAATGGTTTTGAAACGATACTGTTATCATCTTTGTGTAAACTTAAAAAGTAAATAAAAAATAGTTTTATCTATAGGCAAGCGCGTTTGAATACATATGTGCGCAGACGCATAGTTTTTCTTTACAAAATGACTGCCAAATTACTTGTCTGCATTGCATAATACGACTTTCTTCAGTAAAGTAAAAGAATCGATTATTTTTGTAAATGATGTACTGGTCGCTCTTTTCCGCGCACTTACAGTGAATTGGGACTGGACTTTTAAGCTTGAAAAATAATGCAACAAAAATGATCCGTATGACTTGTGAGAGAAGCAGAAATGTCAATTTTTTGAATGAATCAAACTTGAGTTGCTTCACAAAAGCAGTCTGTTTGTTCATGAGTTGATCAATGATTTCAATTATTTGATCACAGCAATTCTTCAGTTGACAGTGTGCTGGTGGGGAATAATGACTTAAATATCTGTTTATGCGTATGATTTCAGAACACTTGCATTATAACACAAATCGTATGGATCATTTTAATTCAGCTTTTATGGTGCTTTTGCTTCTATTTTGAAACTTGATACTTCAATCCCTATTCATTATAATTGCATGGAGGGGAAAAAGACCTGGATATTCTGCAGAATTTCTCTTTTTGTGTTTCATGGAACTCATGGAACATGAATGTGAGTGAAAGATAATGAAATGTAAAAAGTTTTGAGTAAACTTTAATGATGATTCTCAAAATCTTGTATGCTTCGGATCAAAGATGTGCTCTGTGCTGCCTTAGCGATTCCTTTACATATCAGTTTTGATCAGATAAGCATGTAAAGTTATGTAAATTCTTGTCACGGAGACCAAGAAGACCAAGAGACTCGTTCTGTTGGAGGAGAAAACATACCCCTTCTTTTCATACATGTCCAAAATGCAAAGCAGACAATAAAACAGAGCATCTCTGTTTTGTTGAGTATACATGACAAGGTTTGGCTCTTAATCTGAGTTTATTTGGTTTTCACGTTTCTGGCTTTGTTCTTAACCTCCTGGTACACTTTGATTGGCCTCCCACATGTCCCACGGCAGTTACATCATTGCTTCATTGATTCTGCCAAAGCCTACAAGAGTAGGAGGAGGTTTGTTTGGGTAGGAACACACCACAGTCAGAGGTCAGAGGAGTTAGTCTGTCTGTGTTAAGGAAAAGAATGAAATGTAAACAGATTTTGTGCATTCAAGACTTGGTGTCTCATTGACTTGCATCAAAAGGGGCGTGGCTAGAATAAGATGACTGACAGGTTGTCAGATTTATAATTACTGATACCTTTGGCACAAAGGGTAGAACTCATTTGCGCATACTTGATCACAATGCAGCCGAAAGTCGCCTATTCATGTCAAACGTTATCATTTAACTAAATAAGTTTATCTGAGACATGTAAACACAAGAAACAACTAATTTCTCATATTACAACACACATTTTCTCCGCATTACCTTTGGACACTTGTACTCTGGAATCTCGTAAAATCAGCTGCGCTATAAGAACGTTAATCAAAAGCATACCATTGTCTTCCCACCCAACACTTAAAGGCCGCTTCGTATCACTCAGCGGGCGTTCGTCTTGGCTCGCTTGCTCTTATAAACCTTAGTTCACTCCTAACTTTCATGACATCATTTTAAAGTCAGCTTGTTTACTGTTGTGGTTGTTTTCTTCAATAGATTTTCGATATGGGTTGTGACGCCATTGGTGTCAATGTAAACAAAATAGTTGTCATGGTTTTGTTTGGATTGTAACGATGGTTTCACTCAACAGGTGACTTACCTCAGCATCTACAGGTGATGATCAACATTCTTCGGTCGGAGGACCGCATCAAACTGGTGAGAGAACACACACGCTTTCAATGACTAACATCTTGGCAGTAAGTTACGTGCAGTCAGGCTGAATGGGTTTTATTGTCAAAGTGTTGCCTGAAGCTTGTTTTCTTTTGCTGTATAAAGGCACGTTTAAATGTCTCACTAGCTGTTACTGAGGTTTCCATAGTGAAATATACAAGTGTCAATCACCAGTGACATGTCGATTTCTGTGCATACAGCTGCATTTGCCTTCAAAATGAAGGTTCTGTCATTATTAACTAACCCTGATGACATTCCAAACCTAACACAACAGGAGATTTGGATTTATCTGTAATATGTGGTGGCACCATAAAAGTGGTTCAAGAAGTTTTCTGAAACCATATATTAGCTTTGTGACAGAGAGATTTTATATGATTATTCTATATTGAAAATTTTCCCTTCCGGTATGGGTGGGCGATGTGACCAAAATCACAATTCAAGTACATTTATAAAATCACAATTTATTTTTGCTTACATTTATTCTTATTAAAGTTACAAAAGTGATTCAGTCAAGAGCAGTAAGAGATTTTCTCTTTTTTGTTGTTTGATTATCTTACAACAGGAGGTACATTTAGATTCTGTCACTTTAAAACCGACTGCACGGATTCAATATACTCATGCATTTTCTTTCTCAACTGTTTACGTTCACTTAAGACATAAATTACTGTTTACTTGCAAAAATATGGTCACTTTGACACACAAGTATGTGCATTTAAAAAGCACTCAAAATCACTTTGTTTTTATACAGCAATACTTACAAACACATGCAAACGATAAGCTTTCATGACTGCGTAGCACAGCAACGTCACATGAGCGTAAACCATGATGGAGACAATAGTCCAGAATCTTTACCAGTTGACAAATTTCTACCGGTTAATCGTGTCTAACGATATATCGCCCACCCCTACTTTCTGGTATAGCTCTCAAATATGACACACAAAGCAATAAAACTTTGATTAGTTCACTTCAAAATGAAAATGTACTGATATTTTACTCACCCCCATCCCCATCAGACGAAGAATAGGGTCTTATCTAGCGAAACGATCGGTCATTAAAAAAAACCCCAAAAAAACAATGAATATACTTTTTAACCTAAATTGCTCCTCTGTGAAAACGTCACACTAGACGTAGGCGGAAGCACCACCCCCGTGTTTACAAAGCGTTTGTGTGAAGACTAATACAAACGCCCTGTAGAAAAAAAAAGAAAAGTAAAACAACGTTGTCGGGTGATTTTAAAGTTGAAGAAGGAGTGTTTTTTGGTAAAGGGCGTTTGTATTAGTCCTCACACGTTCACTTGGTGCGGTACTTCCGCCTACGTCTAGTGTGACGTTTTTGACGTCACGTGATTGCGCAGTCACTGGCGAGCGCAGATCAGCGCAATATTAGCAATTTAGGTTAAAAAGTATATTAATTTTTTATTTATTTTTTTGAAAATGACCAATCATTTCGCTAGATAAGACCCTATTCCTCGTCTGGGATCGCACAGAGCCTCTGAAGCCTGATTTGGACCTTCAACATTTTGGTTGCAATGGAAGTCAATGGTGGAGAGAAAAATCCTGGAATGTTTTCCTCAAAAAACATATTTTCTATTCGACTGAAGAAAGAAAGAAATGAACATCTTGAATGAGATGGGGGTGAGTAAAATATCAGGAAATTTTAATTTTGAAGAGAACTAATCCTTTAAAAGCTGTGGTTCTCAACCAGAGGGCCCAAATAAGTCTTACAATTATTTAAATTAAGTTATATTAACACAATCTTAATTAACATCCTAAAAAACACTAAAAAACAAAGATGACGTTATTCGTTTTTATTACAATAGAAAGTACATATCAGCTTAGATAGGAGGGCCTTCGAATATTGTCTTGGCAAATGCGGGGCCTTGGAGTCAAAAAGGTTAAGAACCACTGGTTTAGAAGACTTAAGAAATATAGTTCATAAGTCTTGGTGAGCTCGACAAACGTTGTGTTAGAAAAAAATGCTCCTGTTGTGTTAGAAAAAAAAAACATACGGTAAGACATGTCTTAAGAAAAACATGAGGGTGAGTGAATAATGACTGAGTTTTCATTTTCAGGTGATCTATTTTTGTAAGACAATTCAGTATGTTAATATGTTTTATATATTTTAATTTATTGTGGGCGCTGTTTTTGCACTAAACAAAACTTGTGTATGTCAACTGTAATGTGCAGGCCGTGCGGTTAGAGAGCGCGTGGTCAGACCGTGTGCGGTACATGGTGGTAGTCTACACAAATGGCCGTCAAGACACTGAGGAAAACATCTTGCTGGGGATGGACTTCAGCAACAAAGACAGGTGACTTCAATCAACCCAAATACAGTTTAGCTTTGCATGTATCATCAAACAGACCAGTTTAGGAGTTGGTTTCCAGCTGGAGGGAGATTACAGGACATAAAATAAGGGTGTTTTCTTTCATTCACAGTAAGAACTGCTCTGTCGGGATGGTGCTGCCACTATGGAGTGACACCAAGATTCATTTAGATGGTGATGGGTGAGTACTGCCCCCTCTGGGAATGAAGAGGAAATGCTACTGCTGGTCTCACTTCAACATTTGATACACAGATCTAGATGGCATTAATTAAAAAACATTTTGATTTGAGTTGTCCACTGAAATGAAGGCAATGGCAATATTAACAAGCATTCATTATTTGTATTGTTATTTAGAGAGGTTGTAGTTATTTTATGAGGTGTGATGATGGCCTTAGTTCACCTCTCTTCTCATGTCTCCAGAGGCTTCAGTGTGACTACCGCCGGGCGCACGCACATCTTCAAGCCGGTGTCAGTCCAGGCCATGTGGTGAGAAACTAGTCAATAACTAATGCACTAGAGCAGTTTAAACTCCCATTTTTAAAATTTCAGTCTGTAGTGTGATTTTTGTATTATTAATTATTTTGTGGTCATGTTTAACTATGGGTTTCCTTGGGTCCCTTTTTACCAGTTTTACTTGTTAAACATTTAAGTGCTTTGTTCAACCTAAATCTCTCAAACAAAATCATTCAGAACTGTTATTTTCAATCTTTCATGTTGTTATTTATCTTAAAATCAACTCACCAAGAGCCGCTGTCTAGTTGGCTGGGTGAATTTATGCTCTTGTTTGTTACTGGGGTAGAAAAAAAAACTGCTCCTCAGGGGGTTGAAGATGACATGAGTGGACTGTTTTTCAAATGTTCACAGGTGCTTTGGGAGTTTGACATCCTTAAATATAATAGAGGTCCACACTGCCATCTGGTGACACTTTCAGACATGTACAGTAGTACCATTGTACAGTGAATATCAGATCATCAGATAAGCCATGTTTAAAATGACGCTTTGATATACCAATAAATTAAACTATATCAATTTATACTGAACTATTACCATATCCACATACTATGGTGTTTACATGGATCTCCAACATACTGTTTAAAAAAACACAGTAATACCATGGTACTTTTTTTTTTTTTTTTTTTCAGAGGAAAAATGCATTTATCAAGGCAGAAATGCTTTTTTACATTAAAACAAAAACACGTACGTCAATTCAAAGAGAGCATTACAACCCATCATGTCTGCCAATGGAATTTAAATACTCAAGCTTAATGTATACAGATGTTTTGTATTTTCCTCATTTTTTAACTATGTAGAGGAACAAGGGGAGCTATTACTTATAATTCTTAATAACATTACCTTACAGACCATTTATGTTTCAAGAAAAGTCCCGGGCGAATTGGTTTTATATAATCAGTCCATTTTTTCCATATTCAACTAAAATCTTCTAGCAGGGTTCTTAAAGAAAAGGAAAGCTTTTCCATCACATATATATTGTGTAAAATGTCAATCCAATCATCAACTTTAGGTGACTCTGGTTTTAGCCATTTCTTTGTAATTAATTTTTTGATGATTACTGATTTCAATGCAATTTTAAAGTGTTTAGACTTGTAGATCTTTCACTTGTTCCGAAGCAGGGAATACAATGTTTTGTTCTTTGTGGTTTTGGTTAGTTAGTTAGTTAGTTAGTTAGTTAGTTAGTTAGTTAGTTAGTTAGTTAGTTAGTTAGTTGGTTAGCCTGGTGTGAAAACGCCTAATCTTATTGACTGAGATTAGTGTTTTGTTTCACCAGTGTCACTTTTTAACTCAGTTTGATACTTTTTAAGATATTACTCTCTTTTATTGTTAACCCATAGCGTACTAAACCCCAAAAAGAGATCACTTTACACTGATTGCACAGGTCTCTCCATCTTGCTCACATTTAACCTGCTCTTCCTTCAGGTCTGCATTGCAAATTTTACACAAGGCATGTGAGGTGTCACGAAGGTACAACTATTTCCCTGGGGGCATGGCGCTCACGTGGATGGGGTACTATGAGAGCTGTATCGGCTCTGAACAGAGCTGCATCAATGAGTGGAATGCCATGCAGGACCTGGAAACACTGCGACCAGACTCTCCTGCGGTTTTTGTTGACAAGTGAGTGCAAACCCTGAAAGTCTTGGAGTCCTTGGCAGTTTGATTTGTTTTTAAGTGACTTTGTTTTTCTTTTCTTTTTTTGAATTCTCATTTTGTAACTAATTGAGACCATGAGCAAAAGCCAGACATATTTGTTGAATGTTGCCAAAATTGTATGTATCTGCAGGAACTGAGGAGATGCACTAGTAAAGCAAAAGAGAAGTGTGCAATCCAATTGGTTGAGCTAGTGTTGCTGTGTTGAGCTAATCGTGATGGTCAAACAAACATGTGAACATCAGAAAAAATGTACTCTTAATTCTGTTTTCTTTGTAAAATGAACACTATATTGTGTGTTTTTTTTTCTTTTGTGGGTAGTTTTTTTGTATGTTTTCTTGTACAGGGAGTGCAGAATTATTAGGCAAGTTGTATTTTTGAGGATTCATTTTACAACATTAATAATTAAACAACAACCATGTTGTCAATGAACACAAAAAACTCATTAATATCAAAGCTGAATATTTTTGGAAGTGGTTTTTAGTTTTAGCTATTTTAGGGGGATATCTGTGTGTGCAGGTGACTATTACTGTGCATAATTATTAGGCAACTTAACAAAAAACAAATGTATACCCATTTCAATTATTTATTTTTACCAGTGAAACCAATATAACATCTCAACATTCACAAATATACATTTCTGACATTCAAAAACCAAACAAAAACAAATCAGTGACCAATATAGCCACCTTTCTTTGCAAGGACACTCAAAAGCCTGCCATCCATGGATTCTGTCAGTGTTTTGATCTGTTCACCATCAACATTGCGTGCAGCAGCAACCACAGCCTCCCAGACACTGTTCAGAGAGGTGTACTGTTTTCCCTCCTTGTAAATCGCACATTTGATGATGGACCACAGGTTCTCAATGGGGTTCAGATCAGGTGAACAAGGAGGCCATATCATTAGATTTTCTTCTTTTATACCCTTTCTTGCCAGCCACGCTGTGGAGTACTTGGAAGCGTGTGATGGAGCATTGTCCTGCATGAAAATCATGTTTTTCTTGAAGGATGCAGACTTCTTCCTGTACCACTGCTTGAAGAAGGTGTCTTCCAGAAACTGGCAGTAGGACTGGGAGTTGAGCTTGACTCCATCCTCAACCCGAAAAGGCCCCACAAGCTCATCTTTGATGATACCAGCCCAAACCAGTACTCCACCTCCACCTTGCTGGCGTCTGAGTCGGACTGGAGCTCTCTGCCCTTTACCAATCCAGCCACGGGCCCATCCATCTGGCCCATCAAGACTCACTCTCATTTCATCAGTCCATAAAACCTTAGAAAAATCAGTCTTGAGATATTTCTTGGCCCAGTCTTGACGCTTCAGCTTGTGTGTCTTGTTCAGTGGTGGTCGACTTTCTGCCTTTCTTACCTTGGCCATGTCTCTGAGTATTGCACACCTTGTGCTTTTGGGCACTCCAGTGATGTTGCAGCTCTGAAATATGGCCAAACTGGTGGCAAGTGGCATCTTGGCAGCTGCACGCTTGACTTTTCTCAGTTCACGGGCAGTTATTTTGCGCCTTGGTTTTTCCACATGCTTCTTGCGACCCTGTTGACTATTTTGAATGAAACGCTTGATTGTTCGATGATCACGCTTCAGGCTATTTTAAGACTGCTGCATCCCTCTGCAATATATCTCACTATTTTTGACTTTTCTGAGCCTGTCAAGTCCTTCTTTTGACCCATTTTGCCAAAGGAAAGGAAGTTGCCTAATAATTATGCACACCTGATATAGGGTGTTGATGTCATTAGACCACACCCCTTCTCATTACAGAGATGCACATCACCTAATATGCTTTATTGGTAGTAGGCTTTCCAGCCTATACAGCTTGGAGTAAGACAACATGCATAACGAGGATGATGTGGTCAAAATACTCATTTGCCTAATAATTCTGCACTCCCTGTATATGCTTTTTATATATTTTGTTTAGAAGCCTTCACCTTGAAATGATGCTCTTTCTTGAACCCTCGATCTAGATTGTATTCTGTTTCTGTTTCTCAGGCCGACAGAGAGGGAGAGAACAGAATGTCTAATAAAATCCAGACTCAGGAGTATCATGATGTGCCAGGACCTTGAAAATGTCACGTCCAAAGAGGTCAGCGGGAAATACAGAGAGTGCAAAAAAATGCAGTTACTGACTGAGTGATATATGCCATGACAGACTCAAAAGTGGTCACAGGAGAAACATTTGAGACACATTGCTACCAGGATCCAGCAATGTGTCTCAGCTGACCTCTTGTGATCAGATTTCAGGAGACTGATCTTAATAGGGTCTATAACAGAGCTTGAATCTGTAAGTCAATAATGATGTGTGTTTTTACCTTAGATTCGTAGTGAGCTGGAACGACTGATGAACCGCAACCTGAAAGAGTACAAAGAGTTCATAGACAATGAGATGCTGCTTATTCTTGGGCAGATGGACAAAGCCACTCTCATCTTTGACCACCTCTATCTGGTTAGTGCTGCTCTTATCAGACCTCCCACCATTTTCTTTTTGATCTTGTTGTACAGTGATGAGCAAATGGCCTCTACCCCAGTTCACACTAACCCAAAATTCCTACCCTTTATTTATTTATAATTATAAAGTAAAAAAATAAAGTCTGACAAGGCAATTAGTTTTAGTTTATTAATGTGTAGGTTGTTGGCTCTGTAGAAGAGCAGATGTTATTTGTCATGTATGGGGCACTAGATGCCAATTTCCCTGATTTGCATCGTTCATTTTTCAGGGTTCTGAATGGAATGCTTCTAACCTAGAGGAACTTCAGGAAACTGGGTGAGTTTGACCTTTAACTGGCATCCACAGTTTGTTTTCCTCCCATACTCTTGATTTTCTCAAGATACTGCTTCTGTAAATTAGTTAATGTTAGGTAAATGTGAAAGTTTAAGGTGAGTATGTATCATATCACCTCTTAAAGGGCAACATTTTCTCCTGTTTCAGCTAAAGTTCAGAGTAAAGCCATCAAAGCTGTTTCTTTTACAGCAAGAAGTAGGGGATATTTTTAGTACCTTATGTAAGGAACACAAATAAACTTGCATGCACATGGAATTCTATTGTTGTCCAGATGTAATTTATGTGATCTCTTCATTTAAATTCGTTGCTATTTTAGGGTGGGCTACATCTTAAACGTTACGAGGGAAATAGATAACTTTTTCCCAGGAACGTTCTGCTACCACAACATCCGAGTGTACGATGACGAGGCCACAGACTTACTGGCTCACTGGAACGAGACCTACAACTTTATTGTCAAAGCAAAGTAAGGCGCTTTTTTATTTTTATCTTAAAAAATAAGCAACAAACTTTTATTTTTCCTTTCGACTTTTCATACCCTCTGTGCCGTTTTGTTTTGTCCTCTGCAGAAAGAATCAATCCAAATGCTTGGTTCACTGTAAAATGGGTGTAAGCCGCTCGGCCTCTACTGTAATAGCATATGCAATGAAAGAAAACGGCTGGTCTCTGGAGAAAGCATATAACTTTGTCAAACAGAGGCGCAGTATCACCCGTCCCAATGCCAGCTTCATGAGACAGCTGGCGGAGTATGAGGGCATACTGGATGCCAGGTACAAGAGAAATGTCCTTTTGTATTGTAATCTGATATGTGTATTTATAGTTACAGGTTCACCCCAAAATATTAAGTTCTGTCATCATTTATTTGTTCACATTTCTTTCTTCTCTGTACCACAAAATATATTTTTTATAAGATGTCTCTCTGTTTTAGTTAGGATTCAGGGTTGCGTTTGGACAACATTGACTTGTATTGTATAGACAAGAAACATTCTTCCGTTAATATATTTATAAATTATAAGTAATTATAAATAAAAAGGTTTATCCAAAATATAAAAATATGACAAATTAAATCGATTAATCAAAGAAATCGATTAATCTTTCTTAAAACTATCTTTTGTGTTTTGAAGAAGCAAGCCACACAGGTTTGGAACAACATGGGTTTTAATGCTCTTTGTCTTTTTTTCCTTTCAGTAAGCAGCGTCACAACCGCCTATGGCGTCCTGATTCAGATTGCGATCACCCTGACTGCCAGCAAGCTGCTGGCCCTTGCTGTTTGAATGCAGAGACTGTGGATCCCTTCACCCCTGACCCCACAAACCCCAGGGTCACCGTATGCTGTGAGCCTACTGCCCACTCCTCTCCATTTAGACTAGAACTGGACCCCAGCCAGCCGCAAAACTACCACTACTACTTCCGCCGCCTGTCTGACTCGGCCCTCGACAGCAACCCTTCCACGCCTGTCCATGCACCTCCTCTGGTGGATGTAGATCGTGTCTACATCGAGGTTGCCGATGTGGAGCAAGATGCGCTTCTTGACGATGAAACCTTCGAGGGGCGCGACGGCCTTCATTTACCCCATTCCGGTGTCTCAGAAGAGGGTACGGCCGCGCAGACCTGTTCTCGAGGGGCAGAGCCTCTGGAGGAACTACGTCTACGTTTGGAGTTCAGCACAGTGGAGGAGGAGGATGAAGAGGAGGCTCAGAAAGAGCAAGCAGAAATGGAGGCGTTAGCAGAGGGAGCGAAGAGAGGAGATGGGAATGAGGGAGGAACGAAGAATAGTGAGGAGTTGTCAAATGAAAAGGGGATTGATCTCGCAAGCCTGAATCATCTGTGCAACGAGAACTCCAACAACAATAACCACCTCAGAATGCAACAAAATCTCACTGTGAGTTTCTTGCATTGTCGCACAAAGTATTAGCACATAACACAATTTGCATCACGTATTATTTGCATTACATATTTTTTTATTGTCTTTTCTTGTTCAGGAAAGTGCCCATATCAAGCAGCATGCTAAGCAGAGGCTTGCTCCTGGTTTGTTGTTCGCTTCCAAGCCCACCCAGAGTGCTCTGTTGGAGGCTAACAGACAAGGCCTTGCTCCTTTACCCCTCAACAGTGTGCCCAATATCTCTATTCAGACGCCACCCTGTGCCAACTTGCCCATGATAGCCAAGTGTGGCAAGCTTGCCTCAGATCCGTGCCTTGATGCCAATGCAATGCCCTTGGGGCATAAAGATAAGCCAGAAAGCAAATCTCTTGACAAAGAAACTGATAACCAGACTCCGATGCTTGAGGCCAAAGGGGAAGGAGATTTCAGACAGAAAGAGACTGATGCACCAGGTTCCTCTGCTCTACCCAGGAATGAGAGAGAGATGAAGGGCATGGAGAAGACGGAGGCGTCTTGTTCTCCACAACAACAAGAGGCTCTGATGCAGCTGCAACGCTCTGGCCTTGTTCGTCGCCGAAAAGAGCGATTGGAAAAACTCTCTGGTCTCTTCCAGGAGCGTGCACGTGCAAATGAGCAACGGGGAGCAGGTTCAAGCAAAACCGAGGATGCAACAAGCAATTCCAATGATCCAACCGACCCTTTCCACAGGCCCTTTGGAACACGGGCAGATTTCACTACCGAAGCAGAAGTGCCACTGACAAATGAAGCCTTGTTGGCGGTCCTCGGTTCAGGTGGCCTGACGCCAGTCTCGTCCCCGCATGGTTCCACGCTCACCCGCAGCTCCAGCACCGACAGCCTCCGCAGCGTCCGTGGCAAACCAGGCCTTGTGCGTCAACGTACGCAAGAAATCGAAGCCCGAATGCGGCTAGCTGGACTTACTGTACCTTCTCGACTTAAGCGTTCCAACTCTCTCGCCAAATTAGGCAGTCTCACCTTCTCATCTGAGGACTTGTGCTCGGCGTGCTCCTCTGATGCAGGAACCCTTCTCATGCTCTCATTGTCCCCAGAACCTGAGCACTCACTCAGCCCAGAATGGGCCAGACCGTGGCCCTCTTCCTCGACCTCCACCAACATGGAAGTCTTCAGCCAAGGCGAAGCTGGACCTGAAGAGTCCAAGAGCTGACAGCGGGAGGTATTAGAGCAACAGTACCCTTGGTTTCAGCTTCAGCTGAAGTTCTGCAGCAATGTTACTGAGATATTTATATTTTTTTTAAACATTTCAGCCACTTGGGAACATTGGCCATTTGCAGAAGTTCTTGCGGTGAACAAGTTCTTCAAGGTCTTCTAAAAAATAATTGCTTTCTGTTATAAGTATAAACATAATATTCAATGAATCCAAAATCTTCTAGACAGGCTTAATGGATGTGTATTGCACTGAGTGACGAACAGTTCATGAGGTTTTCACTGCTCTTCCTCTCTGCTGTTCTGAAGCAAAATAAGCACTCGCCATCCCAGAGGCCATTACTTGAAAGCGTCAAAATAGACTATTGTGTAATGTTTCCATCAGCCCACCCATTTATCGCACCATAAATCACTTAATTGTTGCCCGGTGTATGAGTCACAGATTCCTTTGGACATGGTCACACATTTGAAAAGGGTTTTAAAATCATACACCCCTTGCTGTGCTCATGCTTCCTGGCTGGATGGTGAAAGGAAATGAACTCTTTGCCGTGATTAGGAAAGTTCTTTGTATGCTGATGGACTTTTATCATTCACAGAGCACTGATGATTCTCTCACAGATTTCAAACTAGTACCTCATATCAGTACATTACTGTTCGTAAGCCAGACTGATAACTAAACAGGATGACTGGCAGCACATCAGTGTTTACCGTCACACACAAAGCAGTGTGTGTGGAGGCTCATTGGGAAAGCTGGTGGAGGACCACCAAAAGGAGATTTGTTTGGGTTTCTTCCATCTTTTTAATACTTGACTGTGTTGAAAGACAATCATTTCGAAGGATAAAGAAAATTGGAGGCGCCTTCAAGCTGCTGTTTTCAATCCACTGAAACACTCATAGATGTTCTTACGAATGTGACTGTCCATGTTGCTGTCAAAATAGCGGTAGGGTTTTGGGTAAATGTTTGGGTCACTATTACTGTTACAGTCTCTAATAGCACATACGCGTTCTTGTAGAGGTTTTATATCATCGGAAACTCCTCCATTGTAGTTTCTCTAGCAGAAGAGCTGCTCCATGTTTCCAAATGTGATACAAATAAGTAATTTACCCAGGTAAAGAGTGACTGTTATTTTTAAGGACTTGCTTGTTCCTGAGGCAGTTGCTTGTTTATGCCAACCTGAACTGAAACTTTTGCAGTTTGCTGATGATTCCCACCATGTTATAGCTCTACTGTTCGAACTCTTTTTTTCCTGTTTGTACTCTACTCGCTGTCAGTTTTCCATAATGAAATCAACGTAAGGTAGATTTGCCTTTTGAACCAAATCTCTAGAGGTAGAACTGAAGATGATCGCTCTGAGAACAATTACAAGGCAAAGATGTGGCTTGGTATCAATAACTGTTAAACTGTGAGTGTGTGTGTCTGTATGGGTGAATCTCGCAAAAACATGTCCAGGTCACATTTCGCACCAGAAAAATATATTACATTATATTTAGCATTTAGGAACTGTACTGAACCCCATTTTTATGACCGTAAACATGCACATTACTTGTAGTTTTTATTCTCATTGCTCTCAATGGTCATTCCCTTTGTATTACCTTTAATGCGGTGCAATAAAAAATACTGTAATACAATAATGTTAGTATTTGAATTGGCATAAAATAAAAGCCGTACAACAAATATTACCATGATTTATAAATACTTTACAATCACTTAATCACTTAATTATTTATAAATATAATAAATCAACATGTTTTACAATTAAGTAACAAAAAATATATTTATTTTTAAGCATTACAGTAATGGGAATTACATTTTTTAAATTTATTTTACGCAAAATATAATTTCTTGGTTTTGATTTTATAGATTTTATGTGATACTTGGAGTGAAAAAAATGTCCCAGACATGTTTTTGGCAATGATATTCACCCTCTGTGTCCGAGGACACTTGCCATACCGGTTGATGTGATCACAATAGCTTTGATAACAAACTCACCAATGCATCAATCATTTGTTCATATCCTGGTGTCAACAGCCCTTTATTTACCCATCATTTGGCCGATTACAGCTTGAGTTAAAGTACTTGAGGTTTATTATTATTATGCAGCATACTTTTCCAATATTTTTTAAAAGTGATTTTGTACATGTATCTATGCTACCACATTGAGTCTGAGCAACAGAAATGTGAAGTTTGCGAGTGTGCGCGAGTGAGCGGTGCCTTGCAAAGCGGCTACACCGTTACTGTGAACTATTTATGAACACAAAACCCTTTCAGAGAATGTTTGTGCGCTTTAATGTTAAAAACAAAACATGAGCAGGCTCATAGTATACACACGGTCTCCGCTTCCTCACATATACACACAGCAGCACACTGTATGGTGGTCATATAACAGAATTGCTATGGTACTTGCATCTGAAAGTCAACTTGAATCAGTTCCTCTGTCCTGTAGATGGTTGCCTGAATGAGTTTTGGTTGATTGGACAAGTATCAACACAATTTAATATTCCTTCTGGGGCCTGAATATAAAATCAGAGAGGAGAAATAAGTCAGAAAGCTGTTTTGTGTCATGAAAATTCACTTGCATCCTTCTTAAATGTTCCCCCAAACCCTCCTCCTCTTGCCATTTTGTGTCTGATGCCATATTGAGGTCAAATCTTCGTCAGAGATTACAGATTAAATGTTATTGGTTGCCTGCATTGTCTTGTGTCATCAACATCAAGTGCCTTACCCAGAAGCACTAGAGGCATTGTTCTGTGTTGACTCTTGTTTGATAATGTTGCCAGTTAAGACAAAGGCCAATGGGTTACATGTGCACATTTTTAAAGCTGGCAGACATTTTCCTGCTGTACACTCCTAAATGTTATTATTGTACAAGAGAACGTAGAAACAGATCATTGACATTTGGCATTATTTCCTTTTAATTAAAGAGGAAGACACCGCAAACTCATGGAAGCTGATGTCAAGTTTTGGAGGGTTTTCCTTTCCAAAGGAGCAAGGATTTTATGCTTTTCAAGTCTGAAGTGATAACCAAAGTTTCGTGTTGAGGATCAATATTAAATGCCACGTTTGTTGATGCTGTAGCGTACGGAACCACCATAGATTCAAGCTGTTTCCGTGGGAGAGGTAGTGACAGTGGCTTTTTTCCCAGAAAGTTTCCAAATCACTGTTCCCAAATCATCCATAGAATTTCCTCTAGTTGGAATATTGAGCATCATTTTGTGAATTAGCAATGCTGTTTAATTGCGATGCACACAAAATTGGAGCACTCGCTTCCCCTTCACCATTGTTATCATTATTAAGTATGCAGTAACATTTTTTTTCCCTTTGTACTGCAGATTTGCTGTAGTTTCAATGCATATTGCACTTTGTACATTTTGTTGATGTACTGTATGTGTTTATTATGGAAATAAACTTTTTTCATTCAGTCTTTTTTTGTTTTTCTTGTCATGTTTGCAACATTTTACTGGCAAAATACTTTAATCTAGGCCAGTTTAGACAGTATTATGACATCATAGTGTGCCATCTGTGCTCTGTCTGTATATTCTGGCATGGTTGTACTTGTGCAGTTAGAGCAGCCAGCTTATGCAACTTTTAAAATATATATTTCAAGAAAAATTACAATAGCGCAAACACACATCTTTTCGAAATACATTTCCATCAAAAGTACATATTAATCAAGTTCAATCGTTCTTGCACAGTGAAACATTCCCACATAGGACAAAAATGGTAAAGAACAAAACAAAGAAAAGCCGGCTTATGCAACTACAGGCTAGGCCTCCTTGTGCGCATGACGTCAGGCTTTGAGGTTGTAAGACCTTCAAGTCGTTCTCTTAATAAGCGCACATGTTCGGTCACATCATTTCATTTTCTTGTTAATATAGGGACGAAATGCAGCTGGTACTTTATAACCGGTCTTTTGTAAAGAAGTAAAATTATGATAGTGGACAAATAAGTTCATTGTCATTTATGACCGAAGGATGGATATCATGATTTGATGTAGTATTCATGCTTTAGTTATTGATAAGGTAAGTAAGTGTCCCTATCAAGTATTTGGACACTTTTATCACATTGAACTCTTTCCCCGCCAGCATTTTTGATAATTTTGACAAAACTTTAATGGTCCCCGGGATTTTTTTTTTTTTTTTTTAAATATCAACATGGAATATATCAAATAACAGATCATTTTAAACGACAGCAAAAACTAATTCTAACTTAATGCATTATGTCTTATCAACACTTGAGTGTAAGTAAGTTTGCAACACTTTGAGCAAAAAGCTGAGAAAATCACACTTTTGTCAAAGACTAAGTTACGTCTATGGAGTGGATCGAGTCTATCGACACCCCGAAAGGTTCACAGTCGTTTCCTCTTCCTGTGTCGACATTTCATTCGGTAATGTTTGGCAGTTTTGATTTATATGCTTTTTCATGTTGATGGTTGCGTTATTTTACACATTCACCTGCTTACATATGCTTACATAAGGCTGTTTTCTGCCTTTTTTTTGCCTGTGTTTTGATACAGACTGAGAACTCTTTCCCCGCCAGCGGTTTTTTATTTAAATTTTCCAGCCATCATTTTCCCAAAACTTTTCATGGCCCCCAGAATATTTTTTTGTAGAAATAGGCCTGAACATGCACTATATCAAAAGGAAGAACAGACCCTCTGCTTTTAAACAATAACAACAATAGTTATTTTAACAATGCATTCTTTTTATCAATACATTTGAGCAAAAAGCGGATTTTCTCAGTAGAGAGACGATTTTATTGTGGTTCCCTACGCGCAGCGCGTGGTGGGAGCGGCGGCATTGCTCAGAGGAAGACTGTGAGGGTTTAGGGTGCCATTTGGGACAGGGCCTAGATCGAGTCCAACACCCCCAAAAGCTTCACAGTCATTTCCTCTTCCTGGGTCGACATTTCATTCGGTAATATTAGTTCGGTAAAGAGAAAGTATGCCTATGTGTTGTTTTACATTCATATGTTATGCTATGTCCTTGTAAGTGGACACCGGGACTTAAAAAATAGAATGACATGAAATGGCATGTATAGGCAAAAACATTTTTTTTTTATCAAACTTTGTTTAAAGATGATTCTCAACTATGTTATGAAAGATATAAGAGAATGAATTGATATACGGTTTTACTTGCAACATGCAATACGTATGTGGGTAAAATGGCCATACATGGGTTTTCCCATTCAATGCTATATACTGGATCTAATTTGCATATAATGTGTTCTTGAAGCAACATGTAAAAGAAAAAAGAAGTGTAATAAGGGGATTAATATTTAATATTTTCATAATAATGTCTAATATTCTATAGGTATATTGATATGTAATTTCTTTCCAAAATGCTTGACAAACATGTTTTAAGTCCCGGTATGGTGTCAGAGAAATTCACTCAAATATAATGTCCTCGTATGTGGACAGTGGCACACTGGAGGTTTATATATTTTAAAATGTAATTTATTCCTGTGAATGTAAAGCAGAATTTTCCGCATCATTACGCCAGTCTTCATGTCTTGGGATCCTTCATAAATTATTCCAATATGATGATTTGTTGCTCAATAATATTAATATATAAATTTTAGGGATATAAATGAATAGAACATTTAAAAAACGATTTATCTATAATTGCCACTTGGTTCGATATTTTATTATATAATGCAGTGACATTTATAAATTTGTTTTGGCCCCTGTAAAATAAATAAGTCCTCCTGATGGTCTTTCAGAAGAGACCAGGTTCTTCCACAGCAGCCTGCAATTCCACTTCTGTGTGGCCTGTTTTCTCTCTTCAATCTCAGTGTCTGGTGAACTGTGTGCTGAAGTCATTTCTCCTTTATTATCTAAGAGAAAGCTAGAGCATCCTGTTATGATCATTGCCATAGTGACCAGTTGCATAACAGGAAGATTTATAAGGCTTTGTTCCCTCGTATTTGCAGCTTCTTTGTGTGCAAACGTTAGTCAGTATCTCTCTATGCAATCACAGTCTGTACTCCCCTTCATAGCTTGTGAATTATAGCAGGAAACTTTCACTAAACGTTGGCCATGGAGACTGGTCCACAGACAGCTGTAATACTGATAGAGCGGTACCACACTGATACAATGCTCTCCTCACGTCCTGTATCTCTGTACCATGACTATTAGCATTTACAGTAGAGGTCCACTGTAGTTGTCTTTACGGTTACTGCTATTTTCAGAAAAGCACAGTGCCGCAAGACTCACTGTTACTTTGTATCATTGCACCTTTGGTGGAATGTGTGTAGGTTTTGATCAAAGGAGTGTTGCTTTAAAAAGTTCCCTGAACAATTTCATCTGTAAATACAAAGAACTGAATTAAACACAGAGGGAGTGATTCTTAAAAACTGAGACTGCCTATGAAGTTGACACATTAACTGTAAGAGGATATAAACCGTACAGATAACAGCTCAGTAAACCTGCTGTGGGACAAAAGAGGAGAATGGTGATGTCATGTTTTTGTGCCTTTGCTTTGAGAAATAATAAAATGAAGGCCCAAGGACTGTGACAGATCAGTTGTTAATAATAATAAGTCAGACATTTCATTAAAGGCACATGAAAATTCTGTCATCATTTACTCACCCTCATGTCATGTCAAGTCAAGTCAACTTTATTTATATAGCGCTTTGTACAATGCATAAACGGTGATGTCATCAGCTCATTTCTATTATCATACAGTGACAATGTGGGCAGATCAGTAATTTAGTTTATAAAGTTAATTAAGTTTACTAATTAGATTAATTTGGATATTTAATTGAAAATGTAGTGTTCCCAACTCGCAAGCCAAGCCAAAGGCGACAGTGGCAAGGAACCAAAACTCCATCAGGGCATTATGGAGAAAAATAAACCTTGGGAGAAACCAGGCTCAGTCGGGGTGCCAGTTCTCCTCTGGCCAATTAACAAACAGTGTATGAATATTATTCTGGCAACTTTACAAGTCAGGGGTCATATTAGATTGGAATATTCAAAAGATCGGAGTCGTCACGCCGGAGACGGGTTTATTGAGGATGACGTATCGATTAAACAATTATTAAATTGCAATATTCGAAAGATCGGAGCCATCAGGCCGGAGACGGGGTTATTGAGAATGACATATCGATGAAACAATTATTAAATAGGAATATTCTAACGATCGGAGTCATCACGCCGGAGACAGGTTTATTGAGGATGCTGTGTCGATGAGGCAATTTCAGGGGAGTCTAATTGACACGGTCTCTGCAGACACTTCAGGGCTATGTGTTGGTCATGTCTGGGCGCAGGTCCACCATCTGATCTGGATACGGCCCGGATCCGGCTGACTGCAGTAAACCTTGGGATAAAACAGAGAGACTATCATTAGCGTAGATGGCATTCTTTTTATGATGTAATGGGTACATCAGGTGTAATGGGAAGTGTTCCCGGTTCCGGCTGACCTAGTTACTGCAGCCTAACAATCATTTAATTGAAAAAGTGTTTTATGTGTATGCCATAGTAAAGAGATGTGTTTTTAGTCTATATTTAAACTGACAGAGTGTCTGCTTCCCGAACAATACTAGGAAGACTGTTCCAGAGTTTAGGTGCTAAATATGAAAAGGATCGGATATTCTAAAATAAAGGATTTTGATATTCTCAGTATTATCAACTGGCCAGAATTCTGAGACGGCAGTAGACGTGATGGAGTATAATGTGTTAAGAGCAGTGTTGGGGAAAGTTACTTTCAAAAGTAATGCATTACAATATTGCGTTACTCCCTTAAAAAGTAACTAATTGCGTTACTTAGTTACTTTTTAAGAAAAGTAATGCGTTACATTACTTTTGCGTTACCTTTTCTCCCCGAGAATGGGCTTGTTTTTTTTATAATGTAAGTGTTCCATTTTTGGGCAAATGTAAAGACCCTTTCACACCAAAATTGGAATAATAAACCTCAGGCTGAAGGAAATGCAAATTCATGCTTGTACTTTCAGCTGTGCTGCCGTTCTGGAAAACGGAAAAATAGAATGCAGGAAAATAAAGTTTAACACTTACTTCAACAATAAAAACAAACACATTTAAATTAATTTTTGCTTATGGTCTAACTGACTCATCAAAGGTCAGCAGCAAGTACATTGGTCAATAAAGTGAGATTAAATGCATAAAAATATTTGTTTTATTTAACATGAGGTTCTGATTTTGCATTTGACTGATTTTATTCATTTTGAGAAATACTGAATCTTTTTTGTGCAAGTTAGATTAGTAAATGCCTGCTTACATTTAGTCTAGATCTACAATATCCATCATGTTTATGCACAACGCTTCTGCACTTATGTTTTTTTTCCCCCAACATTGGGACAAGAGAGATGTCAGTTGAAAACAAGAGATAACAAAGTAACTTGCGTTACTTATTTGAAAAAGTAACTCAGATATTTTGCTGTAAATTTTAAAAGTAATGCGTTACTTTACTAGTTACTTGAAAAAGTAATCTGATTACGTAACTCAAGTTACTTGTAATGCGTTACCCCCAACACTGGTTAAGAGCTCGCAAAAGTACTGGGGAGCTAAACCATTTAGTGCTTTGTAAGTAATAAGCAAGATTTTAAAATGTATGCAATGTTTAATAGGGAGCCAGTGCAGTGTTGACAGAACCGGGCTAATATGGTCGTACTTCCTGGTTCTAGTAAGAACTCGAGCTGCTGCGTTTTGGACCAGCTGGAATTTGTTTATTAAGCGAGCAGGGCAACTACCCAGAAGAGCATTACAATAATCTAGCCTTGTGGTCATGAACGCATGAACTAACTGTTCAGCATTTTGCATTGAGAGTATGTGCCGTAATTTAGATATATTTTTAAGATGGTAGAATGCGGTTTGTCAGATGCTAGAAACGTGGCTTTCAAATGAGAGATTGGAATCAAAGAGTACACCCAGGTTCCTCACTGACGACGAGGACTTGACAGAGCAGCCATCAAGTGTTAGACAGTATTCTAGGTTACTACTTGTGGAGCTTTTTTGTCCAATAATTAAAAATGAATTTTTTTCTGAGTTAAGTTGCAGGAAATTACTGGTCATCCAGTTTTTTAAATCAGCTATGCATTCCGTTAATCTTGTGAATTGATGTTTCGTCAGGGCGTGAAGAAATATAGAGCTGAGTATCATCAGCATAACAATGAAAACTAAGGCCATGCTCCCTAATGATATCTCCCAGTGGTAGCATGTACAGGGTGAAGAGCAACGGTCCTAGCACTGAGCCTTGCGGTACTCCATACTGAACTTGTGATCGGTGTGACATCTCTTCATTTACTGCTACAAATGGATAACGGTCAGATAAGTATGATTTAAACCATGCCAATGCAATTCCACTAATGCCAACATAATTTTCGAGTCTATTCAAAAGAATGTTGTGGTCGATAGTATAAAATGCAGCGCTAAGATCGAGTAACACTAATAGAGAGATACAACCACGATCAGATGATAAGAGTAAATCATTTGATGAGAGCAGTCTCAGTACTATGATACGGTCTAAATCCTGACTGGAAATCCTCACAGATACCATTTCTTTCTAAAAAGGAGCATAATTGTGAAGACACTGCCTTTTCAAGTATTTTTGACAGAAAGGGTAGATTTGAGATTGGCCTGTAATTGACTAATTCTGTAGGATAAAGTTGCGTTTTTTTAATAAGTGGTTTAATAATAGCAAACTTAAAAGTGTTCGGTACATATCCTAATGACAAAGTTGAATTAATGATATTAAGAAGAGGATCTGTGACCTCTGGAAGCATCTCTTTGAATAGCCTAGTCAGTATAGGGTCGATCAAACATGTTGTTGATTTTGATGATTTAACGAATTTAGCCAATTCTTCTTCTCCTATTGCAGTGGATGAGTGTAATTTTTCCTCAGTGACACTACAATGCTCTGTCTGATGTGATACTTTAGTAGGCGGCTGCATGGTTATAATTTTCTTCCTAATATTATCAGTCTTACATGTAAAGAAGTTCATAAAGTCATTACTGCTGTGCTGTTTACAAACATCAGAAGTTGAAGCTTTATTTTTGGTTAATTTAGCCACTGTATCAAATAATTACCTAGGGTTGTGTTGTTTTCTTCTAAGAGAGTTGACAAATAAGCAGATCTAGCAGTTTTTACAGCCTTTCTGTATGCTATCATGCTCTCTTTCCACAAATTACGAAAAACCTCTAGTTTTGTTTTCTTCCAGCCACGCTCCATTTTTCTGGCTGCTGTTTTAAGGGCCCGAGTGTGCTCGTTCTACCACGATGTTGGACTATTTTCTTTAATCTTCTTTAAGCACAGGGGAGCAACTGTGTCTAAAGTGCTAGAAAAGAATGAGAGTCAATAGTTTCTGTTGCAACATCGAGCTCTTCTAAGCTATCTGGGATGCTGAGGTGATGAAACTGATGAGGAAGATTATTTACAAAGCAATCTTTAGTGGCGGCAGTGATAGTCCTGCCATATTTGAAGTGAGGCGACGGCTTTGCAGCCTTAGCTAAATTAAGTATACATGATACTAGGTAATGATCTGAGATGTCATCACTCTGCTGAAGAATTTCAACAGTATCAACATTTATTCCATGTGACAATATTAGGTCTAAAGTATGATTATGACGATGAGTGGGTCCTGACACGTGTTGCCTAACTCCAATAGAGTTTAATGTCTCTAAATGCTAATCCCAATGCATCTTTTTCATTGTCTACATGGATTTTAAAATCACCAACAATTAGTACTTTATCTGCAGCCAGTACTAACTCTGATAGAAAATCAACAAATTATTTGGTAAAGTCTGTATGGTGCCCTGGTGGCCTGTATACAGTAGCCAACACAAATGTTAAACGGGATTTATCATTTACACTACATAACGTCACATAAAGCACCATGACTTCAAAGGAATTATATTTGAAACTTGACTTTTGAGTAATACTGAAGATATTATTATAAATTACAGCAACCCCTCCCCTTTACCTTTCAGAAGCGGCTCGTGTTTATAACAATAATGGAATGTAGTCGTCAGGTTTTAGCCAGGTTTCTGTCAAACATAGCACATCTAGATTATTATTTGTAATCATATCATTAACAAAAAACGCTTTTGGGGAGAGGGATCGAATATTCAGCAACCTGAGCGTTATCATTTGTTCATCTGTATTATATCTGTTGTTTATTTGTTGGATATCAATTACATTTTTACTGTTGAATGGTTTTGATGTTTTTTTTGTATTTGTTAATTCGGGGAACAGACACAGTCTCTATGTGATAATATCTAGGTGAAAGAGTCTCTATGCGCTGGGATTTATCTGACTTCAGTGACGTGAGACAGCTAGCAGACGGTCGGTTTAGCCAGTTTGTCTGCTTCCTGACCTGGACCCCAGTCAGTCGAGGTTTAGCACTAAGACTATGTGCCAAATTACTAGAGAGAAGAGCGGCACCACCCGCTGGATGACAGATGCCATCCTTCTTCAACAGGTCAGGTCTACCCCAAAAGCTTTTCCAAATGTCTATGAACCCTATGTTATTTTGCGGACACCACTTAGACAACCAGCCATTGAGTGATGATAGTCTGCTAAGTATCTCATCACTCCTTCTCACGGGGAGGGGACCAGAACAAAAAAATGGATTTTACATCGTACTTGTGAGTTCACACACCTCTTTAATGTTAATTTTGGTGATCTCCGACTGGCGAAGTCGAACATCATTAGTGCCGACGTGAATAATAATCTTAGAGAATTTACGATTAGCTTTAGCCAGCACTTTTAAATTTGCTTTGGCGTCAGGCGCTCTGGCTCCCGGTAAACATGTGACTATGGTGGCTGGTGTCTCTATTTTCACATTTTGTGTAATAGAATCGCCAATAACTAGGGCACTTTCAACAGGATACTCAATGGGTGCGTCACTGAGTGGGGAGAACCTGTTTGATGTTCTAATCGGAATGGAAGAGCATTTTTTTTATCCGCGACTATGCTGTCTCAGCTACCTGACAATGTGACTCAAGTGACAATGCCAGGAGATGATGACATGGCTTACCGTGTTTGTTGATTCAACTCACCACAGTTGTTTGATGGACTCTATTTACTAATCCAACTCACCGCAGTTGTTGATGAACTCAGAAAACTGGAGGCCCGGGTGCAGAGATGGTAAGCTAACAGGCTAGCGAAATGCTAACGTGTGATAGTGATTTAGATTAAAAGCTAGCGATGTCAGATTTAATGTGGTAGGCAATATTAGACAATAGGTGATGAGCAAGTTATATTTAGCCGTCTAAAATGTCTTTCTTTCTTTTTCGTGGAACATAAAATGAGTTGTTAGGTAGGATTTTCACATTGTTCTTTTCTATATCAAGGGCTGTCAAGCTTCAAAAAGGATCTTGTGTGAGAAATGGACCCAAATTGAAGTCGTCGTTCAAAGAAAGTCATTTATACATATCCGTCAATTCTCATTCATGTCATTGGAATATGCCCATTTTCAAATTTGCATTGACATAATTCGATGACAACAAACCTACACTGAAAGTAAAATGCAATGAAAAAATACAATGTAGAATAGAGTAAATTTCACAGTTACAAAGAAACAGATTTTTTTTTGAAAAACTAGTATCTGTTTTACTTACATCTTCGAAAAAGAATTTCATACAGTGTAGGAACAAAGACTTCCAATTTCCAAGTCATATTTTTATGGTGCTCTTTTTAAATTTTTTGCCTCCCTGGTCTCCATTCACTTTCATGGTATGGAAAATAGCAGTGTGAACATTCTGCTAAACGTCTCCTTTTGTGTTGCACAGTAGAAAGCAGATCATACCAGGTGAGTAAATGATGACAAAAATTTCATTTTTCTGTGAACTGTTCTTTAAATATCTTACTGAATCTGAAAGTTGTTGTGCTTCTACACTGGGACAGGACTAACTTACTGCATTAGGCAAATGTGTCTGTGACATCACAAGAGTAATAAAAGCCCATTTCCCAGCAGAACTCAGACAGAACATCCACCCATCCAACAAAGAGTGGTCTTGTCCTGGAGTTACGGTGCAGTCACAGGAGTATCGGTGAGTATCCACTTAAGACAACTTGTTAGCATAGAAGTTGATTCCGTGGTGTGCCGTCCATTGAGCTGGAAAAGTTGCTCGGATTTTGATTTAAACACTTGTTGATTGAGACAATACACTTTCTGAGACAGTGAAGAGATGTTTCAAATAGATGTTGTTCAGTCCTTTTTCGATTCTGCATACATGGGAAAGGCAGCGAGCCACAAGGAAATCAAGTGACTTGCCTTAAGTGTCAGGGTGACGGATACAGCACAATGGAGCAGTTGTGGAGGTTTAAGATGAGATGGCCTTGTGGGGAAGTGTCCGCAATCGCTTTACAGAGAAGTAAATGAGGAAAATGGACTGGTAAAAGTTTGATAAATGATTAATGCTACCATCCCATTTAACAATAACTATCTGATTTATAAACAAAAGATCTTACAAAGATTAAAAATGAGAAGGAGTAAAAAAAAAAGAGCTTTTAATATTGAGCAATGAGACAATGCAATGGCTTTGTGAGCAAATCAATTGTCTATTCTAGTCTGTCCCAGGACAGAATTGAAAATGTCACTATGTAGCCACGTTTCAACTTTGCTGAACTATGTCATATGACAAGGAAGCCTCCAGATCTGCATGTGAGTTCCTGGTAATGTGTTTATGAGGGCTGTCAAGAACTAGAGAGTGAAGCAGATGAACACGAAAGAGACTCCTTTAGCTGCACTTAAAATTGAAGTAGATAATTCTCAAAAAATAGTTCCATTTGTGTGCCGTGTGTGTCCTCATAAATATTAAATTAACAGGATGCTTAAAGGCACAATATGTAAGATTTTGGGATTAAAATATCCCAAAACCACTAGAACAGTGTTATATATTTTATTGACTTGTGTACTTACTACTTACATTATTCCAGATGTTTCAAAGAATGTTTAAATCCAGAGAAATAAGCAATTTCGAACAGGACACAGGCCATGTCTGTCATACCTGCCTTACCCTCGATTTTATTTAGTAAAAACCATGGAAACACCAAAGATGCTTTAATATTGTATGTTTTATTAGACAAGTGAACTACTGTTTGGATACATTTATAGACAGAAAACGAATTATTGTAGAGTAATACAAGATTTTCTCTGTCATACAATATATTTTAAAATTAATTGCATGCAATTTAGCAACACAAGCCATCCAGCATTTATTAATATGATATTCTAATATCGATCTAGCTTACTGCAGTGTGCAACAAGTGTTTCATAGCAGCCGCTGAGCGAATGCACAGAGTAACGTTATAACATAATTTTCAACACACTCAAATTGACGCTGCGTTACCCCACATACGCCTGACCGGAAGAAGCGGAAGTGGCGACTGTGGCATAATAAAAGCTTTGCTTTATATATATTTATAAAAAAACTATTTTCCTCAATTCCCTTCCTATTCTAGCTTATGCTACTCTAAATAATGTCCAAAACTTAGTATCTCAGGCACTTTTTTGTGATTTTCGCCTCTTCGTGACGGATTGCTTCCTGTATTCCTCAGTTGTAAGTCGCTTTGGATAAAAGCGTCTGCTAAATGAATAAATGTAAATGTAAAACACACACTACTGCTCAAAAGTTTAGGGTTGGTAAGATTTTTTTTTAAATGTTTTTGAAAGAAGTCTCTTATGCTCACCAAGGCTGCATTTAATTGATTTTAAAGTAAAAAAAAAAAAAAAAAATTTAAGTTGACAATAATACATTTTTCAAGATTCATTGATAAACAGGAAGTTCAAAAGAAAAGCATTTATTTAAAATAAAAATAATTTGTACATTCATGTCTTTATTGTCACTTTTGATCAATTTAAAGTGTCCTTGCTGACAAATATTACAATTTCTTCTCTTTTATGTTCATGCTGCATTTGGGCCAGGGAGAGAGACAGATGAGAAGAGGAATCAGAGATTTTTTTAGAGATGTGCAGACAGGAACTAGATAGGAAGTGTGACCCAAAGTAAGATTTCATCAGTGGCTTTCCTGAGCCTGTAAGCCCTTTAAATGATGTGTGACAGAGTGCAGGATTATGAACCAATGTGCGTCTCGGGATTGAATTGCCTGACGCACTCATCTTCTCAACATTGCTGTCAGCAGTGACTGAGAGAAGCCAAATGGCACTCTTTTCTGAAAACTTTCAGATCCCTTTTAACTCTAAAATGTACTGCTTTAAATGTTTATACTGGACAAAGCATTATATAATGAATGGATGGATGGGTGGGTGGTTGTATGGATGGATAGATAGGTTGGTAGATTTTACTGTGTTTACTGAAGAGCTCCTGCAAAATCTTGTGACTCTAATTCCTGGTGGTCTTGCTGACAGTACAGTTCATGTAACGGGACAAGCATGAACAGTCAATGGCTGCTTAGATATGCTGTAGTCACAAGACACTGAGGAAAGAAACACTGTTCCAACCAAAGTCAAGGATAAAATACACTCTGCTGTTTCATTTGGTTCGTTTTTCACAATGGTGAATAATAATGATCATTTTACTCTGTCATACACTGCTTAAGTATTTTTTTTTACTATATAAAAAAAGGATTTTAATGTTTGGAAACTTTTAATTTGAAGTGAAAAAGTTAAGTACTGTGTAGCGACTTGATATCCATTTGTGAATGAATCACTTCTTTTCGATGCGATTCACAAAATGCACAGAACGATTCAGATGTGAATTCAATTGTCGACAAGTCTCATTAACAAGCAACTGAACTGGTCTTAAAATATGATCCATTTCTCTCAAAGCATTAAAAACTAGTTAACATCATGAAAAAAAGGTCCTCAAAGCCCGAATGTGCTGACTCCTCATAATTCATGACAATGCCATACCGAGCTCTAATCTACTTAAGCTCAGTGCTTTGGTAAATCATAATTCTGAAAAAAGTCATAATTATTAGCTCAGAGCGGGACTCGAACTGGCCTCTGGTGTGTGAGGTGGGCGCTAACAAAGACACTGCTGCTAACACTCTTGAAGCCAGGGGAGTGAGGTTTACACACACAGCTCTTACTGCCCTATGTTACACTCAGCCCTCTAAACCTCAGTCCCACTCGGGTCATGGCACCAAATGTAACTGGTCCTACTCAACCTGCTCCAAACTCGAATTGGGTTCGCTAGCGTGGAGGCCGCTAACGTGCCTTTTGAGATCAGGGGAGAGAGGTTTACACGCACAGCTCTTACTTGCCTCTGTTAAACTCAGCCCCCTAAACCTCAGTCCCAACTGGGTCATGGCACCAAATGTAACCGGTACTCGACCCGTTCCAAACAGGACTCAAACCGGGGTCTCTAGCATGGAGGCTGCTAACGCCCCTTTTGAGATCAGGGGAGTGAGGTTTACATGCACAGCTCTTATATGTTACACTCAGCCCCCTAAAACCTAAGTCCCATCCAGGTTATGGCACCAAATGTAATCAGTCTTGCTCGACCTGCTCCGAGCAGGACTCAAGAGCCTTTTGAGATCAGGGGAGTGAGGTTTACATGCACAGCTCTTACTGGCCTACCTTACAGCCCCCTAAAACCTCTGTCCCATCCGGGTCATGGCACCAAATGTAACGGGTACTCAACCCGCTCTGAGCAGGACTCAATCCGGGGTCTCTGCCGTGGAGGGCGGTCATGCTAACAAGAACGCTAAAGACTGCAGTCTCTAGCGCAAGTCACCAGTGTGCCTCTTAGTACAGGGGAGTGGGGTTTACACCCACTTAATTTACATATGTTTGAAATTATGATTCAGTGATTTAATAATTTTTCTCACATAGCAGAAATGGACTTCCATAGTATATCAAGTAGTTGGAAAAACTATTAACTTACCTAAGTATTCAAAAGTAAAAAGCTTGTACTTTTACTCAAGTGAAAATTTAAAAGGAGTGCTGTTATTTCTACTGGCAATATTTCAGCTGAGCATCTGCATTTTAATTTAAGTACAAGATTTGTATACTTCATCTACCACTTTAAACCAATGAGCAGTTAATACCAGAGACAAAGAGCCTTTCATTGCCATAAAATAAGATAACAAGGGGAAAAATCTAGTGATTTACAGGAATGAGCTCATCTGAAATGACAAGTAGAGGCAGAAAGGTGAAAGAGACAGTTAGTGAGTGAGCATAAAACTGTGTACAGGGGAGTGAAAGTGTGGGAGAATTTTAGATAAACACTGGCATAACCTGCATGCCAGAGTCATGCCATCATCAACATTTTGTGGTCCGCCACAATACACTGCTAATAACATCTCTCTCTCTCCTTTTTTACACAGAATGGGACAAAACCAGGGCAAGGAGGGGGAGCCAGTGCAGGACAACAGCTCTGCAGGACCAGAGGAAAAGGGACCAAGCCCAGACCCTGGGGGGGCAACAGAGGAAGGAAATCCAACTATTGAGACTCATGATGTCGGGACAGATGAGGAGAAAGCAGCCGGTGGAAGGTTGGATGGAGGCCCAGGCAGGGAGTCACCATCACCTACACCAGAGCACAGTTTGGATTCTCATGATAAGGTGTGTGCTCCCACAGATGCGGGGGTTGTGGAGGGAGGGGATGGCGAGAAAGTGGGAGGAAGAAAGAATAGTGAGGAAGGCAGGGCTGAATCTCTGGCTCCACAGCAGCTGAATGGAATCACACAGTCTGACAGCTGCCTACAAGGCACATGGAAGGCTGGTGAACCTGAACACGAGAGAAAAGACTTGGAGAGTATGCTAGAAGACTATCTAGAACATCAGGAAAACCTCGGGTGTAACTTTCCTGGTAAAAGCAAAGTTGAAAGTGCTCACGAAGGAGAAAACAGGACTAAGAAGTGTGCTTCATTTGTAAAGGACGAAATGGAATCTGTTTGTGGAGATGACGACAAGCTAAAGTGCCAGGAAGAGGATGGGAAACTAGATTTTGATACTGCCTGTGATATTAGCCTAACAAATACAGGGCCTACTTCGGAGATTATGGAAAGGAAGGAAATTTCAAAACCATGTGGTAGGGACGCCAACACCAACGTTCACTTTACAGTTCAAGACAAAGCTTTGGTCATTACCGAAAACGTGGAGTTGAAGACCAGCATGATTGAATCACAAAACAAGAGGCTGTTAAACAAGCCCAGCACATCAAACCCCGCGATGAACTCACAAATGGAGACATCAAAGGACATTACTGAGGCAATTCAGCAAGTCAAAGAAGGAATACGGGAGAAGCCGTCAGAGAATTTAGATAAGGTTGTAACAGAAACCCCAAATGCTGAACATTGTTCCCAGAAGAACGTTGAAACCCAGGGGCGGTCAATGAAAAATGTCTTCGGAGCTGGAGAAAACGTTACATGGTGTCAGCCAACGGATGATGTCATAAAGACCAGATTTACTAGTTCATCGCTGGCAGGTGCGGATTTACAAAACAGAACTGTGAGACTAGAACGAGCGCAGAGCCCAGAGGACCTCAGCCCCTTAGAAGTGGCATCCAAGTCACCTCAGGGTCACGCTGAGAGCCATCGACAAATATCTGCAGGCGAATTCACACAGGATGAGCTTCAGAAAGAAAGGCAATTTAATGTGTCAGACTTGGAGAGTCTTAGGACAAAGGAACCTTCACTTGAGAGATCACCCGCTGGAGGTCATAAAAATAAAGATGGCATAAGAGAGACTGAAGAAAGAGAAAATCTGGAATCTGCTTCAAAGGGTCTCTATCGTTCCCATGCAAAGAAAACCCAGATAAAAGATCGTTCTCTGCGTGGAACAGAAACGGAAGAGGGTTGTTTTGTGACATCTAATATTGCCAGTGCAAGTATGCTGGGTGAAAACAAACCCTTGCTACAAAGCTATGAAGATGAGAAATGTATTACATTCTCTGATCCATACCCCCCTTCTAAATCTGATGTTCAAGTTATGCAAAAAGATGAAAAAGAGGATTCCCCTCTTTCAGCAAAGGCCAAAGTACATACAGAGATAAGTCTAGAGTGGTTTCTTGCTGAAAGGAGTCCACATGCGCTGATACAAACCCTTCCAGAGACCGTGAAGGATACTACACATAAAAAGGATCCAGAAAGTAACTCTTCTTTAAGTGCAGTGATTGATGTAGAAGATGCTATCAAACAGCAGCGATTAGCACCAGGCAACATGACATCATCAGAGAGAGACAAGGTCAGCAAGTCTAATCAGAATACCATCAGCTCAAAAAAGGATGTGTGTAAGGAAACATCTGCAAATAGTTCCATCTCTGAGCTCATTGCTGGTCCTGAGACAGCTTCAAGTCCCATAGATGACAGGCTAGGCATGGACAAGAAAACAGAAGTCACTCTGTCTGGTTCTTCACCACTCCAAGAGCAATGTTTTTTGAATATTTTAACAAATGCATCGACCCATTCCGTTGTAAGCCAGACAGACGTTTGCGATCAGGTCCAGGATGGTTGCATTGCAGGAACTGCATTAGCAGACAGCACAGCAAACACATCTGCTGCACAAGATGTGCAACATTCCTCCTCCATATGCAACCTAATAAGTATGCAAGCTAATGAGAAACAAGATAAAGAGCAGAACAAGCTGTCGACACAAGCACATTTTCACATGTCAGAGGAGAAACATTTAAGCCAGCTTGACCAGAAGCACGCAATAAAAAGCGACCTGAACACCATCATGGAACCACAGCAGGGTGCACAGAAAAGACATGTTTCAGATATGATAAAGGAAACTATTGAGTTGCAGAAGAAGATGAAGGAGTGGACCAAGCCAGCTGATGCCCGGGTTGATCTGACCTTAGATCCAACACAGTCTGTGAAAGTATCACAGATGAAAGCAGCATTTGATACACCAAAGAAATCACCTGACAAGCCACTAGAGAGAAAACCTTCAGTGAGAAAAGGTAGGAACTTTTCTGAGAAGTTGCTTATCTATCTATCTATCTATCTATCTATCTATCTATCTATCTATCTATCTATCTATCTATCTATCTATCTATCTATCTATCTATCTATCTATCTATCTATCTATCTATCTATCTATCTATCTATCTATCTATCTATCTATCTATCTATCTATCTATCTATCTATCTATCTATCTATCTATCTATCTATCTCCGTCCGTCCGTCCGTCCGTCCGTCCGTCCGTCCGTCCGTCCGTCCGTCCGTCCGTCCGTCCGTCCGTCCGTCCATCCATCCATCCATCCATCTATCTATCTATCTATCTATCTATCTATCTATCTATCTATCTATCTATCTATCTATCTATCTATCTATCTATGTCTGTCTCCATCCATCCATCCATCTCCGTCCGTCCGTCCTTCCATCCATCCATCCATCCATCCATCCATCCATCCATCCATCCATCCATCCATCCATCCATCCATCCATCCATCCATCCATCCATCCATCCATCCATCCATCCATCCATCTATCTATCTATCTATCTATCTATCTATCTATCTATCTATCTATCTATCTATCTATCTATCTATCTATCTATCTATCTATCTATCTATCTATCTATCTATCTATCTATGTCTGTCTCCATCCATCCATCTCCGTCCGTCCATCCATCCATCCATCCATCCATCCATCCATCCATCCATCCATCCATCCATCCATCCATCCATCCATCCATCCATCCATCCATCCATCCATCCATCCATCCATCTATCTATCTATCTATCTATCTATCTATCTATCTATCTATCTATCTATCTATCTATCTATCTATCTATCTATCTATCTATCTGTCTGTCTGTCTGTCTATCTATATGCAGCAATAATGTGTATTCCAGCATAATGGTGCCATCTTGTGGCAATTTCAGTATAAGAAAATCAACCTCAACATATGGAAAAAAAGCCAAATGACTATCCAACATTCATTGTGTTTAGAGCTCATTGTGTTACACTACCATACTATCAACTTGCTAATCGACGTAACTTAATGTTCTCTAAATGTATGACGTCCTCAACGCTAAACTGGTTCTTCTAGTAATCGCAGTCACGTCGTCCACACTGAAGTTCATACCTGTTTATGCTCTAAATGGGCAGGGCTAAGATTAATATGTTTTGTGATTGGTGATCTTTGACGCCACTCATTGCCCATTTATCTAATCACGTTTTTTGTGGGGCGGAGAAAACAAAACCAGGCGTGGCTTCCGGCAAGTAGCGGACAAGTTGAGTGAGGCAGAAAGGCATAGGGAACATTCGCGCGATCAGGGAGTGCTGCTGTAGAAAGCTGTCTATAGAACAAAATTAAAGTCGGGCTTGGATATATTTTTTTCTACGACAGCTGAGAAGGTAAGAATAGGCGCAAACTCAAACTGTCACGTAATTTTTATAACACGAGGCAAAGATTGTATTGGTGTGCGTAAGTTTAAGAATCTGTCCATGCGAAGGGATCATGGCAGCGTGGATCAGGCCAGATGGGCTGATCTGCACTGCTCAAAACGGTGGATTGCTTTAACAAATTCATGTTTCATATCTGAACTGACACGCTTTCAGGGCGGAATATGTAATGCTTTGATTTGTATGGATGGATTAAGAAACCCGTTTGGGAAGCAAAAGTTGCGGCATCTGGTTCTTTTTAAATGTTAGAATATGTGAATTAATAAGAATATAGAATGTTGGAATCTTAGAATGCTTCCATTTTAAATGTGTTAGTATAGAAAGTTACAAGTGTGAAATGCTCGAATATGTGTTTGCTGATCACATCAGAGGAACAGGGAGTGTGTTCACTAAACAAATAAAGCTAAAGTTTGACCACTTTAATTCGCCACCAAGACAATGATCTGTCTTTTATTTTTGTTATTTTTTTGGCAACTCATATCTTGGTTTTACTAAAGTAAGTTGTTGGAACTGTCAGTCTGGTCTGGTTTGGCCTGTGTTCACTGCTCCGAGCAAAAATGTAAGTTTATATCAGTATCAGATAGAAGTGTCAAGCCTAGGGACAAGTGGTCTTTAGCAGATATGCAGAATCATCAAATTATTTTAATAAATCAATGAGTATGCAGTGGGAAATGTAGAGGAATATAAGGTAATTTTTATCAGTGGCCAAGACTTGTTAAAATCAGTTGTTTGAGCTTCCTGTAGTTTTGGATTATCTTGACATAGCCAAGAGGGTGGATGCATTGTAAATTATCTTTGAAACTTAAAGGGATAGTTCACCCAAAAATAAAATAAAAGCCTAAACTAAACCGTTCATCATATAAAGCAATTGAGCCTCTTCATATTTGGTCTAACCACTCCATTCATATGGATCAGTTTTACGATATCTTCCTGAACTTTGTGAAGCGTCACAGTAGTTGCGTAGGCTGTCAATGGAGGGACAGAATGCTCTCAGATTTCATCAAAAAGATCTTCATTTTTTTTCTGAAGATGACCGAAAGTCTTACTGGTTCGGAACGGCAGGAGGGTGAGTAAATGATGACAGAATTTTCATTTCTGGGTGAACTAACCCTTTAATACAATGTGATGTCTTTGTGGAGGGTTTCTTAAAGGTGCACTCAGTAATTTACTTGTTAAAGTTTTTCACAAAGAAATGAACAGAACAGAAATACCATTGACATGATGATACACATGGTATGAAGACTCAAGTCATATCAGTTATGACTAGAAACAGCTACCCTACATGGAGTGGGTTGCCCCTTTATGGGTGCTGCCATATTGAAATCATGATTGGTCTTGTCATACAGTTGATAGAGTCTCTAATAATAATAATAATAATAATGCATTTAATGTAAAACGGAGCTGAGATTGAGAATTAAAGTGAGGCATTTTTAAAAACAAGATAAATATGAGCAGAAATTTGCTGAGTGTGCCTTTTTAATGGAACGTGGTTTCAAGTTAAAGTGTTGTATTTTTTTTTTTTCAAGAAATTTTGTAGCCTTCGCTTTTCTTCAGAAGCACATTTTTATGATTGTAAAAATGTTGCAATGCCAAAACGTTTCTGTATTTTCAGCTGGAAATATAATGGCCTTTGGTTGTTTGGTTAACGTTGCTCCATTCAGCATGACTTACTGTCTGTCCCTGTAATAAGTGTAGCTTACTTTTTACTTCTTGAATTAACCTTCAGTCATGTCAGAGGCGGAGAACAAGTGTTTGGGCTGCTACACCCGGCTAGTGTTTTAGTGAATATCATGTAGCGTGCAGGGTTTTCTGTGGTTACCCATGTGTCGACCACACTGTAATATTGTCTGGCTTGTTTCAGTTTGACTCACTAACTTGCCAGGCAGCAGAAAAGAATACAAAAATAACATATTTTAAGAAATCAAAAGTTTGTTTAGAAAACTAAGCAATACCATATATATTTGGATTGATGCTGTCTGTTTGCAGTATTTATAGACTGGTTGTTTTGACTGCGTTTACAATTCCATTTCATATATCAAATTTATTTTTTATAGAACGAGAAGGCTAAAAGAACTCATTGTACATAGATAAAAGGACATTATGTTTTAGTTATAGCCCTTTTTTTTCAAGTCTTTGTCCTTGTTTAGTCATTGCTGGTGCATGATGTAGCTTGAGGTCACGCTGAAATCTTGACATGGTAATGTTTGGGCTGGCCGTCAGAATGCATCAGGCTGTTTATGCATATGGACGTCATTGCATCGGCTACTCTGTGCCTGTTTCCTTGTGCTCCTTGGGAAATGGGTCAGGATGCTGGGTAAAATTAGTCAGGAGATGCAGGAAGTTGCCGCAAGGCTGTAGAGGATGCAGCTTCGGGTGCGTGTGTGTGTGTGTGTGTGTGTGTGTGTGTGAGAGAGAGATAGGGGAACAACTGGACATGTATAGGCAGAGGAAATCTGTTGAGAGTTTTAAGGAACTATTGTTTCCTCTAAATGCCAGACAGTTTCAAGTTGCATTTCACATTTACCAGATAACGTTCTTGTGTTTGGTGCTCGTCCTTTAGGCTTTGTGCGTCAGAGAGTTGAGCTTTGCGATGGATGCCTCATCATCAGCAGGTATGCAGGGTTAAATGCAACCCTTTTCAAGACCTGCAGCTGTCATTATACAGCATTTTCTTTACTTGAACTGTCTTGTTGCTCATTTGAGTACTATTTTTTTTTTTTTATTCACTTCTGTTCATTGTTTATCTGCATTGCATTTAGCTGTATAGTCAAATGTCACCTTTTTACAAGCCGTGAAACCACATTCAAAGGTGATTGTGCCAGCAAGACAGGGGCTTTTGCTTGTTGATTTATAGGGCTGTCCGATATGGCCAAACAAATATCACAATAAAAATGTTCATATCATAAATAACAAATGCATAAAACTAAATTAAACAACAATCTCTTAAATATTTTCTAATTTCATCAAAGATTTTGATTTAATTTGATGAATATTTGTATTTCTGTAAAAAAAAAAAAAAACTACGCCCCTACACTTTCTTCTGTTGTAGAAAATGTCCCAATATGGCGCTGACATTGTGCTGTTTTCGGACCTGCGTCTGCTTTGCAGTGACCTCGGGACCTGATTATGCGTAGTAGAGAGCAGGAAGTAGAGCCACGACATCAAAACCACCCACACTCTTGCAGTATCTATTAGTACAGTTTCCTGCAGAACAACTCTTGTCCGTGTTAAATAAACAGTTATGGAAGTTCAGAAATTAAAGCTAAAGCTCTAATGTCCTCTCGAATATCCCGAAAAAAGTCTGTTGGTGCCTCAGTGACAACTTTGCTCAGAAATAAGCTGTCAACATCACACTAGGGGTGTGCCATATCATACCGTCCACGATAATACCGGTTAAAATTTTTACATGATAAAAAAGTGTCATATTGTGATATCAATTATATAGCGATGCGATGGCGTATGGCGCATTTACGTTCCCTAGTGCGCACAACAACACCTGTCAGAGTTTACGTGAAGAGTAGCTTGTCAGCCTCCGATAACAACTTGGTACCTAAAAAGGGAGCTACTTGGTTACAAGAGGTCAGCCCTCTTGACAACTGGCTAAATATTGACAACTTAAAGCTGCTATTGATGTTTGCAGCGCAATTTTTGACCGGAAGGGTAACATTGACAGTTATTTTCGTCAGTTATGGCTCGTTAGATCTAGCATTCTGCCTTCTTTGAATCAGACACAGAGATAAAGTAGTGCGTAAGATTACATTTATTTGAATTAATGGATTATAGTATTTATTTGGATTAATTATCGAGAGGGAGCGAGAGAGAGAGAGAGAGAGATTCGTACCTGTGTGACTGCGTCTGTTCAGCGAAGATGTGGGTTTATTACTGAAAAATAGCGATGTAACCCCATCGTTGCTGAGAAATATAATGTAGTAATCCAGTAACTTAGCTATTTTATTGCTAAAAGTCACGGGGCGGCGTTAATAGTTTCTGTGCTCATGAATGTGCAGCACGATCTATGCTCTCTGAATGCGAGTGACGCGTATGTGTGCGCTTCAATAGTTATATACACGAGACGTTATCTAAACCGATCTGGTGTTACTGTAAGAAACACCTTATGTGCAGTTGAAGTAGAAAGTGCCTGGGACAAACGTTGTCAGATGAGATGGCGTAGCCAGGCTATGTCTGTGTCATTATTCCAACATTATCTTCATAACTTGTTACAAAATAAAGTTTTACACTTCATAAATATTAGTGTATCCCTATGAAAGCAGTGTTTATATGCAGCGTTTTCATTCGGACTTTCGGACTTTTAAACTGATTACAGTGCTCCGTCTAAACACACCTGAAATGAAAACAGCGCATTAATATACAACGAGGATTCATCTGACTTGGAACTATCTGTGCATTAAACGATTTTATTGCACACCTTCCAGCCAATCAGAATCAAATATTCAGACAGACCATGGCATAAATGACATTAGTTATTGTTAAACTAAAATGTTATGTTATGGTTTTGTTTGCATTAATAAATGCTGCTGCAATAACCAATAAAACTTTGTTCCATATATTTTTTTCTATATCGTCATAAATATCGTTATCGCAAATATTCTAGAAATATCGTGATATAATTTTGAGGCTATATCGCTTGATCTTACATCAGTGTGATGATAACTAGCCTACCTATAATGACAGAAACCATCTTTGGAAAAAAATAGTTTGAAGTGTAATTTGATTGTTTAGTTTGTCTTGCGTCCCATTACATGAAGAGGGTGGGTTTATGACCTATACTGGGATCAACCACCTGGGGGGGCAATCGAGACGCTTTGGCTTCACTTTTCAGGACGTGTGCGGCACACTTGGTACAGATGTACCTGCTCGGCCAGAATCGGCTCGAAATCGTGTGTCTACGGTACTTATTAGGGATGCTAATTGACACTCGCTCAGAACATGCAGATTTCATATTTAAATTCACAGGTCGTCTTGCGCTTCTGTAAAATTTGAAGGCATACGGAACCGTCTGCTCTCTAACACACTTGCGGTACTTTAGTGTCATACACTGATCGGTCTGTACAGCGCCACTTCAAGTCAAACGCACCTAATGATTTTTGTATAGACCTGATTTCTAGCAGAATAGTTGGCTGTTGTTTAAACAATGTAGCTGATAGCAGCAGCAGAGATTCTCATAGTTTCAGCTTGCGAAAGGCAGCAGTATCTTAGCTGAAATTCCATAACAATTGCCCTGGAGCAGGAAGAGGAGTTGGGTGGTGTCAACCCCCTTCTGTGTTCCCTATGGCTAATGGCAGGATCATTCATTCAGAGTGGCCCGTGACTCATCAGGCTGTTAGAATGCCTTCATCATTTACTTGCTTTCATGTTGACCAAACCTTGTTGACTTTCTCTGCCACTGAACACACATTTTTGCAATCAATGTGCACTGAAACTTTCAAGCCTCTAAAGACACACAACACCATGAAAGTATCATACAAGTGGCCCAAAGGACTCATTCTATATTCTCACTTTAAGTCCACTTTCATTATATTTTAAGTGTGCTTCCTTCTGTGTCCTTTTTCAAAGCCTGAAAGCTTCTGTCCCTTTTCATTTTTACTGCCTAATTTGCATGGCTGATGCATTGTCTTCTATTTGCATATCTGAACCACTGATTGGCTAATGCAACTGGAAAAACTTTGATTTTAAATGTTTTGTCAGAAAGGTGTGGGGTTTATATTACAGGCATGTCTACCCAAAGCATTCCATGCCTCAAGAGGACAGCTAAATTAACTCTTGCCTAAGGGAACAGAAACTTGCTGTCACCAGTTGTACTATGCAATGAACCACACCCTGTCTGACCAGGAAGGAAGTGGCATTATCTGTCAGCATAAGATGGTTCAGTACAAACTAATAAACCTCAGACTAGTGTTGCACGATATACTGGTACTAGAAAAGTATCGCGATACCCGCTGTTAAAAACGGTATGATATGAAATTGTATTAGTACCTGTACTTGAATGACAGCACTCAGCATTTCTTAATTTGCGTCGATGTCAGGACGTGTGTGTGCAGAGTAGGGATGGGTTGCGATTTTCGAATATTCGATAGTTGATTTAATTATAGAATATCGAATAGTTTGTGCGATTATCGTCCTCAAAAAAATCCCCATGTTTTCGGTGTGGTGGTGACGCGTTCATGTAACCAGAGGCAGGCGCTGCCAATAACGCACCTAAAGCTGTCAGTCAGCTCTCAGGGTGTTTTATTCTCGGCACGTTTAATGCGTTCCGAGCGTGATTCTTCCCGCCGCCTCCGCAGCGTTGGTCTGGTTTCACACTCAACTTGAACCCTAGTGCATTTGCGTTCATCTAACGTCATCACAAACGTACACTGGCATGATAGTAAACAGAACGCGGGTTCTGGGCTTTTTATTTATATTGGGCTTTTTTTAATTAATTTGGTGCTATTATGTGCAGCGGAGTAAACAACACTTGGGTTTACCGTATGTGTGTCGCTGGAAGGCGGCTTTGCTGCTTGCAAACAGACTCTTTTGAGGAGACGTGAATTGCCATTAATTTGCTGCCCTGATTGCACTATGCGCGAATACACTGCAGGCTCGCTCTCGCGATCGTATCTCAGGTAAATCATCAACACTATCATCACTTACATGTGTGTTATTGAACTAATGACATTGCAATCGGCTAAAACACATGCGCTGGTTACTTTTCTTCCTGAACAAGTGCACACCCGAGTGTTGTTCGCACATTCACGTGAACCGCGGCACCGCTCCGAGTGCAACCGAACTCCGTTTGTGTGTTCTCGGGTTCGATACCTCAGTGCACACCAAGCTCTGTATGTAAGCTTTCACATTAGCAATTTTTCATGCGAACCGTGCTCCATTTCAAACTAAACTGCCAGAGTAAAAACGCCCTGAGACAACAGAAGAAGAACACATCGCCTCACGCGCACACTGTAGACTTTAGGCATTTAACGGTTGCGGTAACTTGGGGCGACGTCAAATAACAGTCATATGTTTCAGCATGTTACAATAATTATATGGCTTGAGTTAATATAGCCTATTCCCTAATGAATTAAACAGTTTATCATACAGATTGAGAGTGTGAATGGTCTCTCTCCCTCTCTCTCTGTTTATATGCGTGTAGCCTTTACATGAGTGCATGCGGGGGAGGAGTTGCGATTTTCGAATAAAAATTGAATAATTCCCAGCGATCTTCGAATATTATTTTTGCTTGAAATGCCCATCCCTAGTGCAGAGCACTGCTTCCACCATTCACTAAACAATGGAAGAAGAAGAGTTAAATATATACGTACAGCGCATGACAAAGAAAGCAACAGGAACATGCATGCATGAGAAAATAAAGCGCAACATGGGATGTGTACATGCTGCCAGACTCTGACCTGAAGCGCGTGCGCACACGTCTTTCACTCAGACAGCAATGATGAGTCACAGCATGCGATCGCAACTTCAGTTTCGAGGGTTATTGGGTCTGACTAGTCAAAAATATGTAAACATGCACGTCCTGGCAAGTATTCAGGTAAATGCAGTCGGATATGTCTTTAGTGAACGTATACAGAGTTGAGTGAGAAATCATGTAACTTTCCATAAAGTGGTATCGGGTGCGGTTGTATATCGGGGGTAGTTTTACGAGTACAAGCAATTCACAACAGTATCGGACCGACACCCGAGTACTGGTATTGGTATCGGTGCATCCCTAATCGTGACAACACTACCTCAGACAAGTTAACTGTGGTTTAAGCTTAAACTCAGGGTGCGTTCACACTCGTCATGTTTGATTCGATTGCTCGGTTAGTGCGGTTCATTTGAACATATGTGAACACTGCCATCCAAACCCTGGTGTGCACCAAACAAGCGGACCGAGACCGCTAAAAAGATGGGTCTCGTCCGCTTCCAAACAAACTCTGGTGCGGTTCGATTGATATACGAACGCAATAGGACCAAAGACATGTAAATGAACCAAAAACAGGACTTGATTTCACAAGATGGGACGCTACAAGTCAGCTGATTTGACGCGGAAAGATTGGTGTATCCAAAATGAGTAGAGGGCAAACGTGGAGCATCGAGGAGGTAAAGTGCCTCATCAATATATAAGATCTTTGTTTCTGCATACAACGGAGGAAATCCTGGTGCTGTTTTGAACATTTTATGAGCTCTTCGTGAGTTCTCAGCTGGTAAAAATAAAACCATATGTACACGCATCAAATTTGCGTTTAGTCCAGCACACTGCATTGTTTGGAATGTTCGGTAAGCAAGCTCCGTCGTGAAGTATACGTCAAAAGCCGACCAATCAGGTTGTGACCGTATCCCTATGCCTTTGGTTTTGTATCTTTTAGGTTCGCTGTTAAAAATGCCAGTGTGAACACTAAGCGGACCTGGGGGGTATTCCAGAAAGCAGGTTATGTGCCATACCTGAGTATGTTTAAGAGTAAGTAAGCGGATAACCTCAACTTTCGGTTCCAAAAATGGAGGTAACTTTCAGGGTATGTAAGTAACCATGGCAACTCACTCTTTGAACATAACTTGCTCCGGGGCAGGTTATGTTCCAAGGGTTTGTTTGCTTAAGAGGTATTCAGATGTGTTTTATTGAATTAATATAGTTAAATTAATATAACTGTGTTATATAGTTACAGTTATAATATACAATATTATATATTAATTCTAAGGCACTATTAATAACAAGGTAATGTTTAAAAATGTTAATTCAATTCAAATATATGTATTATTTATTTTATTGCCATCTCACACATGGATCTGCATTCAATTATTTGGCATCAAACAGACAATACAATCCTTATTCTCAATTAATAAATATTTATTATTAATGGCCTAATTACTAATTACTAATTAATTACTTATGGCCTAAGGAGTGAGTGTACAATTCATTACAAATCAGAACATGAAGAGCTTTTAATAATACGGATACACTACCAATCAAAAGTTTGAGTAAAACAAAAAAAAAAAATTCAGGTGAACAGCATCTATTTGAAAGAGAACTTTATTAGTATTACTGAAAAAGTATTACTTTTTCAAAAACAAAAATTACAGACCCAACATTTATACATAAACCCTGACAGGGCTGGATGATATAGCTGAGTATTCACAATATACTGAAATAAAGTCAAGCAACATTATGAGTATTTCAATGAGTTTTGAAAGCATAATCAAAAAAGCCAAAATATTTTATAGTCACATAAGGTCAAGGGATATGTCAAATTTTATGAATGATGTGCTTTCCATATTTGGAAAGTTCAGTGAGTGCACACATTCTGTGTGGGCCTGCAGATAAATCATCTCAATGTATTGAAATGCCTTTCCAGTTAGAGAGCGCATCTATCTGGATTAGCAACGTATTAATCTCTGCTGTGATGACATCAGGACAGATTGGGTTGGTGCAACCTAATACTTAAGTTGAATCTTGATATTGTTACCCTTCCCTCTGGGTTTAGCCTTCATGCTGGAGATGAACAGGATATGGCAAGAACAGTGCATTTCCTTAACAACATTTTCATATCTTTGTATATATCAGGGGCCAGGGTGCCACAATGAACCCAGTAGTGTCAAATGAATTCTAGTTCTACAAGGCTGTCTGGCAGGTGTGAAGGGTGTGCTTGTGTTGAGAATCTTTATATGAAATTTTGAAGCAAAGCCATGTATGGTGTTTTAACTGGGTCCAGTATAAAATGGTTACATGACTACATGCAAAAACAGTCTGCCTATCTTGTACTTTCTTGCACTCCTGCATTTATAGCTGACACTCGCTCAGTCTTTTGCCTTTTCTCTGCCGCAGTGTACTCTGAACAAGAGTCCAGCTATTGTGCCTGGATTTTATAGTAATAAAAACACAGGTACATATAGGGCTGGGCGATATGGCTGAAAACTGTATCACGATATAAGCGTTTCATACCGGTCGATGTCGATAATTATTGATATTTTTATGACAACTTAATAATAAGAACCAGGAGAAAAATATATTCCATTTAAAACTTAACCTTCCTCTGATTATAATCCCCTCAGTTATAGAGGCAGAAATGTCAACACAACCATGGAGAACATTCAAATAATTAAAATGTAAACATAAGTCTAAAATCACAATGAACACTTAACAATTATCTCTTAACATTAAGGTGCAGTGTCTCCGTTATTTCTTTGTACCGTTTAGATGCTTTGTCATAAGGCACTGATGCAGAGTACCTCTCCATGTTGTTTCCCCAAACGGACGAGGCGCGCACGCAGTCAGCGGAGGCTCACGCTGCAGAGCCAGGCGAAAGTATAAACAAGACTTACGGTGGTAAACCAAGTTTGGTCTGACTATGGTCAGACTTATAAAATCCAAAAAACTGCCATACTGGCGAGCTGACTTTTTCCTGTTTTATCAATAATTTCCTCACTCGCTCCGGCACTCATTTTCCACTTAACACGCCGGTTCTGTTACTGAAGAATCCAACACGAGACAACGATATGGCGCAACCAAACATGATACTGTTACATGATTGGCTGTTAGTGTGGCACTCCCTATGTTGCTAGGTTACCAGAGAGTGAGTGCCTTTGTTCATGCAACCAAACTTGCTTCGCAACCTCTGTTTTCTTCCAATGAAGAAAAAAAAAATGTTTTATCGAATGCATTTTTTATTGATATCGATTACGTGTCTATTGCGATGCATATCGTTTTATCGCCTAGCCCTAGGTACATATGCTGTAGGGATGGGTCTACTATTATAATAATAATGAGTGAGTAGATTTATATACATGTAATGGGATATATGTTCATTTATTAATTTATTTGTGAGTCAGTTTTCCACTTTTTATATAAAAGGTATATATGGTTGATAATGTATATTTATTATTATTTATACTTCCTCATATAATTACTGTATTTTTTATCTTTTTGAAATAATTATCTAAGGCTGCATTTATATGATCACAAAATACAGTTCAAACATTTACCATATTTTCCGGACTATAAGTCACACTTTTTTTTCATAGTTTGGCTGGTCCTGCGACTTATAGTCAGGTGTGACTTGTATATCAAATTGAATTCACACTGACTGACAAGAATAAACATTTAGCTACGTCTACAGCTGTGAGAGGCTGCTCCATGCTGCTCCTGTAGCCTACCCCTAAAAAAAATATACTGAAAACTGAAAACCTGTTAACTGAAATATTAACTTAAAGACAACTGAGAAAGACTGAACACAAACAAAATGCCCCCAAAAAGAAAATCCTATTCTGCAAATTACAAACTGCAGGTAACGTTAGTAAAATATGCAGCCGAAAACAGTAATCGAGCAGCAGAAAGAAAGTTTGGAGTGAGTGAAAAACTTTTGAAGGACTGGCGAAAAACAAAGGTTACTTTAACTGTAATGAAGAAAACAAAGAAAGCTAATCGCGGACTGAAAGCAAGATGGCCAGAGCTGGAGGAACGAGTCCACAGATGGGTACTTGAACAACGCGAGGCTCAGCTGCGCGAGACAAACGCTGCCAGTGTACGTACATATACAATTTTAATATTTTAAACTAAAATTGTAAACAAATCAAAGAGTGCTCCACTGTAAATCCGTGTCCGATTGGTCTCTACACATCGTCCCTACCCACTATACTCACCCACCACACCCGAGATCCAGTTTTCATTGGTTGAACTTTTCAAAGGATGTTGAAAAACACTGTCATGATTGCTATGCTATCCGGTCCCAGAAATCCTATAGATTTAGCCAAGCAGCATGTCATGTCACTCTGTGGTTCTTCTCAAATAGAAGGTTGCACATCTCGTCTGCCACGTCTGTCTCAATTTGAAGGATCCTTGTAAGACAACATAAAAGTCTAGCTGTGATTTATTTTACAGATCACATTTTCATGTAAAGCAGTTATTTTTTCACACTATGAAAATAGAACGCTTCTAATATGTCAGCAAATTTAAAAGCACTTAAGTGATGGTCATATTCCCTATATTCACTGTAAAGCCAAGGCGTCTGCTAATGTCCGATTTGTGACCTTATGACTCCTTTGAACCGAATCACTTTAACGACTGGTTAGAACAACTGATCTGTCCAACACTGAATTCATGAATCAGTTTATTAATTTACTCAGAACGCATCTGAAATGAGAACACAAGTGTGCTTACCCAAATAAGCAAGAGTGGGTAGTAAGAATTATTTTTAATTATCAACAGTGTTTCAGCTTATTTCTGTTGACAATGTGTAGTAAAATAAATAGGCCTAGCCTACAATCATTTAGACAGGAGTGAGGTGAAACCAGAACAAAGTTATTAGCTAGCTGATCATTTTTATTAAATTGCATATGGCAGAAAATTTGACTATTTGTTAATTTGTAATGCTACTTTTTAATATTGATATGATTATATACCAAAACAATGATCTGTAGTGTAAAAAATGTTTGGTAACTGTCAGATTACTATTGTATGTTTGACCAATACACTTTTGTTTCCACTGCTACATTTTATGTATTTAAAGAAGTTTGATTACATTCTATTTTAGATTTGAATGCACAATTGTTTTTTAAATAAATAAGAATTCAACACTTTACATACATGTTATTTTGTCTTAGTTATGTTTAGTTAGTAAAGTCTGGTGCCTTTAGTCTCTTCAAGGAAGGTATAAGGTGGAAGATATACAGTTTATTATTAATTCAACAATAGTATCGGATCAGTATCGGGTATCGACAGATACACAAAGCCCAGGCATCGGTATCGGGACTGAAAAAGTCGATCGGTGCACCCCTACAAACAGTTGACAAACCCCATTGACTTCCATAGTATGGGACAAAATACTATGGAAGTCAATGGGGCCCATCAACTGTTTAGTTACCAACATTCTTCAAAATATCATCTTTTGTGTTCAGCAGAAGAAAGAAATGCATACAAGTTTATGGGTGAGAAATGAACTATCCCTTTAAGTAATGCGAGAACCCTACCCACCCACTCACTTCGGATTTCAGAGGTGAAATTGAATTGATTGTTAATTTAAACAACGATCGATCATGGGAATTTATGTAAATTGACATCCCAATTTCATACCAATCAAAATCATACTTTTCTTTGAAAAAGGACGTTCTCTGATCAGCGTTTGAATAAGGCTTCCCCAGCCTTCACTCTCTCTGTTTCACTATGAATCCGGCAGACCAGTGATGCCACAGTACTGTTACAAGGCTTCCTTTGTGCACTGCCGAGTTCAGGAAGTGAAGGAATCGCCTCAGATGGTTGTGGAGGCGGTATCACTCTGATTCATTGCCCAGAACTCTTTTGTGAAGTGAGTCGACCTCAATAAAAAAGTGAGATGTTGGCTTTTCCCTCTTGATGGTTAAATGAAAATTTGATCAAGATCATCTTTAGGTATATATTAACAGCATAACAGCGAATAGTTTTCATTCAAGCATCTTTTCTAACATCTGTTCACAGGGAGACGGTAGCTGGATTGAGTTTGCGGTCAGGGATCTATGCATCATTTAGTGTCTTGCTCACGGTAGTTAGTTGGTTTCCAGCTCAGGATTTTGACGAAGTAATTATTTTGTCACACTCCTGACTCCTCTTAAGCAGGCGTCCCACCACCAATGTTCTACTTTTTGGAAGGTGAAACAGAATATGCAGCGAGGGGAAAAAAGATTAAACTTTATTTTATCCAACAGGAAATGATTGGATCATAAGAATTGGCTTGCAGTCTCTATAGTTCTTGTCAGGCCTTTCCATCTCTTTTATTAGTGCACACATGTTGAAAACCTGACATGGCCAAATCATCTTTTTTTTTCCTCCTCCTCTCTCTCTCTTAGTCAAGCATGCTTCTTTTACTGCCTGCATGTCTGTATGGCACATTTGACTGGCAGCTTTTACCCCCTACTTTCTTAAAAGATTAATTCAACACTTTATTGACTCAGTCCCTTACAAGCTTCCAATATGATATACAAAATAATTCCTTTTTTATAGGGATGTACCGATACCAGTACTCGGGTGTCGGTCCGATACTGTTGTGAAGTACTCGTAAAACTACCCCGATACAACCGCACCCGATACCACTTTATGGCAACGCATCTTCGGATGCAGAGCCGCGCGGAAAGTTACATAATTCACTGTGCACACCGCCGCGCCAAGTGCAAAGGGGTCTCGTGCTCTCTCACGACTGCCATAGTATGGCTTCATTTTTTCTGTGCACACCCGAGTGTTAGTGCGGACGCGGCGAGTATAAACCCAGCTTAACCGCTCGTGAGGCAGATACCGCTCGGTAGTGAGTGCTGAAAGTGTGTGTGTGCGCAATGACTAGCCTAACCCCGGTACTAGTATAACAAGCCTAAGCAAGCTTATTTGTTATACTAGTTTGACATGACATGGAAGAAAATGGAAAAGTTTTGTATAAGCTTTCAAAATCCTCCTTCACCCGAGTGGAGATTTATCTGAAGCCTCCGCGAGCGCCAGAGAAAACCAACGCATGCAAAAACTGAGGTAAAATTAAATGATTTTGTTTTGCTGCAAATATACACTTTTCAAAATAATATATTAATTTCAAGATATAACATTTACACAACAGTAATTTAAACATAGCCTTTGTAAAAAATATATATATATATTTAAAGCAAAACCTTTTAAATGTGCCCCAAAAATGTAAACGATTAGTATTTTCCAAGTCGTCTTGCAGCAGCACTAGCATTTAATCGACTAGTCTCGCACATCCCTAGCTCAGTGTCACACATTGTAGATGAAAACAGAAACCGGCTCATAGCTGATAATGCAGAGAAGCTTCTTTTCATCAAAAAATAACCAGCCTCTCACTTTTCCGAAAAGGGTTGTATGGCTATGATAACATAATAATTTAATTCAGTGGTTCTGCTACTATGTTGTGTGGTACTGGAATCCACTGAATGTTACAGGTTACATTTATGTGAAATGGGCAGCAGTGCCATGTTTGTTCAGGAAAACACCAAGTTGAATGTTAAAATGTCAGCAACACCATCAATTTGTGTATTTACTTTGTTACAGTCAGAAAGTGAAAAACATCTGATGAAAATAAAACATTGTTAGAAGAACTGTAATGGTATTATTTAGTACTCGTATCAGTACTCGGTATCGGCAAGTACCCAAATGTAAGTACTTGTACTTGGTCTGAAAAAGTGGTATCGGTGCATCCCTACTTTTTTATTTTAAATGGAAAATCATACAGGTTTGGAACGACATGAAGGTGAGTATGGTGAACTGTTCTTTTAAAGACATTGAGAAAAGTTTGGGTCGGTGAGTAATCTTTTTTTAAATGTATACTTCTATTCAGCAAGGATGCATTAAATCGATCAAAAGGGACCGTAAAGACGTTTCATAATCATACATTTCTATCATAAATAACAGTAGTGTAGGCCAGCAGCCAATTACGGTCTTAAAACACAGAGAGGAAGTAGTTTTGTAGTGTAGTGTAGTTTTGACCCAGTAAACCCACCTTGCAAACCTGTATCCATCTTGAAGGAGATTATGGTCAATCATCTTTGTCTGACCCTTGTTTTCTTAATGCTGTGTGGCTGAGAATCCTAGACCAACAAACTTGTTTTTACCACAGCTTGTTTTGGATGACAACACTTCTGGCCATCTGTAACCACTTTTGTTCATGTAGGCAGCCTACTAACATGGCTGGTGTGACCGTGTAAATTCCATCCTCGGTTCTTTGTGGTATTATTTGTGTCGATTTTAATGGGTGAGGAATGTGAGAGCATGCCTCCCTGTCTCATTGTTCTCATTGCAACATTCCTTGGAAAACTGTCCACCATCTTTCTGGAGTTTTATGCATTAGTGCCCAGGGTAAAATTCCCAACCATTAACTGTATAGCCCAAGACACAAGCATTTGCAAAGTGAAGCATTCTTTTACTCTATACTGGTATGTTTATTAGATGCTATCCGCATTTTGTGTTCATGTTGCAGTAAATTCTCAATGTCTTTGCCAGGGTTACTTGGCTACTTCTAGTAGATTTTTTTTAAGACTTCTAGAGACTTCTAGTAGACTTCTAGTTTTTTTTTTTTTTTTTTGCATTCCCGTGCTAATGGTGACCCACACAAGGACGGAGTTGCACGCTATTAAAGAAAAGCATTGCTGGATGCACCTGGAATGTACATAAACACATCAATTTATGGTCTGCATCGTTTTGGCTGTAACTTGGCTTGCAATCCTATAAAAAATAATGAGTAGTAATTCAATTAGCTGAGTCTGATCACTTAAAGTAACAGTACACCTTCACAATAAATTATACCTCAAATCATGTGTCTTATATCCATAGCACAAATGGTGCAGAGTGTTATCCATTTGTTTATTTCTTTTGGTTATAGGTTTGTTCTGTAAAAATTGCTGTTATATTTACAGCAACAACAAAAAAAGGCAGCTCTGGTTGCTAGAAATGTACTGTAAATAATATCCCAACAATGTATCCTGTACAACGGGATGGCATATTGGTACCTGTAAATTTTGCAACTTATTATATATTTCATGGTGATGTAATGTTATTATAACAATTTACTGAATTTATCAAAATCTGCTTTTTTACTTTAAAATGTAATGATAGTCACAAAAACTAAATGTAACACAAAAAATCCTATATGTACATTACAGATAACAAAAATGAGAAGAGAAGGACTTATGGCAATGTCCTTGTACTGTTTTTCCACCATAAATGATAAATTATATGGCCATTCATAGTTCGTACTTCCAAACCAAAGTTTTACTACTTTTTTTTTTTTTTTTTTTGTCCTCAGCGTAAATGGCAAGGTAACTTGCAGTTAGGGTTGCAAAGTTTCCAGAGACGTAGGAGTTTCGGAAAGTTTCTGGAAATTTGCTGGAAATTTTCAGCCCCTTTGCAACCCAAACTTAAAGTTAACCTTTTTCATGTTGTAATGGTATAGACTCTTCATATCTACAATAGTCATAAATAAAGTAAGAAATTGTAGAGCGACTGAGTGTAATGTGTCAATCTTTTTCATCTGGTTTGTGAAATGTTTTTAGAAACGTCTTGTAACTCCTTTCGTAAAGGACTTCTGTTGTTATTTTGCTGACAAAAGCACACACTGAGGTAAAACACTGACTTTTTCTAGTGCCATTCAAATAAATCACAGTTGCGTCTTGGTTTGTTTGTTTGTTGGAATCGTGCTGTATTGTGTAAGTGTGTTTTACGGGCAGTGTTACGAGCCCCTGCTCTTCTCTTTTCTTTCGGAGTATAGTTGCCAATTGGATGGGGGCGGAGCCTGATTATTCCTAACACCTGAGGCCGCTGCCTTTTTAAGAGCTGCTGGTGGCACGTCAGTTTTGGCCTACCTCAGGAAACCTGTTGTTTGTGGTTTTGAAGTTTGTTTGTTTTTGAATTTTAAAGATAGAAACATACAAAAACTTTAAATAAGGACGGGTGAGCTAACTAATCTAAACTACAACTCGGAGTTAATGCTGTCCTAACTCCCGAGAAACACAAAAGATTTTTCCGGGTCAGCTTACTTACCTATGCTTTCCCTCGAATCTAATATAACTAAACAAACGAAATTCACCATCCTGTACAAAAACAAAAACGAGAACGAGCAGGGGCTCATAACTAGGGATGGGCATTCGATTACATTTTCTTAGTCGATCGTCGGGAGAATTTAAGGATCGACTATCGATTAAGCATTAATATTTTTATAATAAAATTAATTATTTAACTTCTATAATTCAAAAATGCAATGAATACAAAAGTACAGCGTGTTTTTCCTCGATGAGACCTTTATTACAAGATCAACTTGTGGCAGACAGTTAAACTACGTTCAGTTAGGCAAAGCGAACATATATGCGCATGCATATGCGGTGCTCTAAAGCAGCGGAACCTGCAGCTGCGAGCCGGTGTTCTTAAACAGAGACCTCATTTGCTCCAAAATAGCCTAATAATAATAAAAAAGAATCATGTTAAGCAATACTCAACATATTATATATTCAAGAAATGTATTAAAACAGAAAGACACTGTTTCAGCCTTACTCAAAGGCCACGGAAACAGCCCAGTTACGCACGTCAATCCATTCCCGGCGATCTTGGTTTGCTTATTTATTAAATATACAGGCAAATAGTGTATTAAACATTGATCAAAATTAAAATACAATTTATACAAAACTAAATTACTTTTAAAGAAAGACTTTCTAGAAAATGCAATTCAATGAAGTGATCAAAGCCTATGTCCTCGCGCATCTGATGTTTACTCATGCTGCTCACTTTTCATAATCAACATATAAAAATTAAAAAATTAATTTAAATACAACTAACTATATGAAACAAAATAGGCTACGTTTTCTTTAACCCTCTGTCCAACGATGTCGTCGGCGCCTTCTGATGGATTTTTTTTCCTTTATGACAGCGCAGAAACAAATCACAATACTCCATAATGTCTAGCCATACTACAGATAAGTGCAAGACATAATTATAATAAACAGTAAACTCTCTACTTTTATTTGTGTACACTCACAATAACGGCAAAGGCCGTGGATTCTGGGAACAGATTATTTTGCACTCCACTCCAAACGCCGTCTTCATTTCAAAAATATATTTTGTTTGTTAAACGCAGTTTTTTTTTATTTCAAAAGCATTTCTAAATTCATTTTATATTTCCAACAAATGAAATTCCAAGTCAAAATAACGAAGTGGTAAAAAAAACCCTTTGAATTATCACCATGAAGATTCAAACTTTTCGCTCGTCTCTGTATGTGGCAATGCGTCAAAGTGGATCATTCTTTACAGATGATGGTATGTTTGAACAGAAGACGAGACAGAGTTCTTTATTAAACTCAATAGAATATAAAATGTCACAATTTATCATAACACCTCATATGTGCCTTCCTTGCAATCAATAAAAATAATGGCGAGCGGTGGCTGGGATATTCATAAATCTAACAACATATGTAGTATAATTTTTGGAATGACTATCACGAGAAGAGAAATTGTTTTAGTCGCATAACATCAGTTAATGGAAACACCGTCATTTCGCAATATGTTTTTATCGACCTTTAGAAAATATCGCAAAAGTTTTGGGCAAATCTGTAATGGAAACGCGGCGAATGATGTAGCTGGCAGGTTATGGTGATGTAGCTCTCAGCTGTTAAAGCGGTCCAGCAGTCTGTAGTTACATCAATTCTTTTAACGGCTGCTGCTTTCGTTCTTCGTAGTGAGTTTCTACCTAACTGGTGATGGTACGTCGTGATGGAATTTGATATGCTGGTTCCAATAAATGTATCAGTTCTCGAAAACCATTGCCCTCAACAATACTTAAGGGCAGAATATCCAACTCAATGAATTTGCAGATCCCTTGGGTAATTTTCTCTGCTCGTTGTGCATCACAGCTCCGAGTCCGTGCTAACGCCGACTTGATGCTAGGTTGAGACTGAGATCAAGATGCACCACCACCAACATTAACCGGGACAGATGCACTTTGTTTAAGTGGTACATCATTTGAGTCGTGGCCGTGTTGTACTTATACACGGCATCGCAATGTTTGCAGTGAACTTCACCACACAGTGAAATTAATTTAATTGCTTCAAGACTCACACTACGCAACGCAATCTGCATTAGATAAAATAAATAAATGCATTAGATTAATCGATAACAAATTAACGTGATCATCGAAATTCTTAACGATCAATTATCGATCGTCGATTAATCATGCCCATCCCTACTCATAACATTCAGCAGTTAGGACAGCATCAATGTCTGTTCCATAAGCTAATGCAGTGTGGTTTGTGCAGGGGAGGCTTGAGAGGTTTAACAAGGCTGATTCTTTGACTTAAAACAAAATGAAATTGAAAATGAAAATAAATGACACTCATTTTGCAGTTAAGAGACCATGACACTTTCCTTGAACTGTGACCTGTTGCAGAGTTTTCTGTAAGGGTTTCCATCCTTACTGTTGCGCCCTGCAATAAGAGAATCATTATGAAATGTTTAAAAAAAAAAAATTTTTTTTTTTTGCATTGAGCTAAAAAAGGTAGACGAACTTTGCAGAAACTGTCACGTTTTACTCGTACTGTATGTTTGAAACATTTGCTATTTGTTTTCCCGACAAATCCACGTTAACGTCAGCTGATCACAGATTTGTTTCGATACTAATTCTTTTATCCCTCGCTTTGTGCTGTGGAACATTTCTCACGCATTATATATTGCGATTCAATTCAGAATGCAGCTCTATCATCCTGCTGTGAATTATGTTGCTTGGCAATGAATTCGCACAATTCGACTTTCCCATTCTCCAGCGCTCAGAGACTCCCATTGTTGCCTTTTTAGGGGACATTTTCATTCCAGTCAGAGTCTTGCTGAATAAGTTTCTTCAACATATGCGCTGACAACAATGTTGAGCCTTTCTGCTGGTGATTATGGCCAGATTATGTGGTGAAATTATACAGGGGACACTTATTTGTATGGATGTTTTATGGCATTTTGTAACTGTTTTAATGACTGTTGGATGGTCTAGGTGGATTTTTTATGACTCATGGAAGTTTGAAGACTGCTATTGTGTGCTGGAGTGATGCAGCATGTCGTGTTTTGTGCTAGTCAGAATGTGGGATGTTGAGTGAAGTCATTGTTAGCCTTTCCTTTGCATCTTGGAGATTTGGAGTGTAATATAGGCTGATGCAAGGCATGCACTGAAAGAGTAAAGCCCTGTCCACATTAAAATACTTTTTGTTTTTTGTTGTCTGCACTTTGATTAGTCACAACCATTCAATGTAGTTGCAATCCTGAATTCCCTAACATGTCAACAAACAACATGTTAGTATAAGTATAATACATGCTGCAAATTATCTCTGGTTCCTTAACATGACTTTCTTCTGTGGGACACAAAAGAAGATATTTTGAAGAATGTTGGTAACAATACAGTTTTGGAACGAGACAAAGTTGAACTATCCCTTTAATTAATCTTAGTGTGACGAGCATCAGTTTTGTTGTGTGCGCGCTAGGGCTGTCAAAATTGCTCATAAATGACGTTCGAATATTCCCTCTAAAAAAAACACGAATATTCGAACTATTCGAACATCTGGTTGCACATTTTGTCAATGACGCGCATTACGTCAATAACAGGACAAATGAATACAAAGAGACATAACTACTTGTATAGGTAGTCTATTTAAGTTTAAACATATTTGACAACGTATTACCTACACACAAACAAGTAAATCAACTAATGACCAAGACCGCAGACCTCACTCTCTCTCGCCCTCGCGCTCTCTGCGCATAACGGGTTAAATGAACAAACACATTTTGAGTGCTGATCAAGTTTGTCAAAATGAGTTTTGTGCAAGCAATTTAAGGTCGCGACTCTTGTCCCAAATATAGCAGGCTTTATTCAGTGATTGAAACAAATATTAATTGAAGTTTTACAGCATATTGAACGCTCCGAGCGAGCTGTGCTGTGGTAAACATGGAACTTTTCCTTGTCATGAAACGGTAAATAATCAAACCAGTGGAAGCAGTGCATTTATCCTTTATTCATGCAATATCTCTTCAGTCGGTACAGTAGCCTACACTTTAGTAATGTTAGGGTTATGGTACCTCGGCTCCACTGCTCGACAGAACTCCCTGAAGCTGCCCATCCACCACACTGATCGCTCTCATGTCCTTACAAATGAACGAAATTAATTTCTCCGTTACGGCCTCTTGTCGTGTTGCAGACAAAGAGCTTGTGGCGGGTGATGCAAAGTAAGGGTGGTCCAGTTTGCACATACAAATTAGTTGCTTATATTTACAAAATGAGCCTACAAAAGCATAAACAAGCTCGTTTAATAAAGAAAAGCTCACGAAACAAAGTGAAAACTCACGAAAGTGTTTAGTGAAATTAGGAAACATTTAAGAGATCATAAATTTAGTTGTACAAGTTAACATTACATTTCTACATACATTTTGTTCTCATGTCACAAGTAATATCAAGGTTTACTTTGATCTGTTTTACATGATTCTTTTGTGGTGTGGTTTTCGGTGAAGTGTACTAAAATAAATATCGTCACCTGTGTACATTAGCCCACTTCTTCTCTACGCTTTTTCCTGATGGTTTATAGAACAATTACTCCGAGTCGCCCTCTGTCGCTTCAAAGAATAGCACAATGGTCAAGTATAAACTAAACGCCTCGTCCGTTTGGGGAGGAGCGCGCACAGTCAGCGGGGGCTCGCGCCATAGACAGTAAAGGCTCGCGCTGCGGAGCCAGGCGAAAGTATAAAACAAGGCTTCAGGCCGCTAGCGCGCCCACTCGCAAAGCAGACAGCCACGCCTCTACTATCGCGGGCGTTTTTTTTCACTTTTTTTTAAAATTCGAATATTAATTTTCCCCTTCGAAATTCGTTTTTTAAAAACTATTCGAATATATATTCGAATTTAGAATATTCGTTGACAGCCCTAGTGCGCGCTGTGCTTGGTTAAAGTAAACTAAAACTCTCAAATTATTCAAAGGGATCATTTGGCTGGACTTATTCTATGACTTGGAGTGATATTGGTCAGTCTGTCGGCTAAAATAGACCCTGTATTGTAGCCTTTTTTGGATGAAAATTATCTCAATGAGATTCAGTTACACATCGGAGAACTCTGCTTTGAGAGTCTCAGCGTCAACCGAGTATGTTTTGTACTTAAAAGGCCAAATTTACTTCTCTACTTGGTTCTACCTTTTTTTTCCCCCCATTCTTTCCTGCTGTGGTATTTTGCTGGTGTTGCTAGGCGATTCATAAGTGTTGGTAAATACAGGCTGAATTTCACCATGTGTTACTTGGCAGTAAGTTCTTGCTCTACTTTGACAACAGCAAGACTCTGCCTTCAGACAGCCAACCGCAGTTCAACTACATAAACCTGCTGATTCAAATCTACACAAAGTGCAACGCCCCTCTCTTTTTCCCTCGCGCTACTATGCTCTCTTTCTCATGCTCCACCTGGCCTGCAGCATGACTGCCAAGAGAGCTACGGTTGTGATCCTATGCTTACCTCTCACACAGCAGATGCAAGGCAGAGGCAGAGTATCTGTGTCTTGCATTCGTGGAAGGGTTGTCTTGTGACATTCCATTGTGCCAGTGTGGTATAGAGACTAAATACCAGCCACAGGATATTGGTGAGCAGATTGAGCACAAGGTCAATGCTTTTCATCTGGATTCACGGCCACATGCCACGTTGGGTCCTCCAAGCGGTGCAGATGTCAAATCAAGTGCGGCTCTTCTAATTTATGAAGCAAATTCTGTCTCCACATGTGCATATGAGAATTACGGAAACGCCAAAGTGCAAAACAGACCAAAAGAGGTGGAGCAAGCATTCCATTTGAAAAGTTTTTGTACTGTGTTTAAGTAAGCCACGGCTAATTTATTCCATTATCGAAATGGTCTGATAATGATGGGTTACTGAGATAATGTATCTCAATGAGGTGACTTGCGTCATGTAAAATAAATAAACTTTTATTCATTATTATTTAGGCCTGTCGCTATAGTCAATAAATCAATTAATCGCACAATAAAAAAAAAATTAGCTCTAATTTTCCGGCCGCGATAATTTCCACTTGCATGCTTGCTTGTTTGTTTTCCTCGTCTCTCTCGCGCGCCTCATCCGTTTGGGGAGGTGTTTATACTCGACGCACAGACTGAGAGGTCATGCTCAACCAGATTCGCCTGGAGCTCGTGCTTCTTCGGTTGCGGAGCCGTGCGCAAAGTTACAAAATTTGACGTGCACACCGCCAAGCGAAATGGGGTCTCACGCACTCAACGCGCACTACTGCCCGCTCCACGTTGACGTCATTTTTGCCACGCGCACCCACGCACTCGTGCGGACGCGTCGAGTTACACTGAAGTTGGCAGTTTGATAAATGCAAGTTCATTCTTCAGCTTAATCTTTGTGTGCTAAAAAGGCACAAGTTCCTGTAGAGATAGCAATACATATTCTCCTTTTTTTGCCAAATAAATGAAAAGCATGTCATCAATGTCTTCTCTCTTGCTGTAACAAAATATCACCTAGCTTTCCTCAGAGATGGTCCCAATAATGCACTTAAAGTCAAGTCAAATTCAGTTTGCGCATGATCACGATATAACAATTTTTTTAATACTGTATCCTAAATTGTGAATAATTAAGCTAAATATCATATGCTGAAGTAACGATTAAAAGAAAAAACAACAACAAGAACCGTACAGAACCGAAAACCGCGACCCTAAAAACGTGATACGAACCGTGTCTTTTGTGAACTGTGCCACCCCTAATATGCACCTAAAACACAATCATCCGTTTTATTGTTTTTGGTTGTTTTGTTCATTTATTGTGGATATTTCCGTTTTCAGTGTTAAATAGTCTTTAGAAATAAAGGTACAATATTATCGTTTATCGCAATAATTTCTTGGCCAATTTATCGTCCAGTAAAATGTGTTATTGTGACAGGCCTATTATTATTATTATTATTATTATTATTATTATTATTATTATTATTATTATTATTATTATATTCATTAGCCTTCTGATATGACTGCCACTGTATTTGACTCTTATGGGATTGATATTGAAGGCTTATAGTTCACCCAAAAATGAAAAATTGGCATAAATTGCTCGCCATTATCTTGTTCCAAACCCATAAGTCTTTCATTCATCTTTAAAACAATAATTTAGATATTTATGAAATCAGAGAGATTTCTGATTCAGAGAGGTCCACACAACTACCACTTTGTCGCTCCAAAAAGTTCATAAAGAGATCGTAAAACTAATCCACATGAATCGAGCAGTTTAGTCCAAATTTTCTGAAGAGACACGATAACTTTATATGATGAACAGGTTGAGTTTTGGCTTTTATTCACATAAACATTGATCAGCAACAAAGCTCCACCGTACTTCAACAAACCTCATTGGTTCTCGCACGTCAAGGAAGCATGCTTGAGCTTTCATTTACCATAACTGATGTGTGCGTTGATGAATGTTTATGTGAATTTCATTTTAGATATTGGCCGGTTAACAGCCATAACATGAAAATAATAATTGGCTTGTATCGACCAGAATTTTAATAACAGTTGATCTCTATCTTTAAATGTTTCTGGATTTACCCTAGTATTACATACTATTTGTTTGCATAGCCTAGGACTTTACCCAAATATGTTGTTGGTTCACTCCAGTCTTTACTGCGTTTTATTGTGTGAGAACACCATTCTAGACAAGATCTTTTCCGGAGCTGTTTGTGCGAGGTTGTCCTCCTGGCACAGTAAGACCATCTGATTATTACTCTGTGGGCCATTGTTTACAGAGGAAATGACTATGAACACACTACAAGCGCTTTTCTCTTTACACATGATATACACTGTAAGCGTAGAAATGTTGCATGCTTGCAGTGGCAGCGATTTGTAGTTTTTGCCACTTGCTCCTGGTGTAGATTGAGTGTAAAACTGTCATTCACTTTTGCATAAGCTTTGATTTTATCTGGATTTTGAGGAGTGGTGAATGATTAATTTCACAGTGGTGAGGTATTGCATTACATATGCTCTGAATTATACCTTTATGTTTGGAATGTATATTGGGCTTGTTTTATATCCTAGAGATGATGTAGTGATTGATTAAAACAGACAAGAGAATGCAAGCAGTGCCTCTGAATGCTCATGCAAGCATGATGTTTGACAGAAACTTTGCAGAGGCTTGAAAATGAAAAGTGTACCGAGCCAGTTGAGGCATGCATGACCTTTTTTTTGCATGACCCCCCCCCCCCCCCCCCTTTCTTTAAATTCTTACACTTCCATGCATGTATCTGTCCACAGCTTTGTGCGCTTCGTTTTTTATTTTCAATTTTATTTATGCACCGGCTCGTGGCTGAGGCGGTTGACGTGAGTGGGCGTGTCTGTACTTTTATTTACTTTTGTTTTATACAAAATATTCAATCAACTATCACAAACTATGCATCATTTGTAAGCTAAAACACTCAACATTCATGTTCTGAACTTGTTTTTGCAATAAATACACCAGAGAGGAAAGGGTTAAATGAAATGCTAAAGGACCGGCCATGTAAACATTAGCATTATATTAGCGGTACTCATCTTTCATCTCCTGTCGTTCAGATCAGATCGGACGAATCCAATAAACACCCGCATACATGTAAGAGTCCACTCTTCAAAATGCATCCCACTTTTTAATCCAAAACAACGAAAAAATAGGGAAAAAACAAAAAATCCTCCGTTGTTTGCAAGAGAGTTTTGAGTTTGAGTAATCAATCATGTCCATTTTCAATGAAATATCAATTCTAATCTGTTTCTGGCAAACTCCCCTGCAAGAATAGTCTCTTCTCCGTGATATAAACCCTCCCTCGTCTCTCCTTCAATCAGAGTCTCTCCTGTGATGCATCATATAGAGGAAGCGCGTTACAGGCTTGGTGAGCTGTCAATCATTGCAGCCATGGTTTTCGTTGGATAAAGGTACTCTGTGCCTAGCCAATGCCTTTCCAACAAAGGTTTGATTGATGGACTTAGTAACCAATCAAAAGGCATTATCTTGTGCAGTTTATGTAAGTAGGATTTGGTGAATACTACTAGGGCTTAGGCTTTCATAACACTGGCACGCGTTTGCCATGGTGCCTGCCAGTGTTTAGGCAGAAACTGCAGTGGAGCGCACAGACGTTGCAAATGTTCTGAAATAAATGGCCTTTTTCAAAAGACTTTTCTTGACATAAAAGCTTACAGAAGCTACATTACTGAGAGAATCATCATCATATTTGAATCATGACATTATTAGACATTCAGTTTTATATTTAAGTTATTTTCAGGCTCTTAACATTAAATTCTCATATTTTTTATGAGTGGAAAATTTTTTATATATATGTGAGTCACTTGCATGTATATTACTCTGTTCCCATATTACTTTGAGTTATGACTCTTGGGTAGCAACATTTCAAGTGTCTAGTTTAAAATAAGACCAGATTTATGAATATAGACCATAGGGTTTAAGAGCTGCAGACATTTTCATTTGGGTATGTCGTTTTTAAAACATTCTCAAAAATAGGGGTGCAGGTTAAGAGGTTAAATTCTTATTTTTTTCCCCTCAATTTAATAAATGAATATTTGGAATTATTTACTTACACTTTAATTAGATTTTTTTTTTTTTTCTGTTAAAAATTCCATCTCAGTTTGAATTACTAAGAACTTTTTCTTTTGAGGTTTCTGTTTTGTTCCCTTTAAGTTATGTATCACTCGTATTGTAGTAATGGATATTATATGGAGTCAGGAGTTTATGTAGGGCCCTATAATTTCACGGAATAGTGGACGCAATCGTGAAATTGGCATATTAACGCGGAATCTGGTTTTAACCCGGAATTTTGCAGAATTTTACATATTTGGAATGAAATGCTGTTTTGTGTGGGAGAAGAACGAATGTCTGGGAAAAATGCAGACCGGGGGAAGCAAATCTGGGCGACACAACCCCTCCCGTCATTTCAGATCCCCCTTCAAAACTATGAAAGTATGGCAAAGCGGCTCTACACGGCTCTGCTTTCGTCGGTGGAAAAGTTAAGAAATTCAACGCTAAGCCCTGAAAGGGGTTGAAAATTTTATTCAATTTCTGTGTAGGCTATGTCTGACAAGGGAAGGCCATGGGTAAATATAATATTTATTATAATGGGTTTATGTAAAGATTGTTTTAAGTTCAATTAAATCAAAAGTTGTTTTTTTTAAGCCTAATAAAATGTTGAAATTGGCAGCTTTCAGTTATACAGTAATGTAACGTCATTAATGTTACATAGAGACATTATCAGTGATACTGGCCTTCATTCATAAAAAGATGCCATTACAACATATTTAAAATATGCTGTCTTTAAGTTGTTTCTTCATTAATTTGGAGAGCAACTGAAAGTATTACAATATCAAAATATTAAAAATTCCAATGTTTTTTAATTGCAATTAATCATGATTAATTACAGAAAAAAAATGCGATTTAATTCAGTTTTTTTTTTATCAATTCACAGCACTAATATTTTGTTGTGACTTGAAGTACTTAGAGTGCCGTATTTGTCCTGAAAAGTAAATGTGATGTTTGTTACCTCAATAAATTTAAGGTCATTTCTATTTTATGTTTTATGTTCTATTATATTAAGGGTAAAAAACTGAATTCCCAAAAATTGAAACGGAAAAAACGGAATTGGCAAAAATTGAAACTGAAAAAACGGAATTTGGGAAAAAATAAAACGGATTTTATAGGGCCCTAATTATGTAATGACTGAAACAAGTTTGTTGTAACTGAACTATTCAGAAATAAATTAATATAATGAATCATACAATCAAACAGCACACTATAACCAAAGCTTACAAGTTTTTTGATTAAATGCCTATTTTCTTACCCTGTACCTCAGTGCTGATAACGGTATCTAATTTTTTGGCTTAATATTTCTCTTGTGGACTACATTAATGATAGTGGGGGAAAAATGAGTATGAGAATATTTCTTGTTAAACAAGATGTTTTTTTTTTAAAGTCTGTGTTTGAAGCTGCATTTTCTTAATTTGTAATTGTATTGTTATTAGTGTCATTAAAATGTTTGATTAGACTAAATCACCTTGCAATTAAATTTTAATGTGGGATGTAGTTTTGTAGTCTGTTTTAAAAACATTTTCATTGAGTCAACTCAATTCTCATAAGCGTGTGTCGCAAGTGTGGTTATGTGGTGATGTTATGAAATTAGGGAAGGCATCAGTCATCGGCGATATCTCTGATTATCGTCCATACACAATACGATCGTTTATCGGCACAACCCTACTATACAAGTTACAAGATAAAGCTTGTTCTTGGAGATTTTTTTTTGTCTTGTCGCTCCCTGATGATTCATTTCATTAGCTGCTTTAATCAACTGGGCATTAGCCAAGAAGAGAAGCGGTGAAACAGTGACCTTTTGTGCCTCAGACTGTTTTTCTGTACATCCTTATTTGCACAAAATACATTTTGTTTAACCTAAAGCTGCTTTTTTTTAAAGTTTGATGGAGAAGCTCCATCTCTGCTGCCCAAACAAACCTTTTCAGTTCCACTTTTGCTCCCTGAGACATTGCAGTCCCTTCTGAACTTATGTTACCAGATCTTATGTCAGACTGTCGACCTTGGCAACTTTTGGGAAATGAGGCAATGAAAGGGGTGGGAATGAGGAAATGGCAGAAGTTAAGTTTGTTTGAAGTAAGTGTGGTATTTAGAGCCCTTTAGCTGAATGAACTTGCTACAGTAGTGCCCTGTGCAAGGCCTTCTGTGGTGCTGAAGGAAGTGTGAGATGTAGCATCATGATGACTGAAATAAGGTAGGCAGTCTTCAGGCGGTCTTTTTAAAATAAATGTTTTTTATATAAATGTTGAACTATGGATTCTAGGGGTGCACCGATCCGACTTTTTCAGTCCCGATACCGATGCCTGGGCTTTGTGTATCTGTCGATACCCGATACTGATCCGATACTATTGTTGAATTAATAATAAACTGTATATCTTCCACCTTATACCTTCCTTGAAGAGCCTAAAGGCACCAGACTTTACTAACTAAACATAACTAAGACAAAATAACATGTATGTAAAGTGTTGAATTCTTATTTATTTAAAAAACAATTGTGCATTCAAATCTAAAATAGAATGTAATCAAACTTCTTTAAATGCATAAAATGTAGCAGTGGAAACAAAACAGTGTATTGGTCAAACATACAATAGTAATCTGACAGTTACCAAACATTTTTTACACTACAGATAATTGTTGTGGTATATAATCATATCAATATTAAAAAGTAGCATTACAAATTAACAAATAGTCACATTTTCTGCCATATGCAATTTAATAAAAATTATCAGCTAGCCAATAACTTTGTTCTGGTTTCCACTGACTATATAAGTGGAAAAAACAGGCTGAATCCAAAATTTGGATGAATAACTCAAAGTAGGTCAGTACACTTAAATCACATCGAGATGGGACTAGTGTCTGTGTATATTAAATCGCAAGAAGACTATTTGAATATGAGTCCTACATGTTCTGTATGAATGAATGGCACAGCCGCACGTTTCATTTCCCACACACACAGAAGCACGTGACGCTCGTGGTGTTACTATATAATGACATGAACTTCTTCTCCTGAGCTGCTCTGATGGTTCATGAGAATGTTACAGTGTAATTTGAGAAATCATATCATCATATACACACACACTCCAGATCTTCAATGGCAACCCGTCAAAATAAAAGTTTGGTTTAACTTTAATATATTACTATTGTGTATAGTTTTATTGTATTACTATTGTACAGTATAATGTATGTCTTAATGTAATACTATTACTACTAATAACAATACTGTAATTACATTTATTTTTAAAGTAATAATCACACAATTTTTCTTCCATGTTTTAATTTTAATATTAAACTTCTGTTGTGCACAGGGTGTCCGCGGGGTTGTAAAAGATAGTAAATGAAATTAGCCAAAATGAAGGGCATTAAAATGTATTAAAAAAGTAATAAACGTCATCTGACGAGGTATTACATTTTCGAGCCCAATTTCTTTTTTGGGATAAATTTTCAATTTGTGTTAAGTGCAGGCCTTTTTTTCCAAAATTTGCGTGGATTTATATGTTGAGAGTAGGACCTGCGCGATATCATGTGAGGTTGTGTTTGTTCATGCGCGCGCGCTGAAACAAACTGGGTACCCGGCTGGCTTGCTGCCAAACATGTACGCGAGCTCGCTTCCATTCAGTAATCAAAGCATGGGGAAATGCAAGTTTTCGAACCTCTAGCTGGAGGACTCACGATTTAAAGACTGGCTTAGGCCAGTAGTTTGCAGCAGCCGCGAAGCTTATTGACACGTCTGCAAGAAGACAATTAATATAACCTGGGTGGGGATGAATGGCGTCAAATCGCATATGTAATCAAATGGCCACCAAGATGCGCGGACGTAGCGAGCAGCTTCCCATATCAATGTTCTGCGCTACGGATGCATCAACAAACCCAACCTCCACTGCTTTGCCCTCAACCCCCGACTGCTCTCCCGATTCAAACCACTGCCAGCAGTAGTCCTAGCAGCATCATCAACAGGTGCGTGACAGACGTCAGACAGCAGACGATATGCCCTATCACCACCACATTGCGAGCTGAGGTGCTGTGGCATTTAGACCTTGCAACTAAGCACCACTCTTTCAATTTGAACGATGGCATTGAAGAGCTGTTTCGAAATATGCAAGTTGCTTAAAGCTGTGCATACACTGTGCGATTTCAGCAAGGTTACCTACTTGCACTGTACTAGTAGATTGCATGCGACGTAAAGCCAAAGCTCACGGTTTATGTGCTCACGCCATGGCTCACACTGTGCGGATCGTCGAGTGCGACTTGTCTGCTCACTGTACAAGTGAAATATGCGCGAAAAATCTATAATAGAGAGAGAGAGCCTATCAAATGCATCAGCTATCGATATCAAGAGAATTTAGCATTTACAATATATGATGATTATTATTATTAGGGTAGGCCTACTTTTATTGTTAAATTGATATTACATTTAATTTGCCCCTGTGATTAATTTCATAATGCATCAATGCAGGCTATGCCTAACCGACACGCTGCATAATAAAAGAATGGATAGATTAGCTTACTACTCATTATTTAAATACATTTTGCCCAATTAAACAAGGAATTATAGGCCTATTAAAATGATTATCAGTCTATAATATGTCAGAACACTACAATAATATCAGTATTATCAAAATGTAAGAGCAGCTTTATTTAAAAAAAACTTGTTAACACGAAATAGGCCTATACTTCTCTTCTAATTTGTATCACAATATGGGCCACAAGTAGCCTGGATGCCAGATGATCTTAGCCCCGCCCACAAAAAATTTGCACGGGCAGTTCGGTCTGGACTTGATCCATAGAGAAGTAATTATGCCCGAACAGAAACTGTTCGGACCAATGAAATTGTCAGGGCGGCTTTAGACGATGATGGACAGATGATAAACAGTGACGTAATCATCCACGTCATCAAAGGCGCTTGCTTGGGTTGAATTTGTTCTAATCCTAAACGGAGATCTTGTTCGTATATGCATTCACTTTTACTATTACTCTCAGAAATGATGATCGTGTTGGTAAGTACTCTGTGTATCCTTAAATTCTTTTTTACAACACCGGCAAAGATCGTTTGCACTCATCTTTTTCTTCTAACGTTAGGCTACTTATTCCGGGCGTGCGTGCAAACAGGGTTGCCAAGTTTTTACAGCAAAACCCGCCCAATCCCGATTGCTACTCAAAACTAGCCAAAAACAAGCCCAATAGCTTTCCGGGCGGGGGGGTTCTCTGGGAAAAATTAAGAATATAAATTCAGACAGTTATAGGCTATATGTTATCAGCATATATGTTAAAGCAGATTTATATAAATAAAGAGATATCTCTTGTCTCTGTGAGAATATGCGCCGAAAGCTTGTCAGATTTTACTTTCACTTTCTGTAGTGAATAATTGACCAGCTTTGAGACTTCACCGACTCTCGGTCACATTGCGTTTTTGTGTGATATCCACTGACTCGCCTTCATGATTTAAAACGAAAAAAAAAAACAAAAAACAATATTGCGCCGTGAAAATTGCTCTCGTTTCCATTTGGAAATTTGGTTAAAATTTTGATGCGTAGCTGTTCATTCAAATGTCCAACATTATGCAATTGTTACTTTTTGACACTGATTAAAAACTATGGTCAAAAGCCCGTTGTGACATCTTGATTAATCCCTCTGCTTTACTTAAATGTATCAGCTTAATTTATTTTAATAACACCTGTGCTTACTTCTCGGCCACCTCTTTTTTAGATTGCTCACACATCAGACTTACTGACTAATGATCTATGAAGAAGATGTCTCCTTTCTCTTCTGTCTTTATTTCTATTCTCATCTCTGTGGGCAGTTGATGTTAAGTTATAATGACCTCGTTACATTGTGATGCAATATGTTATTCCATTTGGAAAGGTATTTCATTTACGCTACTATAGTTGCAGCTTGAAGTCGCGCTGGTATTAACAAATATTTTGAAGGTATTAAAAAAGGTATTAAATTCAACTTAAGAAGTTCTGTATATACCCTGGTTGCAGCACTTTGCCGAAAAATAAAAGGGTTTATTTAAATTTAATTTGATTTAAAAATAAATGTTATGTTTTACACCTTCATTTGATTACCAGAAAAACTCAAATGGGCTACACAACAGAGGGCAATATTATTTATTCTTATTGTATATATTGTCTTTTTACTTTTTTTTTTTTTTTTTTTTTCATACAATTAAAATGTTGCATTTCATAAAAGTAGATTTTTGATTGTATATGCTGTCAATTATAGTTCTAAAATTGGTATCAGCAGGCCATACTTACAAAAAAATCGGAAGCATCGGTGCATCTCTAGTAAATGTGTCTTCCGTTCAGTGGGCTGTCTTAAGATACTGGCGTTAGTTGAGTGGTTTTGAGAGAATTTGTAGCATGTGATTTAGTGTAAAATCTTTTATGCTTTACATTGTATTACCATGAAACAAAGTTCATATTTCTTCCTTAGTCAAACAGCCACACCCACCAACAGCAAATGCTTCCTGACCTCATTTCCACCCTGCTGTTACACTGGCCTAAGGGCACCTCGTCCTCTACACTTCACTGTTAACTGCTACTGGAACTAATTAATTCATTAAATTGTTACATTTATATAGCGCTTTTCTTGGCACTCAAAGCGCTTTACATATAGAAGGGGGAATTTCCTCAACCACCACCAACAACCACCAACTACACTTATGGGTCTATGGATAATGATTGGATTTTGAGCCGTGGCACTCAAAAATAGAGGCAGATGAATGTGAGCTTGCAGGGGAGGGGTTTAAGAGGACTACATGTTTGGGGAAATACCTCTACTGTTAGTCAGCCAAGTAGTCTACATGTTCATGCAAACATTGCTCTACCAAATAAGATGCTACTAAAATCAAGCACAGAGTCTCACCTCCTGCCAAGATTATGAATACAAGATTATGAAGCGATTTAATTAATGTAAAACTAAATGTGCTTATTTGGGTGTGAACTACAGATTTAAGCCCATTGTTATTGATCCTCGAGCAATGAGGATTGGACTTTTTTTTTTCTTCTTTTTTCCTCCTCACCTTTTTCATTGACAGTTTCTCTCAAACCAGCCCTAGTTTCTCTACTGTTTTAGTTGGGCCTCAGTTGTTTTCGTTATGAAATGGCATGAAGACAGAATGTTCTTGTTATTCAGGTTTGTATTAGAATTACAGCAAGACAAGCTGAAACAGATAGCATAGAAACCAGTGTGATGTGTTGATGCTTATATGGAGTTTTTTGTTTGAAATAGGGTGAGTAATGTACTAGGGCTGCACGATATTGGAAAAAATGGCATTGCGATATTTCGTTTTTCTGTGATATATTGTGACATACAAACGACGATTTGGAAATAATTAATCATTCTAGAATTATTGGGGTAATTTTGTAGGGGAGTGAATCTGCATCGAGAAATAAATACAACAGAACAAAAGATACAAATTAAATACATTTGTGCTTTGTTTTTCACAGTATTCAGGTACAGACATTGACTCATCAAACGTAAGATACCACTGCATAGTCTTCACTGTATAAATTAAATATAATTAATCTTTGTTAAAGCTAAAAAAGTGACCCCCCCCCCCTGTATTTTGTTTGATTAATATTAATGACAGTGACAGCAGCCTAAAATTCTTGCTTCTGTCTAAGACTGGATGCACGGATCCAGTATAATGATACACACATGTTTTGTTTCTCAGTTGTTTACGTTCACGTAAGCCATAAGCGACTTTTCACGAGGATACTTACCGAGATGGGTGTTTTGAGACAATTTTGCTCGTTCGTTCACGCACAAAAAGACACAGCAGAGAACGGAATTTGGTGTTTGCTTGCTGTCTTTGCTGCTCTGTGTCTGCGCACAGAAAACAGAATGCAAGTTCAGAAACGAGTTCTCTTTTAGTTCTCACATGGTCTGTACGGATCAACTACAATGCCTATACTTGACATCTATTCTGACATCTTGACTATTGCGAATGTGCACATACACGATATTGACGCTAAAATGTTCTCTGAGTTCTCCACATTTGGGATAGTGAACCCATCTGGTACGTGTGCTGTTTAATCGAGTTTGTCTCACTTTGAACTTGCTTTGAATTTTCAGCAGCGCTATTTGAAATGGATTTCATCATATTTATATGTGCCAAACACTTTGAAATCATTTGAGTTTTAATCATTTTGAAGCGCCTCTGTTCTGCTCAGGTAATTATTGACTTTTAGTGCAAAGGCTGCTGCACTTGTCATGTTTTAGGATTATATTTAAACTAGCCAGTGGATCAAGACTGTTTAAACTGTAAGACTGCCATTTACACTGAGATGTGTGTCATAACATCATTGGATTACAGATTGCAGTGCACTAATGTGATGGGGTGCATAAATGGAAACAGTAATGTTGATTTTTGCAGATCTACTAGTCATTAACAAATGCTACTATGAATGGCATCTCAATCAGTTCAGATGGTGTTTCCTGTACGTGGCTCATATCTGTTCAGTGAAAGCACTCAAGCGTTCAGGTCATGTGATTGCTTCATTCATCATTCTCGTCCTGTTCTTCCCGGCAGATATGTTCAGACGGGTTGTACGACAGAGCAAGTTCCGGCATGTGTTCGGCCAGGCGGTGAAGAATGACCAGTGCTACGATGACATCAGGGTGTCCCGGGTCACATGGGACAGCGCCTTCTGCGCGGTTAACCCCAAATTTGTTGCCATAATCGTGGAAGCCAGTGGAGGTGGTGCTTTTATGGTTTTGCCCCTTAATAAGGTGAGAGATCTGTAAAACTACACTGGGCTTAAATTGGATTCTTGGTTCTATAACCATTTGCATTTTATATTCATTTGTTTTTGATGGCTAATCAATCTAGTTTGGAATTAGTATAAAAAAATTGTTGATCTAACTATAAGGTGAGAAACGGGTGATGGGATGGTTTTTGTCATAATACTGTGTTCTTGCTGGACTTTTGTTTTGATGTACACAACCGTTCAAAAGTTTGGGGTCTGTAAGATATTTTTTTTTGTTATTTTTTAAAGTCTCCTAAGGCTGCGTTTATTTGATCAAAAATACAGTAAACTGTAATATTGTGAGTTTTTATTATTTAAATATATTTTAAAATGTAATTTATTCCTGTAATAACAAAACTGATTTTTCAGCATCATTATTAGTCTTCAGTGTCACATGATCCATCACAAATCATTATATTATGCTTATTTGGTGCTCAAGAAACATTTATTATTATTATTATTATTATTATTGTTGTGCTGCTTAAATGTATTGTGGTCCACCCCCCAACCCCCACCCCAATTTTTTTTCATTGTAACATTATATGTTTACTTTCAACTTCTGATCTAAGTAATAATTTATTTTAAAAAAATCTTACTGGCACAACTTTTGAATGGTAGTGTACGCTTTCAATTTTGCCCAACGTCGGTTTCAGTTTCGCTTTTAAATGAATTCATTTTGGCTTGACATTTATTTAGCAATTTTTCATTCTTGTTCTGTTCTCAATACAGTTAAATTTGAAAGGATTTGTTGTGCAGTGAGGAGAACTAAAATAGCCTATAGCTAGGTTTATAGTGTTTATAATATTTGAAAACTATTTTGCTTTGTTATTTTACAGTAATGTAGTAGTAGTAGTAGTAGTAGTAATAATAATAATAATACAATGCAACTTATAAGTTAATTATCAGGGGTTTTTTTTCTCAAACTCAATTTTTATGTATAACATATTTTAACTATGCAGCAAGCGTACATTTTTATTTATTTAAAAAATTTTTTTAAATGACTTGTTCAACACTGTTCAACCGATAATTTTGACCGATTACTACTGTGTTAATTATGAGCATCCCTACTTTGAGATGTTGGTGAGCATGTTCTGCCCATGTTATTCTGAAACTTACTTGTTTTACTCCACTGCGACAACCCTTTAGATGTTTAAAATCACAAATTATCTAGACCACATACAGCTGCACCCCCACTTTACTGTGCAAATGCTAAAAACATAAATTTTCATAAATCATTTTCATCCATAACACAAAAAGAGCCATAATTGCTGCAACAGTATTGACAATTCCACCTACGGTATTTGTTACACAATTATGTTAAGATATTATTTTTCCTAAAGGCTTTCTGAGTTCAAATGTGATGGAAAAAAGTCAAATTTGTGAGCTGGATCTACAGCAGTGTGATGAAGATCATGGGCCTGTAGGAATTGTTACCTCGGAACTTTAATGCACTACGCTCTTTAACCTTCTGTCACTGACTTCCACCGTCTGCTTGTGTTACAAAGCCAGAGATTTGCTTTATCGGGATGAAGTGTGTTTCACCTAGTCTGTTATGTTCTTGGTTTAGCATTCGTGGGTTAGTGAGTCTGCATGTTAGCACACGTTGAAACATGTGGTTCATTCTCAGATTTTTTTCCAGATAGTTTAAAGGAGTGGCCTTAATTTCCCAATTTCTTTCTTTTTGCACTGGTTTTCAGTTCTATGTAGAGAAAGACCGATAATTGGTTTGACTGAAATACTTTAAAAATATTTATACTTTTCAACTTGGTTATCAGCTCTACTGATCAGTGGCACCAGTTGGTGTGTCTCAATACTCAACAATAGTATTTACAGTTAAAGTAACTTATAAATTGTTTGGAATTGTATTCAACATAACCATTCATTTTCAAGTGAGAATTTTAAAGCTACATTTATACAGCCCAAAACAAAGATACATTTGATAGCCATTGTGAAAACAACAAGTTTTTATTGTAATATAATAATGTTGTTTTCTCTACAATCATTTAGTTAGATTTTCTCTTTGTGAACAAAAATGTGTTTCTATAATGGGATCTATGCATTATCTTAACATGCAAGTACTCACTTCCTGGGAGCATAACATTTCATAAGAATGACCATACTTCAGGTTTGAAGGGATGGTTCACTTAAAAAATAAACATCATTTACTAACCCCAATTAGTAAAGAAAAAAGATATTTCCCAGAAGAAGATATTTTGAAGAAAGCTTGCAACCAAATAGTTTTGGTTACTATTGACTGCCATTTTATGGACAAAAGCAATTTTCTCAAAATATTTGTGTGTTCCACATGAAGGCAGAATTATACGTTTAGTATTTTGCTGGTAGCCATCTGTAGAAAGTGTTAGATTTGTATATCCGATGGTGTCATTTGGCACATCTCAGATTACTGTGGTAATACTGGCGAGATTAGCACGACAACCCAGAGTAGTGGTGTTGACAAGCGGAACAGCGCTCTGTAATTAGAGAGCGCTCAGACACGACTGTGACATCCAAACCTCTTCGGGCTCTCGCCTGGATCCTGAAGCCTGTCACCAGCGTCACACACGAACACGCGCGCCCGCTCGTAAATGATGTCACACTCAAGCGCTAGGCTTCCTGGCCAGACGAGCTCAGTTACAACCAACTCTTATATTTATCTTGTGTTATTTACATTATTAGTTTCATTGTCGGTTCCTGCAAGCTGCTTTCCTGAAGCATTTATAAAGCTCAGGTTTCAGGTCAGCTTAAAAAGTCATGGATTACACCAGTATAAGTCCTGTCATTCCGACCATGATGTATAGACGCACAATGCAAGTGCGAGGGAAATGTATTAATATGTGAGAAAAATTCTCACTGTTGTGTGTTTTCTCTGAGCAGATTGCTTGATCCATCTGTCCGTTTCTTTGACGTAGGACTGAAATGAGCTGGGATTAAACATTTTTGCTGAAACTTCAAGGTTTTTGTGAATGAATCTGAATGTCAGTGCTTTTGTAGTCTACATGTTTAGACACTTTTTCCTCAGCAAAGTATTTTTTTAGACTAGTTTAGACCATCATCAGTGGGTTTTGTGAGTGGGCTCAGCTCTGTCATAGCCTGCTTTGTAAGGTTTTTTTTTAATTTATTTTTACTACATTTAGCCTTCAAAAACAACTCTCTTCACTTTAGTTTATGTTCCCACTTTTATATTTATTTTTGTTGCTTTGTGTCTGTTGTGTTCTGCCTGCTGTCCTTCTGCTTCATCATTTGCACCCCTCCCTAAGTATCCGCTCTGATTCAATGTAGCACTGCATCTGTCCATGTTCTGTCTTCCCAGGCCACCCCATTCCCAGCAGCCCCCTGCAATCAGACAGCTGGCACTGGGGGAGCTATTGTTCTTGTGTGTATGTCAGGTCCTGCACAGATCTGTATGGGAACTCTTCATTCTCACTTGATTCCCCAAAATCCTCAGACCCATTCTTTTGTTTCCCAGTAAGGAGTGATGTTTCAGTATGCTTATCTAAATGTATCATTTACTCTGCCTCATGTTGTTACAAACCTGTATTACTTTCTTTCTTCCTTCTGTGGAACATGAAAACATAAATTTCTCAAAATATCTTGTTTTAAGTAATACAGGTTTTGGACGGCATGAGGACGAGTGATGATGAGGGTTGTAAGCGACTTGTATATCAGCAGGCCCCTGGGACATAATGACACCCTCATTATGTCCCAGGGGCCTGCTGATATACAAGTCGTTTACAACCCTCATCATCACTCGTCCTCATGCCGTCCAAAACCTGTATTACTTAAAACAAGATATTTTGAGAAATGTCTGTTTTAATGTTCTACAGAAGGAAGGAAGAAAGAAATTAATATAATTATATTATATTAATTTTATTTATTTAAAAAAAAAATGTTTGTCACATGTTCATTTCGTCACATGTTCATGGCTCTCTTTTTAAAATTTAGATTACCTTTGCCATCATCTGACACGTAAAGTTAACCTTCAAAACACTAATAATTTCATAACACTGTTAAACCTTTAGCAATTCTAAATATTATATTAATTATTTTAAATAATAAAGAATTTTAATACTGGACATTTATTGTTATTTTCTGACCAGCAAGAAAATGTATTTATGTATTTATTTATAATTTTGAATTGTGGATTTTTACATTTGTTTACAAATACTTTTAGTGAATTTTAAGTAAATTTTACTGGTCCCACTTTATATTAGGTGGCCTTAACTACTGTGTACTTGCATAAAAAAATAAGTACAATGTACTTATTGTGTTTCTATTGTATTGCAAATCACTTTTGCTGATATTGAGGTGGGATACGGGTAAAGTTAGGCACAGGTGTGGTGGTATGGTATGGGTAAGTTTAAGGGTAGAGTTAGGGTAAGGGAAGTGTCAACAGTATAATTATAAATGTAACTACAGAAATTAATTACAGATTATTTTAATTACATGCAGGTAATTTTTTAAATGTAAAAACATGCATGTACATAATAAGTGCATTGTATCAAATTATTAATTTAAATGTTAGTACATAGTAGTTAAGGCCACCTAATATACACTCACCTAAAGGATTATTAGGAACACCATACTAATACTGCGTTTGACCCCCTTTCGCCTTCAGAACTGCCTTAATTCTACATGGCATTGATTCAACAAGGTGCTGAAAGCATTCTTTAGAAATGTTGGCCCATATTGATAGGATAGCATCTTGCAGTTGATGGAGATTTGTGGGATGTACATCCAGGGCACTCCCGTTCCACCACATCCCAAAGATGCTCTATTGGGTTGAGATCTGGTGACTGTGGGGGCCATTTTAGTAGTGAACTTATTGTCATGTTCAAGAAACAAATTTGAAATGATTCGAGCTTTGTGACATGGTGCATTATCCTGCTGGAAGTGGCCATCAGAGGATGGGTACATGGTGGTCATAAAGGGATGGACATGGTCAGAAACAATGCTCAAGTAGGCCGTGGCATTTAAACGATGCCCAATTGGCAGTAAGGGGCCTAAAGTGTGCCAAGAAAACATCTCCCACACCATTACACCACCACCACCAGCCTGCACAGGGGTTAACGAGGCATGATGGATCCATGTTCTCATTCTGTTTACGCCAAATTCTGACTCTACCATCTGAATGTCTCAACAGAAATCGAGACTCATCAGACCAGGCAACATTTTTCATTTGTAGTGGAGATGAGTGGTACCCGGTTGGGTCTTCTGCTGTTGTACCCCATCCGCCTCAAGGTTGTGCGTGTTGTGGCTTCACAAATGCTTTGCTGCATACCTCGGTTGTAACGAGTGGTTATTTCAGTCAAAGTTGCTCTTCTATCAGCTTGAATCAGTCGGCCCATTCTCCTCTGACCTCTAGCATCAACAAGGCAGTTTCGCCCACAGGACTGCCGCATACTGGATGTTTTTCCCTTTTCAAACCATTCTTTGTAAACCCTAGAAATGGTTGTGCGTGAAAATCCCAGTAACTGAGCAGATTGTGAAATACTCAGACCGGCCCGTCTGGCACCAACAACCATGCCACGCTCAAAATTGCTTAAATCACCTTTCTTTCCCATTCTGACATTCAGTTTAGAGTTCAGGAGATTGTCTTGACCAGGACCACACCCCTAAATGCATTGAAGCAACTGCCATGTGATTGGTTGATTAGATAATTGCATTAATGAGAAATTTAACAGGTGTTCCTAATAATTCTTTAGGTGAGTGTAAAGTGGGTCCATTTTAATTGTTCATTTAATCTAAGACACTGCTTGCCTGCGCTGTGCTCTGTCTTACTCTTTGATGGAATGAGCTGCCTTTTATCTTTACCTGAATGTGGCATGTCATGACAAGATGTCCTGCTCCTAAGTGAAGGCATTTGTATGTGTGTTTTTTTTTTTTTTTTTTTTTGCCCTAAGAAGTAATGATGTTCTGTAGTGATGTCTTGAGTCTGGGGGAGTTTCAGATGGGTTGTGGCTGGATTCTTTGTGTGGGAGGCAGAGCAGCATGACTCAGACTCTTATTGTCTTTCCCTTCAAGAGACCATCAGGTGTCTAACTAATCACATGTTGTCTGTCTTTCTCTCAACACCCTCCCCCTTCTCTCAGCTGTATACTCTCATTAACATATGAAGGAAGTGGTGGGAAATGGATGGCTGTAGCCTTGAATTCCTACTTTCCATTCACACTGACCAGAGTGACTAATTTTCATCCCTTCTGCCTGACCACATCTAATGTTTAGTTTATAGCACGAAATATGAACCATCCTGCAGGAAACTGCCATTTACCCTTATGCTGCCTGCCTCTGTTATGATATTAGCAACAATTTCCCTTTAGAGCTCAAATTCTGACGTAGTAAGGAAGCAGACTTTCATAGTGTATATTTAGTGAAAAGTTTTCACTTTGAAACATAATACCTGGACATTTGATTCAGTCTTATGCAGTTTCTTCTAATAGGAATGTTTCGAGTTCAGCATCTGTGGGGTATTGTTGACTATAACATGTGATATGATGATTTTTTTTTTTCATTTAGTAAAATGACCAATGGGTGATGAGACTACACGATATCAGCCCAGATTTGGCCAAAATCTGTTTGTCGTAGGGTGTTGTAGTGATTCGTAAGCTACAATGGCCATCGGGACGCAAGAATCAAACGTTTTATCTTTTATATAGTGTGTCATAGTGGATGACAACCACGACAGAAAGACTAGCAGGTTTCATTTTTCACACCGAAGCTCTTCAGTACACAGCTTTTCAAAAGGCGAAATGAAAAAGAAACGATGGTATTGGTGCTTCTAGGTGGTTATGTGATGGAGGAAACTTAAGGTTTCTGGAGCTATGGCAACAATACTCCTACCTTTATGATGGTTCCACGGAGCTACCACGACAGAGGGGAAAAAAGAAAAACGATAGCTGAGGCATTTAAGCAACACGGTGAGTACTGGAATCAGCATTTAGCCAAGCAAAGCATTCATTATACTCTTCTTTGCTAAAGAGAACATTTGGATAGACAGTCATACAGCAAGAAGGCGAGTGATGATTGTTTGGGAAGCAACGTGTAGTCTCTTGTTTCTTGTCCACAACACATCAAGAATTTAGGAGTCAAAATAGCATAATCTGACACTGTGACTGGATAAAATATATGATAAAATTGCTTGATGATCTTTCTTGTCATGACAATGTAAAGCCAGTAAGGAACATGCTGTTTCTTTGACCTTCCTATTTATCAAAGAATCCTGAAACAAAAAAATAATATTAAGCAGCGCAACCATTTTCAACATTGCTATTATTATTATTATTATTATTATTAATAATCATAATAATAAAAGCATGCACACCAAATCAGCATATTAAAAGGATTTCTGAGGGATCATTGTGATACTGGAATAGTAATGCTGAAAATCCAGCTTTACCATCACAGGAATAGATTTACTTTTTTTTAAATATATTAAAATAGAAGAAAAAGTACAAAAAAAAAAAACGTAATTGATACAATTATTTTCATTATATCAATGAAAATAAATCTATACTGCCATAATTTCATGTCATCAGTCACCCGAGTCTGTTTATTTTTTGCTTCAGGTATTGATTTAGTATCACGTTGAAGCCAAAATATTTCATATTGATCCAACCATATGTTGGACATATTTGTTGGGATTCCTGTCTCTGAACAGGATGCGCATGCGTCACTTCACAGAAAAGAGGAAAACAGGAGAATGAGAGCACCAAAGATGAGGAAAAAGAGAAACAGGAAAAAAAAGGGCACACAAAGGAAATGAGAGTTCATTGGCTTTACTTCAAAGTCCACCTCCACATGTTCTGTGCAGCCACATGGACAGATGTAACTTAAATTGTGTGTGTGGCCATGGATGTGTCATTCTGATTCCCAGTCTGTATTCCAGGAGCCCCCTACTGTTCCTGCTGCACTGACTGAGCTCTGGCGGCTGCTGACTGCAGATTTTACCTTATATGGTCATCCTCAGCTCCCCGCCTGTCAACCTTCCAGACCCATTTCCTCTTTCCTCTCCATTGGCTGAAGCACAGTGCTTGTGCCCAATAGATTCTTTGATAGACGCATAGAAGAAAAGGGGGCAGTGTGAAGGGAATTTTTTGGTTAATGTGTAAAGTCCACTGTGGTCATTTATTAGGTTTCTTTTTAATCGTTATTATTTGTCATTTATAAATAAATAAATACAAAAGTTATTTAATTGGTTTACAGAATTTGACAATTATGAGAGAACCGTTTCATTTTGTAATTTATCCATAAATTAAATCCAAATTGGACGTGCCACTACTGTACAAAAGTCACTGTCACTTGCATGAATTTAATTATCAGAATATTTTTTTATATTACAATAAATACAATAATGACAATAATAATTGTAAATAGACCATTTCATTTAATTGTACTTAATTGTATTATTAGTTTCATCCAGAATAAATATAATTTTTATATTTAGAATAATATATATATATTTTCATGTTTGAGTGTCAAACCTCAGGATCTCTTATCTCGTGATCTTTTTACCTAATTTATTTACCCTATTCTTCCCTCTTCCTTCTCCTCCTCCTCTTCCTCTTCCAGGTCGCATGCATTAGCCAACTGCATACACCTGCTGGCCCTGAGCAGCTTTCTCATTCTGACACATGCTTGGTACCGCCCCCTCTTCCCTGATTCGCGTTTTTCGTGGATCATGCATGAATTGTGGTTGGACAGCAGCTGGGGTGCTTCAGTCAGGTCAGCTGTAGTCTGCTGCCTCTGGGTCCTCGTGAAATCGCAGAGGAAATGGAAATTTCCATGCTGACTAGATAAGACAGACATGCTTCAGCTACTGCAGAAAGCATCTGTGGCTCTGTAATAGTGCCACCTCCATAGTGTCTCCAGGCTTTCGGCTCTCTCATTTCCTTAGTTCCATGGTTTTTTATGTCTCTCTTCACTGGCATCTCTCTCTTGATCTCTGACGTGGTTTTATTGAGGCGAGAAATCCTTATTTAAATTGAATGGGTTGAGACCTGCGTTAGCTGAGGTGAGGGATCTGCAGTAATGCTGCTACTGTTGCTATGCAACAAGTTTCACTCGCTGCATTGCGATGATGGTTTTGGACGGCTCCGGTTCTAGTAAGCTATAATTAAATTGCATAAATATTCATGATGTGAGTTTAGCAGAGCTTTCCTGCAAGTTTTATTTGCCACAATGCATGCTTGATATGATGATACAATAATTTCACATTCATATAGGAAGGTAATCTAACACCTCACAGTTATTCATGCTTATATTGCCATATAAGAATTTGTCTGTCTGCAAGATTTTTTTTTTAAATGCTTTTCTGTGACACTTTGTGTTTCTGATGAGCAGACATTCTAAAAATGCACACATACTGGTAATATAGACATCTTGGCGACATTCTTGACATGATTCTGGATCATTTGAAAGCCTTGTAATCAGTCTATATCAGCATTTTTTTTGTTTCTTTTAAACTTTTTTCCTTTTGCTTTCATAATTTGTTCATCTTTTAAAAATGTGTTGTGATCACAAGCTTGCATATACAAGCACATTTATATACAGTCTCTGCATGTGTAAATAAATAATAAAGCAAACCAATCTAGAATCCATCTTCTGCTCCAATGTCAGTGATCCATAAAAACCAACTGGCTATAATATCACTAAATCAATAGAGCGGCTAATGCTTGTGCATCATCCTGATCCTCTTCTGGTAGAGACTTTGAGTTACAAGTTTTTACTGGAAGGTTCTCTTGAGAACTAGTGCCCTTTTATCCCCTTCCCCCTCTTTTCTGCCATCGTTTTCTTCCACATATCTAGGACTAAACAAGCACAGATGATCATAGGATAATGTAATGTAATCAGATTACTTTTTTGATGTAACCAATAACATTAATATAAGTTACTTTTTATATAATGCACATTACTTTTCAGTTTAATAAAATCACTTAGAGAATTTTAATTCGGTAGTGTAAAAAAATTTTCCCCTCTCTTAATTCTCTCTCTCCTCCATAAGACGTGCACTCATGCATGCATGGGAACAGACATAAAGTACAAAAGTAGGAAAACATTACTTCAATAAGAAGTTTTATAGTACAGTAGGTAAAATAACTCTCTTATTCGTTTTTAAAAGAAATGTTGAATGAACTTTGAATTTAAGGAATGTTCTGGGTTCAATTACAAGTTAAACCACATCTGTAGCATTTGTGGCACAGAAAATAATATACTTTATAAATAATCACTGAAAATACAGAAAATTATTTCTGATTCGACTCGGCTCCATTTTCATTCACACGCATGCACTATAATGCCAAAGGTTTTGGGGCGCCTGCCTATACATGCGCATGAACTTTAATAAAATCCCATTCTTAATCCATAGGGTTTAATATGGAGTTGGCCCACCCTTTGCAGCTATAACAGCTTCAACTCTTCTGGGAAGGCTTTCCACAAGGTTTAGGAGTGTGTTTATGGGAATTTTTGACCATTCTTCTAGAAGTGCCTTTGTGAGGTCAGGCACTGATGTTGAACGAGAAGGCCTGGCTCGCAGTCTCCGCTCTAATTCATCTAATTCAAAAGTGTTCTATCGGGTTGAGGTCAGGACTCTGTGCAGGCCAGTCAAGTTCCTCCACACCACTCATCCATGTCTTTATGGACCCTGCTTTGTGCACTGGTGCGCAGTCATGTTTGAAAAGGAAGGGCCATCCCCAAACAGTTCCCACAAAGTTGGCAGCATGAAATTGTCCAAAATGTATTGGTATGCTGAAGCATTAAGAGTTCCTTTCACTGGAACTAAGCGGCCAAGCCCAACCCCTGAAAAACAACCCCACAACCTATCACGGTACCACGCTTGAATTCACTGAGATCCTGAGAGCGACCCATTCTTTATTAAAAAAAAAACTGTTCCTGTATATAAAAAAAGAAATACAAAAAAATTATATAATATAATATAATAGACAGGAAAGTTATTATTTTTTTTAAAACTGCGTGAATACTTCAGTAAAACACATCTTTGAAATATGTTAATACTTTAATAGGTGTATGATCTTCTGGTTAGGTGATGTTTATTTGTTTAGGTGAAGTTCCATGACAACAGGGCTTTACTTGTCACATCACTTTTTGCATGTATTGTTTTTACCAACATTACAGATACGTCATAACTTTACGCAGACATTATCAGTAAGTGATTTTATCACACTGGTCTCATGCCAAAACGTATCTTGGCTTGTTGTCTTTTGGTGCATGTGATGGTTGACAGACCGCTGCCCACAGCTGGACTTTGAATTAGGAATTCTGTTTTTATTGGCAAGCAGCTGTATCAGTGTGTAAGGACCAGACTGTCTGTATATTTGTTTAGCTGTTCATGGACTGATTGGTAATCAGTGTTCCTGATAATAGGGCAGCATTTCTTTGTGTTCTGTGTGAGTCTTGGATTATTTTCTCAGTTTTGAGAACATCTTATATATTACATCTCCCTTTCTTTCCAGTTACCTTTGAACATTTCTAGTGAAATGCTGTTTTGTTGTCTTGACATTCTTTTTCACTTCACTCATTCGAAACTATCCACACACACTAAAAAAAAAAAAAAAAACACGAGGGGCGGTTAGCTCACAAATAGCTGCGAAAGGTATAGTTTCTCTTTCATAAGCCCATGTTATAACCATGCCCAGACTTGAGAAGGAATGTGTACATGGAGTGTTTTTTGCACAGGTGGGTAGTGTCTTTTTGTACAGGCCAGGCTTGAGAATAGCCCAAGCTGTTGTGCTTTATTGGGCTGGGCTTTCTGCTGTGATGTCATCACACCATAGGCAAAACAGCAGCATGAACAAAAGAGTGGGTGTGGACCTCTCTTTACACACTGACTGAACAATGTGATCAGATGACACCTGATCACACAGCCCTGTGCAGAGATTGTGGTCTCGCAGGAGATCAAGGGTCATGACCTTTGAGCAGAGGGCACTGATGTCATCAGGAAGTCATCTGACTGGGCATGGGACCGCAGCCGTGCCTTTATTTGGCGTCTTTGTTTGCTGTGTACAAGGGAGAGGAGGGAAAACTTCTGTTGTATTCCCCTAGTCTTCAGGCCTGTGCATTGTATATTACATAAGGTGCTCAGAATAAAGAATACTGTTTTTCATACACAAACATGTGTGCAAACAATCACATTGGATGTGATGGTGAAATCTGTCTACTTTTTCAGTACTGTACATGTCTTTAAATACAAAATTGTATTATCTTTTGTAAATTTAAATATAGTATAGAAGTAAAATACAGTGAAAACAGATTTGTTTTCCCACACTGAGTTTTTTATATGAACTTAATATATAGTAATATGCAGCATTATTCACTACATTTAAAAATATATATACAGTGTGTGTGTGTGTGTGTATATATAAATTAATGACATTATGACATTATACAATGACATTATTCAAACGTATCTCTGAACTGATTTTAACAGAGATTTTGAAACTGATTCAAAGGATGAAATATTATTTACCAAAATAAAATGTACAATACATTCATTGTTCTATTCCCAATATTGTTTAAAAGTATATTTTCAGCAAAATATAAGTAGTTAGTATTTTTTACTCAATATTTATAATTTTCATTATCATGCATGTGTTTTTTTTTTTTTTTTTATATGGCAAAATCATCTAATTTTAGCTTTCTCACACTGCCCAAACCTCCGTGTGACCTTTTACTCCGAGTGAAAGGGTCAATGTCCTGTTGCACACTTATTTCTCTCTGCATTTGGAAACCGAGCTGCAAGAACAAAAGCCTCGCAACTTGTTTTTATTACATAGCTGTCGTGTGTAACTGTTTTTGCTGTTCGCTTGAATGACCGGGTAAGCTATTGTTTGACAATTTGGAGAAGAATGGCTTTCTCCCCTCCCCATTTCATGAATGCAGGCCAGTACTTAAGTGTTTGTTTTGGTGTTACGTAGAGCTTGGCTGGCACTGTCAGAGCTTGTTTCGTTTGCCCAATGAGCCAAATGCTTTCATAATCTTAAGTTTTGTCTTTGTCTCTGTTTTCTCTCTGCAGTCGGGCCGTATAGATAAGGCCTACCCTACAGTATGTGGCCACACTGGTCCTGTTCTGGACATTGATTGGTGCCCTCACAATGACCAGGTCATCGCTAGTGGATCTGAGGACTGCACCGTGATGGTATGTCACCCTTTCTCTCTTGACTTCCATACATCCACTGTCATCATTTAAACTGATGCCAATTTTAACATTGAGATTGATGTGCAAACAGAAGCTCGGGTAGGTCAAAAACACAGTACAATACAATACGGCAATCACAGACATTCGCATTCGGACGGGATTAGATTTCTCAGAGGTTCCTGAAAAACACTAGGAAATTTGCCCTGGAATTTTTACTGAGGTTGTGTGAAAAACACAGACCGATTCGGACAGGATTAAAAACATAAAGGATGTCTGTGAAACACAAAGCGTCCCCCTAGAAAACTAGTCCCGTCCGAATAGGGTAAATAAAATCAAAAATATTTCTAAGAAAAAAAATTTATTTTTAAATTGTACAATTCACTTTTGAATTGTATTGTATGTATAAATTTAAATAATGTAATTTTGTAATCCATTCGTTGAGAGGATTTAGAGCTTGTTTATTGATGGGTGGATATGACCATTTCTAGATAAGTTTCTTTGAATAGCCAGCATCACAACTCTACCCACCCATTGAGTCCATGTGTGGCTGGCAAAGTCCGCACCATGACTCATGCGAACGGCAGTAGATCAGATCACAGCATAACTGAAGGCTTGCTCTTCTGAACTGTTTTAGATTAGTTTAAGCCCAGGCTGAAGTCATTGAATCAGCAGTTACTATTTTATAGTTCTGTCTACTATTTTTAGAGGTCAGTCTGGCTGACTCTGGCTCTATTTACCACACTACTAGACCTTCTTTGGCCAGTGTGAAGAAAAAAACAGCAACTCCAGTGCTTGTGTACGTGTAACGAGTGTGCAAGTATTGCGTATAATAGGACACTGTCTCTTGCCCGCTCTCTTGGGGAATACAGAGGTCAGGGAAGTTGATGATTCCTGCTGTTTTGCTCTGTCCTATCTTCCCAGATTCATAACATCTGAAACCTATTCAGTGGGGCTGAGCATTGACACAAAATTCACAATTCCATTTTGATTCACAAGCTTTCAATTTTGAGTCAATGGCAAAAAAATAAGAAATCCCTCTCAATGTTGTAAACTATACAGGGAACCCCAGTTGGTACATCACTAAAATATTAACGGTTACATTTTTTTTTGTGGGCTACTTTCTTTTAAATTACACATTGTTTTTATAATAATATAATGCGTGTTAAATGACATAATTTGTTTCTAGATGTTTAATAAAAAATAAAGAAAATTGGTGGCTGCCATAAAAACATGAAGGATTTATTCAAACACACATTAAATATTGAAGAACAGGTTAAGTAAAAATTCAACAAATATGCAATAGTGCATATACACTCACCTAAAGGATTATTAGGAACACCTGTTAAATTTCTCATTAATGCAATTATCTAATCAACCAATCACATGGCAGTTGCTTCGATGCATTTAGGGGTGTGGTCCTAGTCAATACAATCTCCTGAACTCCAAACTGAATGTCAGAATGGGAAAGAAAGATGATTTAAGCAATTTTGAGTGTGGCATGGTTGTTGGTGCCAGACGGGCCGGTCTGAGTATTTCACAATCTGCTCAGTTACTGGGATTTTCACGCACAACCATTTCTAGGGTTTACAAAGAATGGTGTGAAAAGGGAAAAACATCCAGTATGCGGCAGTCCTGTGGGCGAAAATGCCTTGTTGATGCTAGAGGTCAGAGGAGAATGGGCCGACTGATTCAAGCTGATAGAAGAGCAACTTTGACTGAAATAACCACTCGTTACAACCGAGGTATGCACCAAAGCATTTGTGAAGACACAACATGCACAACCTTGAGGCGGATGGGCTACAACAGCAGAAGACCCCACCGGGTACCACTCATCTCCACTACAAATAGGAAAAAGAGGCTACAATTTGCTCAAGCTCACCAAAATTGGACAGTTGAAGACTGGAAAAATGTTGCCTGGTCTGAGTCTCGATTTCTGTTGAGACATTCAAATGGTAGAGTCAGAATTTGGCGTAAACAGAATGAGAACATGGATCCATCGTGCCTTGCTACACTGTGCAGGCTGGTGGTGGTGGTGCAATGGTGTGGGGGATGTTTTCTTGGCACACTTTAGGCTCCTTACTGCCAAGTGGGCATCGTTTAAATGCCACGGCCTACCTGAGCATTGTTTCTGACCATGTCCATCCCTTTATGACCACCATGTACCCATCCTCTGATGGCTACTTACAGCAGGATAATGCACCATGTCACAAAGCTCGAATCATTTCAAATTTGTTTCTTGAACATGACAATGAGTTCACTGTACTAAAATGGCCCCCACAGTCACCAGATCTCAACCCAATAGAGCATCTTTGGGATGTGGTGGAACGGGAGCTTTGTGCCCTGAATGTGCATCCCACAAATCTCCATCAACTGCAAGATGCTATCCTATCAATATGGGCCAACATTTCTAAAGAATGCTTTCAGCACCTTGTTGAATCAATGCCACGTAGTAAGGCAGTTCTGAAGGCGAAAGGGGGTCAAACACAGTATTAGTATGGTGTTCCTAATAATCCTTTAGGTGAGTGTATTTAGCAAAATGCTCCTCTCAAAGTTAATTTTTATTTATTTATCAAGCACACATTTATTGGATGAGAGGCGCATCTTCAGAGTTTTGTTCATTCATCAACTGAAAACAGCATCGAATGAAAGATCGATTATTAGGATTTAAGAATTGATATCGGATCTTCAAAATGAGAATTGATTAAAACTGAGAAATCAATATTTATTTTTACCCAGCCCTAATATTGAGGTATAGACAGACATGCTGGAGGGTAATTTCAGTAGTGACCTATAATGTTTTTATGAGACAACGATGTTGATGTTAATGACATTGAACAGATCAGTGTCTATGTAAAGGAATATTGTACACTCATCTAGTCTATTACACAGTTAAGAGGTCAAATTACAGAACATATTTAAACGTAAAATGTTGCGGTTTTCTAATCAGAATCAAATGTTTCGAATAGCTGTTCATAAATGCTGAGAATAAGCAATATGTAGAGGGAGACTAAACTAAGTTAAAGAGAGAGCCTTTTAAAAAATCGCTTGCTGATATTACTATCTCTGTCATATACATGATCTTTTAACTTTATACTTTGAATCCTTGTGATAAAACTCTGCTGGAATCCTTTGTTTGCCCTCTGCTGCCACCTTCAGGCAAACTAATGTAAGTGTAGAAGTTATACAAAATGACTTAATCAAATTTTGGATTCTAATGTAATTAATATTAACAGCTATGTTTGATTTGGTATTTATTCATATTTTGAATTGGCATTTTATTTTTTTTATTTTATAAATGTTTTTGTTTAAATTTGAGTAATTTAGCTATGCTTTGTCATTTTTATTAGTTTTTTTAATTTTTCTGTTCTGCTTTTTGTTTTTGGTAATTTAGTACTTCAGCTTGAACCTTTTTAATTTTTTTCAGTTAGTTGCCAAGGCAGCATTTATAATTTTCATTTAAGTTCATCATCTAATATTTATATAAATATATATATTTTTTTATTTCAGCTTTAAAAGCGATTTTGTAATAGTTTTAGTTAACGATAACTGATACACTGTCATGTATCTTTGCACGTATGAGATTTTAAAATGTGAATATATTTTTATGTTCTCAGGTGTGGCAGATCCCAGAGAATGGTTTGGTGACCTCCTTGGCCGAGCCAGTGGTGGTGCTGGAGGGTCATTCTAAAAGGGTGGGAATCATTTCCTGGCATCCAACCGCCCGCAACATCCTCCTCAGCGCAGGTGAGAAGCGTCACCTGATCCTGCGAAGAAAAGGAAACTATTGATAGAAACCGTAATAGAGGAGACGTGAAATAATGGGGAAAAAGAGTGGGGAATGGTTCAGGAAGTTAGGCGCGTCAGTCTCTGACATGTTTATCTTTTGAATGTTCTGTATGTATACATTAATGTAATGTATCCAGTTCAGTATCTGTCAAAACACTTAAATGGAAAAAACAACTCCAGCTGCTTTTTAATAAATAGTCATGATTATTTCCCCATCACATGAGGTTTTTTTTCCCCCGGGTTTGTCTGCAGGCTGTGATAATGTGATTTTCGTCTGGAATGTGGGCACGGGAGAGTCCATTATCACCCTGGAGGATATGCACCCTGACATCATCTTCAGCGCCTGTTGGAACCGCAATGGCAGTCTCATCTGCACTGCCTGCAAGGACAAGAAGATCCGTGTCATCGACCCACGCAAAGAGGAGATCATTGCGGTAAGTGCTTGCTTTTCTGAAGTGAATAGGATAATAGCTTTTATTTGTAAACTTCGAGTATAAAAGTTTCCGAAATAAATAGACTGAAATGTTTCTCTGGGTTTAGTTTTTCTCAGTTGAAGTGATGTATATTGATGCGTTTACTTGATCTGAAAAGTATTTGGCTGCTCAGTTTTTGAACGAATGCGAGCAGTGTTGTGATTTTATGGTGTGTCTCGCTGACAGGAGAAGGACAAGGCCCATGAGGGTGCCAGGCCCATGAGAGCCATTTTCCTGTCTGACGGCAAAGTGTTCACCACTGGATTTAGCCGCATGAGCGAGAGACAGCTCGCCCTCTGGGATCCGGTAAGTTGCCATGGAAACCACAGATAAATTTCATTCTAACACCTGCTCATAAATAAATGCAAAGAAATGCACTTCAGGCTTGACTAAATAAGAACTCAAGGAACTATTCACTACACAACTTTTAACATCTGAAGAGGCATTACAGAGAAAAGCTGGGCATCGTACACTAAGAGACCATGCACTACCTTTCAAGTCATTATGAACACCACAAAATCATGCAGAAATGCATGCCCTTTTGCTAGGAGTCACGTGTCAAATGTGTTCTAAAATCAGCTCAAAATATGACACGTTTGATATCCTCAGACTGGATGGAATCAAACTTTGAAGCTAAAAAAAGTCTGTGACCATCATACACTACACAATTTTCTGTGAAATCTGTAGACTGGCCCTAACTTTCGCTAGCATCAAGTTTTCCACACTGTCATTCTGGGCAAAAGTCATGTAGTGTATTCCGGCTTTAACTTATTCTGATTATGCTTTCTGGATAAAGAAAATAACTATTAATTGCAGTTCCTGACATAAGTGACATTTAATGGTCCTAATGTAATTAGACTATACATTTTCTCTGTTTGTCTTTCAGGAAAATATGGAGGAGCCAATCTCTGTCCATGAGATGGACACCAGTAACGGAGTCCTCCTGCCCTTCTATGATCCCGATACTAATGTGGTCTACCTGTGTGGAAAGGTAAACGCAGCACATACAGTACCGTTTAAAAGTTTGGGGTCTGTAAGATTTTTATTTTTTTTGAAAGAAATTAATACTTTTGTTCAGCAAGGATGGATTCAATTAATTAAAAGTGACAGAAAAGACATTTATAATGTTACAAGGGATTTCGGTTTCAATTAAATGCTGTAATTTCTTTCTATTCATCAAAGAATCCTGGAAAAAATATATATCAGTTTCAACAAAAATATTAACTGTTTTTAACATTGATAATAATAAGAAGAAATGTTTCTTGAGCACCAAATCATCATATTAGAATGAATTCTGAAGGATCATGTGACACTGAAGACTGGATTAATGATGCTGAAAAGTAGTAATATTTCACAATATTACTGATTACTGTATTTTGGTCAGATAAAAGCAGCCTTTGTGAACATTAGAGACTTCTTTCAAAATGCCAAAGCAATCTTGCCAACCCCACACTTTTGAATGGTAGTGTACACCTGGATATTTAGATTTTAGGTATTATGTTTTATGGACATGGTACCATGATCATAACATGGGTTTTTAGCAGGGCTGCACAGAAATTATGGGCCGAAAATGGCATTTTTGCCCAAAAGAGAATAGAAAGTCAAAAATATATGCTGCCTCGCCCCTCAGTATTTTACTCACGCAGAATTTTTGTAACTTTGCGAGCAACTTTTAGTCTCTGACTGACCTGAGGTTTTGTTTCTAATAGGGTGACAGCAGCATCCGTTACTTTGAGATCACGGACGAAGCTCCCTTTGTCCATTACCTCAGCACCTTTACCACTAAGGAACCTCAGAGGGGCATGGGATACATGCCCAAGAGAGGGCTGGATGTCAACAAGTGTGAGATTGCAAGGTATAGCAACAATAATTATTATGCAAGTTAACAGATGTATGTGTATGTGTAATATTTCTTTTCTTTTTTTTTCACCATAAGATTTTTATAACGCATTGCATTTATTTTAATGATATAATGCTGTAAATAAATAATGTAAGTAAGTAAATTATGCTTTTTCGAATATTACTTTTTTTATGCAGTCTGTAATTAAAAATATAAAAGTTTTGAAAGCTCAAAGTGCATGACAAATAAAGTTATCGTCTCCTAAAAGAAAGAATCGATTCTAAACTGCTGAAATGAGTTGATGGTAATTACCTGTCTCGCTTCCTGTTACATACCTATGTAACAATGTAAACCATGTAAATCTGTGTAATGCCAGCCTATTGTCTTCATTCTACTTTGACCCGCCCTCAAACACTAGTAGTAGCTGAGGCCTGGAAGAGCTTTGTTCATGTTGTTGACATGTTGAGCAGACGCTGTTTTCAGCGCTGCAAATCCACTTTGCATGCACTTTAAAAGGATGAGGACTCGCGCTGGACTTGATATGGAAAAACCGACGCCATCATTCGTATCACTGTGCGATTAAGTGCAATGTGTATTATGAGAAAATTAAAGGGTTTATTGACCTTGGGTGCATATAAACCTATTGTATTTGTAGTAGACCTCCAAAACAAAATGAGCCTTTAAAATAGCATAACTTTACCATAGCATCACTTTAATGATTGACAAATTGAGAGAAAAATCTGCTTAAATGTCATAAAAATGTCTCGATGTAATGCAAAATGAACAAAAAATACCTATATATTTATATGTATCTTGATTTTTATTTTATTTTAGGGTGAAATATGACCTAAATGTTTGTTTATAAGATTCTTTTTAGATTTTGGATTTTGGTTGTTTTTATTTTATGTCGTTTATGTAGTCTCTAGGTTTTTTTTTTTTATAATGTAGTCTGATATTTTGAATGTAAACTTTGTACTACTGCTGTTTATCAACACCAATGCATGCTGGGAAGATGGAAGTTTCCCAGTCCACCCAAAAGAGGGCAGCACTAGACCATGTTAACAAAGGGCTGCAGGATCTTTCAGATTAAGATTGATAAGATTTAGGTTTGGTGGTATCAAATGTGCTTAAATAGTTGCATGGTGTGGTGTTTTTTGTTTTTGTTTTTTTTTTTCATCTTGCACCCAGTTCTGTAATGTTTTGACTTGCCAAATGAGTCATGCACTAACGTTTGCTACCCTTCTGAACAAGTTATAATAGACTTGTGTGCTTGTGTGTGTTCTCAGGTTTTACAAACTGCATGAGAGAAAGTGTGAGCCTATCATCATGACCGTGCCAAGAAAAGTGAGCCTTTTGATTTGGTTTTACTATTTTGTTTTTAAGAGTATAGCAATACTGCATATCCTGAGCCACAACTTCCTCCTGCTTTGGCTTTTGTTTTCTGGCATTGTCAAAGAGCAGTTCTATTAGTTTACCGGACCCTGTTGTTTTCAGAACTGGTTTTCGGTTTGATTTTATTTAGTAACACTTCTCCACTGCAGTAGCCTGATGTCGTCATACTCAGATTCTAGTCAGAATATGAGTCTGATACTGCTCCATTGGGCTGTGATTTTATGAGGCGCGTTTCAACCGAACCAGGAAAGAGGAAGTTGTAGGTCTATCCAATTGAGTGCAGAGCAACGGAGCGACGCATAGTCGTCAACAGAACTCAACTGCACACACGCATCATATAAAGCCTGCCCAGATGATTTCATTGGTCCGAACAGCTCTGGTTCGAGCATAGTTGCTCCACAACAGATCTAAGTCCAGACCGAACTTCCCGACTTCAAATGTTGTGGGCGTGGCTAAGTTCGGCTGGCATCCAGGCTACCAACGCAGGTCTCTCTTAACGTGTTTTTTGCTTTAAACCGCAGTATGTTTGTACCATCAACATCTATCACCATAGCTATGTCCGAAATGCCCCAAGTATATATTTAAATAGGGCACTATTTGAGGGGACAGCCATTTGTAGTGGTGTATGAAACCATAGTGAACATTATTGAGTGCACTCATTCTATCCTATAATGCATCGCAATAACAAGTGTACAACCAGTATACACTTAATGGCTAGAGAATACCCATAATGCACTGTGAGCGATTCATTGCCCAATGAATTTCCGCGTCTTGCTAAAAGATGGCACCCACAGGTGAATCATCCATCCCCCAGTTTTCCAAACCACTTCAGCGTAATATCATAGAGGTATAAATTCCTTTTTAATTGATTAATTAAATAGTTTAATTAAGGTTTATACATGCAAGTTTCCAGGACCGAGTTCAAGATGAATCTTTTCATTACCAGTTTCAAATGATTATTAAACATAAAGCACAAACTATGCAAAAGAGGCAGACCTTCCGGCACACACGGTGTCCAAATTCACTTACTCGTTTTCAGTCACTCCTTCAACTGGGCTATATTAGTGGAGTAATGTAGGAAATGGTGAATTGGCGTATAGGGGGCGATTTCAAACACAGCTCATGAGTTATGATGACAACTGTTTACCACTGCACCTAGGCAACAATGCTGGAGAAGTCATCGTCAAAAATAGAAAGCGTTGTTCCTTTCAACTTTTTGCTGATATTGGAGTCTCTTTGCTTTTAATGAGGATTCAAAAATAAGAGTTAAGAGTTTTGGGCCAGTGTTTGTCAAAGATTTTCATTGGCCAAACATTTTAATATTCACTGAAAATCTTTATTTTAATTTAACACATTGTGTTAAAGTATATATGCTCTTTGACAATGCCATTTATAGAAATTATTTTAATATGCTAATTTTGTGCTACGTTTTTTCAGGATTCTTTGATAAAAAGAAAGTTCAAATCAACAGCATTTATTTGCTACATAAGAGTATTACATTTCACACAAAAACAATTCTTACTGACCCATGCTGGTCTTTATATTGCATTAAATGATTTTTAGTTTATTAGTAAAAACAATTAACATTTAATAAAAATTATATAAATATTGTTTCAAAAACACATCAAAATACATGGCCAATGTTTTCACTGCCTTGACCACAAAAGATTGATCAAGAGCCATACATTCAGAAAACAGCTTTCACACCAACCAAGAAACTGAACTCTTTATCTGCATCCCGGTTGTTAATATTCCAATGTTTTGCATGATTTATATCCTGCATATCCTAACAACTAATAACACACTTTCTTCCATCAGTCGGACTTGTTCCAGGATGACCTTTACCCTGACACGGCAGGTCCAGACGCCCCCCTGGAGGCTGAGGACTGGATTGATGGGAAGAATGGAGACCCTATCCTGATATCCCTGAAACATGGATACGTGCCAGGCAAGAACCGCGATCTCAAAGTGGTCAAGAAGAACATCCTAGACAACAAGATGAGCAAGAATACAGAGAATACCGCCCCTGCCATCAAGACTGCCACCTCCACGCCATCTATTGTGAGTGGCACTCTTGATTTATTGACTTATTCCTGTTCAGTTTATCATCCACCAGTTTATCACTTTTTTACTTTTTCCCGCACTTTTTCCTTTGTATTTCCTTCTCAAATTTTACACAATCCCCATTCTCTGCCCAAAATTCCTTGATAAATATATAACAATTTCTTTATTTGCACTGCGCTGCATTTGTGACCTACATGCAGCTAAATGATTGTATAGTTCAAGGCTAACTTCCCTTTTTGGCTTGCATATAGTGTTTTTATAGCTTTAAAGATGTTCTACAGCAGAACCAACCCCCAACCAGATGCCTGTTTAACCACATGACAGCAGCCCCACATGTGTGTCCTGCCCTCTAAACCAAGCTCTCTGCACTCAGGGCTGTAATCATAGGAGCCAGTGCTCTGCCTTACAAACACACCAATGTTAGCTGCTATTCATCACACCCAAAGATTTTCCTAAATACAAATGCTTCTTGATTATTTGATTATGTTGCAATAATAATAATAATAATATAATGCTTGTTGGTATTGTTAACTATTAAAATTTGTTTTCGTTAATTGAATTAAAAACGAACATTAGACATATTGCCTTGAAGCACTAAAATTGCTGAAATAAAATTAAGCTAAATAGAAATAAAAAAACTAATAAACATGGCAAAATCGCATGACACAATTACTAAAATTACAATTTAAAATAAGGAAAATATAAAAAATAAAAGCTATTTCAAAATATTAAAGGAGCCTTTTAATGTTTTCCTTTAATGGTCTCTGCAGATCTTATACAAGCACAAACAAAGTTAGAAAGCTCATAGTCTTCCACTATGATTTATTGATACCGATTGATACCGATTTATTCTGTAGACCTGCCTAAAATGCCTCGGACGTTCAAGGAGTAATCGACTTCGATCATGTCACAAATTCGCAATGTGAAATATTAGCATAATGCTCGTCCAAAGGCAAACGCAAAGAGAAGATGAGGCTTCAGTGAATTGTAGTGCAGTGAAATGTGCACAGTGTATTTTACACAGGACAGCTTACCTGAACCTCAGAGAGTAGACGTTCCACATGATCATCTGCATTTTCAGAATCTGACTCTGGCTCGGGGTTAGTTCACCCAAAAATTTAAATTCTGTCATTAATTACTCACCCTCATGTCGTTCCAAACCCGTGACACCTTCGTTCATCTTCGGCACACAAATGAAGATATTTTTGATGTAATCCGAGAGCTCTCTGACCCCTCCATAGACAGCAATGTAATTACCACTTTCAATACCCAGAAAGGTAGCCGTTAAAATAGTCCATGTGACTCCAGTGGTTCAACCTTAATTTTACGAAGCGACAAGAATACGTTTTGTGCACAAAACTCTTTGTATTGGCCAGCTCCTGCGTCAGCAATAACATGCATGCGTTGTGATGCTCATGTGAACAGCGTCGGTCAATACAGAGCTTGCGTTCTGACGTAGACCCCGGAAAGCACTGCACTGCGTAAACAGCGTAGAAGACTGACACAGAACTGTAGACATTTTTGAATAAAGTAGTTATTTTTGTCTGTTTTTTGGGCACAAAAAGTGTTCTTGTTGCTTCATAGAATTAAGGTTGAACCACTGGAGTCACATGGACTATTTTAACGGCTACCTTTCTGGGTATTGAAAGTGGTAATTACATTCCTGTCTATGGAGGGGTCAGAGAGCTCTCGGATTACATCAAAAATATCTTCATTTGTGTGCCGAAGATGAACGAAGGTGTCACGGGTTTGGAACGACATGAGGGTGAGTAATTAATGACAGAATTTTAATTTTTGGGTGAACTAACCCCGAGCCAGAGTCAGATTCTGAAAATGCAGATGATCATGTGGAACGTCTACTCTCTGAGGTTCAGGTAAGCTGTCCTGTGTAAAATACACTGTGCACATTTCACTGCACTACAATTCACTGAAGCCTTATTTTTGTAAAATTCTGTCATTAATTACATGGCATATGGGCTATTAATTTATCTATTTAAGTGATGTTCCAATGATTCGCAGAAAAACAGGAAACGGCTAAACCATGTTTAGCTACTACTAGTTTTTTTTTAAATGTATATGGCAGCTGAGTTCAAGCTTAAAGGTGCAGTGTGTGAATTTTAGCGGCATCTAGTGGTGAGGTTGTGAATTGCAATCACAAACCGCTCACCCCTCCCTTTCGAAGCACATAGAGAATCTACGGGGGCCAACACAGGACAAAAATGTGGTCGTCGGAGAGAGAAGTTTGTCTGTTTAGGGCGACTGTAGAAATATGACGGTGCAAAAAGGCGATTTCACTGTAAGGGGACCCACAGTGTCTGTAGATAGAAATGGCTCATTCTAAGGTAATACAAACATAATGGTACATTGCATTTCTGCCAATAGATCCTCATAAATACTACACACTGCAACTTTAAGTGACTTTATTAAGAACTTATTTTAGATATTGAAATTGGAAAACTATGTGGTTGTCATTGTGGTACCCATTTGTTATTAAAGGCAAAACTCATAGGCAAGAACCTTTTGATTGGATAATTCCTGCAGTGATTAATATGTTTCAGCGGATGGCAACATGCTATTTATTCTTAAAAGACATCCTGTGGTCATGGAAAATATGTCACTGCAGGCCTGTTTACACCTGGTCACTTCATGCATTTTCTCTGATCGGATGGCTATCCAATCGTGAAAAGACAAGGTGTAAATGGTGAAACGCATTTGAGACTGATTTTAATCCAGTCACTCAAACACCTTCAGGAGGTTGTCTGGGCTGCATTCCAGATGAAACTGAACAAGTTGAAACCACATATGCAAATTTTACTCCTCCCAACAATGCTAATAAATAAACGTGTGAGAGCGTGTTATAGGCTATTTGTCATGTTATAGTCAGATATGGCCGCGCTAAAGCAGCACGCATCACTAGCTCTTCAGCAAACTGCCACAAATGAAAGTGAAAGTAAGTCGCAGACGCTCCATACACAATAATCATCATTAAAAGTAAAGAAACTAGTGCTTATGCCACTATGTCTCCTATTGCGGCCTTTGTTTTTGAAGTTAGCTGTTGATCAATAAAATGCAGCTCATGTTTGTTGATTTTGGTGATGTGAACTCCATTACATCTGCATATAGTGTGGGAATTGAAGATCGGATTTATATCCGTTTTGTGGAGACACATTTGTGACCAAGTGTAAATGGAATCTTTGTCATAAATCAGATAACTGATCAGTAAAAATGCATTAAGTGACCAAGTGTAAATGGGCCCAGCGTTTCAAAAGGGTCAAATTATTGGCCTGCACCAAGCAAATAAAATAAGGAGATCGCTGAAATGATTAAAATTGGACTAAGAAATGTCCGGCACATTATTAAAACCTGGAAGGATAGCGGTGAATAATCATCACGTCAGAAAAAATGTGGTCAGAAAACAATCCTGAATGGCCATGATCTGAGCTCACTTAAACGTTTGGTGAAGTCAAATTGTTGAAAATCGCCAGTTGAACTCACAGCAATGTTTAATAGTAAAAGTAAGAGCATTTCCACATGCACTACGCAACAAGAATTCAAATGATTGGGAATGAACAGCTTTGTGGCCTTAAGAAAGCAGCTTGTTAGTGAGGCTAATCGTAAAAAAGGCATCAGTTTGCTAGAAAGCATAAAGATTGGACTCTGCAGCCAAAAAAAAGTTGAAAAGCGTCATGAGTCCAGATTTTCCCTGCCTTAGAGTGATGGGAGCATAAGGTAAGAAGAGATGCAGATGAAGTGATGCACTTATCATTCATAGTCCCTACTGTACAAGTTTGCGGAGGCAGTGTTATGATCTGGGGTTGCTTCACTCTGTCAGGCCTAGGTTAAGCAACATTGTGTGGCTCTAAAATGAGGTCAGCAGAATATACTGAATGACCATGTTTTTCCCACCAGTGGATTTTTTTTTTCTCTGATGGCACAGGCATATTTCAAGACAGCAATGCCTGGATTCATCAGGCTCTAATTGTGAAAATGGTTCAAGGAGCATTTTCACACATGGATTGGCCACCATAGAGTTCTGATCTTTACCCCATTGAGAATATTTGGGATGTGCTGGAAATAGGGATGCACCGATACCACTTTTTTTCAGACCAAGTACAAGTACTTATATTTGGGTACTTGCCGATACCGAGTACTGATACTTAATAGTACTTAATAATACCATTACAGTTCTTATAACAATGTTTTATTTTCATCAGATGTTTTTCACTTTCTGACTAACAAAGTAAATACACATATTGATGGTGTTGCTGACATTTTAATATTCAACTTGGTGTTTTCCTAAACAAATATGGCACTGCTGCCCATTTCACATAAATGTAACCTGTAACATTCAGTGGATTCCAGTACCACACAATATAGTAGCAGAACAACTGAATTAAATTATTATGTTATCATAGCCATACAGCCCTTTTCGGAAAAGTGAGAGGCAGGATCTTTTTGATGAAAAGAAGCTTCTCTGCATTATCAGCTATGAGCCGGTTTCTGTTTTCATCTACAATGTGTGTCACTGAGCTAGGGATGTGCTAGACTAGTCGATTAAACGCTAGTGCTGCTGCAAGACGACTTGGAAAATACTAGTCGTTTACATTTTTTGGGCACATTTAAGGTTTTGCTTTAAATATATATATTTTTTACAAAGGCTATGTTTAAATTACTGTCGTGTAAACGTTTTATCTTGAAATTAATATATTATTTTGAAAAGTGTATATTTGCAGCAAAACAAAATCATTTAATTTTACCTCAGGTTTTGCATGCGTTGGTTTTCTCTGGCGCTCGCGGAGGCTTCAGATAAATCTCCACTCGGGTGAAGGAGGATTTTGAAAGCTTACGCACAACTTTTCCATTTCCTTTTGGGTTTATACTCGCCGCGTCCGCACTAGTGCTCGGGTGTGCGCGGAAAAAATTATGCCATATTATGGCAGTCGTGCGCTTTGAGAGCACGAGACCCCTTTGCACTTGGCGCGGCGGTGTGCGGGTGTGCACGGCGAATTATGTAACTTTCCGCGCGGCTCCGCATCCGAAGATGCGTTGCCATAAAGTGGTATCGGGTGCGGTTGTATCGGGGTAGTTTTACGAGTATGAGTACTTCACAGCAGTATCGTACCAACACCCGAGTACTGGTATCGGTATCGGTGCATCCCTAGCTGGAGAAGACTTTACACTGTCATTCGCCTCTCCCATTCTTAGCACAAGATATCGGTGAAAAATAATTGCAAGTGGACTGAAATAAAAGTTGCGACATTGCAAAAGTTAATCAAAACAATGCCACAGCAAATACATGCTGTAATCAAAGTTCAAGGTGGTCCAACAAAATATTAGTGCCCCCCCTTTTTATTGCCAGGGCAATGCACAAAACAACATTTGTTGTTGCTGTTGTTGTTTTTTTGATACTGAGAGAATTGTTCTTAACATTTTGTCTTTGCTTTTTTTTGTTCCTCAACAGAAAAGTGAAGCCAAGCTGGATGAGGTTTTGAAAGAAATGAAATCTCTCAGAGAGCTGGTCAGCAGTCAGGAAAAAAGAATTGCCCAACTTGAGGAGCAGTTGTCTAAAATGGACATCTAAAGGGACCCTGTAATCCCCTCCCCCTTCTATTCAGGATATCCCATTGGCCAGGTGGGCGGGACCCGTCACTGCCAATCATCATGACAGCGTTCCGTCTGAAGCCTGCCTTGCAAAGACTCCAACCAACATTCCAAGATGATCAATTATTCCTTTTGCAATCCCCAAAACCTGTTTTACACCTCATAGCCGTTTGGAAAACTATAAACGCCTTCAGTTTATTTCAAAATTTGACCCGTTTAGCTTTTACTCCAAATCTCACTCCAAATCTTTCTGCAATGGCTGTTTTATCTGGTGTTCTTGAACGGTCTTAAGTTTTTTGTTTTGTTTTTCTTATTAAAAGTTGTGACCAAGAAGATTGCATTATGAAGCAGTTACATGAACTTGATGAGCTCAAAGTAGCCATCAGTATTGCAGTTCCTCTCTCGCCCTTCTGAGTTGCCAAATTTACAGAGGAGTTATTCGCCTCCCTGACAGTATTTGACTAGCTTTTCATTTTGTACTTATAAGGGACAAAGCAATATGCTAGAAATGCAAGGAGAGGAAATCATTGGAACCATTTGTCATTGTTATAGGTGTCTTTCTAAAGAATAAAAAATAAAATAAAGATTTTAATCAACCTGTCAAACATGTATAGTTGAAAAAAGTTTACAAAACATTACTGGAAAACACACAGGTGCTCTAAAAAAAAAAACCATTACAGATGTTTTTGTTATTCAGGTACCCATGTATGTATTAAGATAAAATAATCAAAATAATTCTGGTTCTGGCAGTTGCCATGCGGTTCTCACCGCTCCAAACACTTTCTCGATGGCCACAGTTGCTCATCATAATGGTAAATGCAAGCCAAACATGAGGATATAAGCTCAGAACAAAACGCCCATAGATGTTCATTAGCTTTAGCAGCAAAACTTGTTCATTGCTTTACCGGCTTGATAGCTTTTACTCTGACTTTGTTCTAGTCAGACATCGTTCAGGTCTAAGAAACACCCTTAGGTTTGCTTTGCTTTCTCATCATTTCCTTCAAATCGCGTCTTGAGTTGTGCCATCCATACCATCTCAGAAACCAAGCTTTCAATTGAATCTCAACAGCTTTGTCTGTACATACATCTGCAGTGTATTGTAGACCATGACTACCAGCAAAATGAGTCATGCTTGACTTCCTTTTCCTAATGTCATTTTGCGACGCGCTGTGTCTGCTCTCCTAGCCAAGCAGAACCAATTCTCTCAAGGGGCGGTTCACGTCTAGATAAACCTTTTTACGGTTGTATTATGTGTGCCACAAGATTGAGGTGATGACAACTGGAGTTTTTAAAAAAAAAATAGTTTGGCTATGTATTTTTTTTCATGCCAAGAAGAGAGGAAACTGTGATTCTGTTGATCAGATTGCTCTGGCTACATCCTTCATCAGAATGCTCTCGTGATTTTCATTTTGACACTTCTACATATCTAATTTCTGTTTGCATCACTGTCTAGTGCCTCTTTCATAGGTTCTGAAAAGCACCTTCCCTCCTCCACACGCTTTTTAGTCTAAAATAGCCTCCACCTTCTCACAAGTCTTCAGTTCTGCAGCAACAACTCAGTACCTCTGTCATTTGCTCGCTTTTGCTTTCTTCTTGGGTGGGTTTTAAAGTGAAGGGTTTGAAAACGTAGGGACCGTGTTTATGGGTACAGATGTGCCAAGCTGGATCAACTTCAGGATGTGTGATGGATCCTTATTGAGTGTTTAAGAGGCCTCAGGAGGCATGTGTGATGCTGCCTCAAGTGTGTGGTTTCAAACGAGTGAATGAATGAAGTGATAAGGGATTTAGGTAGGTTGAAAAGATAATGCAAGAAGAAGGCTGGGTGGAAGTGATTTATTTTGATGCTTTGTAAATAAGTTTTTTAGATTTTCTTTTCATTTGTTTCTTTGGCTGTCCATCATTTGGAGTTTGATTTTAAGGAAATTCACCCCCCCCCCCCTGCCATCATTATGCACACTGTGAGCCTTTTATGTGTCCGATGATAAAAATCGAAAGGAAAGATATCTAGAAATTCAATTCTGTGCATAACTGTTCCATTTTTGTTCATTCGTCTGCTTCAAGTATAAAGAGTCTTACTGATTACCAGGAAAATAAAAAAAAATAAACTGAAATTTTGGCATTCGTCTCATTTATTTTCTCTAATTATAAAACGTCTCTTTGTGGAAGCAAGGTTTTAGCTTACTATTTTAGAGGAACTAAGATGTGATATTTAAGTATCTCTCTTGCTCACTCGTGTTTGCGTCAGAGTTTGTGAGCCTCGGCTTTAGTCTGACGCTTCATGAGGTTTGACTTCCTGTATTTGTGCATTGAGTAGGTTTGAGACATTGCGTTGTGAGTATGTGAGGGGACCTGACTTTTCAATCGAACTCCAGATCAAGACCCTGACGACAGTAGAAACCGATGGTACGTAGTTTTGTTTTCAATTTAAATTTAGTCTTAAATTCAATTGTCTACAATTGCAATGTTTATATGGTGTGGAGAGTACATGGTTAAATATCTGCAAGGAAATTGTTAAAGATCGAAATTTGGGAAAGTGTTACCATGACCGTAACCATAATACATTTTAAATTGATATGTAAAGAGTTAATAACAGTATAGCAATGACAAAAGGAAATATTTCATCCAAAAATGGTCTGACCACATGCTCAACCTGCCACATGAGCTTGCCAAAGTTCGAACAACTTGTTTAAATGTTACGACAATGTGTTTTGTTCTTTCATTTATTGATTTGGTCTCATTGTCTGAAGGTTCCTCTCCACTGACCATTCTTCATATCTAAAGGGGAATAACCAGACAGTATATGAATATGCTTATGAATGGTTGTTATACTGGTGAAGACAATATTTGTGCGTCTAAACAATTATTGCAACATTCTGTCTTTTTTTGTGTGTGCACAGATGGCGATGGTGACTAACAGACTTGGGTGTTTACCCGTCCTTGTTTTGCTGCTGACTTTAAGTAGTTTGGTCACGTCAAGATATCTAAGGATGAAAAGGGAAACGGGTCACAGCACAACATCGATAAACAGCAGCGACACACACAGTACAACAGGCATAGCTGAAGCTGAGAATACAAGTAGCACCACTTTGGAAACTGAAACGGCTTTGAGTGCGTTGAAGATGGCAGAGGTTCCAACTGTAATAACGGATTTAAATGTCTTTACAGATTCTCCAGATTTGAACCACACCCAACAAACGTACCTTGCAGGAACCGAGAATCTGACAGTCCATCAGCCAACAGATAACGAGAGTAATTTGAACACCCAACTTCCCACAATAAGTAATACCAATGGTACTGGACACATTTCACAAGCAGGAAGTTCTACCCCCACACTTCCTGCATCGTTGGAGCCTGGTAAGGTAACAGAGAAGCAAATGACAGCAACAACTGCGAAAATGCCCACAGATACGAGAACGCATAACACTGTAGTTACCTCAACGGCCACTAAAATATCAACTACGTTAACAACCCACTCGTGTCCCACTGCCTCTTCTAAAGAGGACAAACTTATGAGACGCTGCCTCATCGCAATTGCCTCGATGGCTGCGTTGACGACCATCTTTATCGTTAGCACCATCTGTCTGGCTACAAAACTTTCGGGATACAGATACAGGCACAAGGCGCATCTTCTCCAGGAGACTGAGATGGTCTGCATTTCTGCCCTTATGAATGATACCGATCACCCTGTTCCAAAGCCAAGACGACACCCTAAAAGTAATGGAGCACTGATCCCGAATCCTGAGGATGGAGATCCTGACGGAGATAATCTTACTCTAAACAGCTTTCTTCCTGATACAGAGGGCCCTCTTTAGAAGTTTAGACCTTTAACCTGCTGTGTGGCACTGTATGCATGGAAATGTTTACTCTCTAACACTCTGGTTATTTTAAGTCAGTGCTCAGGTTTGACAGAAACCACACTTTAGAATGGTTTGCACTGTCAAAAAAATCAAAAAGGTACATTTTCAGACGATATCTGTGCAAGAGGGTTATCAGTGTCCCACACAATGATGTTTAATTGTCTGATTCCTGCCTTTTGAAGTGCCCTGCCTTTTTTTTTTTTTTTTGTTTCTTTTTTTATGTTGCTAGACTAGATCTAGCGTGTTATTGGTCTAGAATCGTTTGTTGCTGTTCTTTTTTTCATACTGGGATTTACTATAGCCGCCTTTCATGCTGTACTTAACTATGGATTACATTTATTTATTTTAATTCTAACGGTATATATACATTTACACTGAAAGGGAAAAAAAAACTAGCAAAGTGTACTTTTTTTTGCATTGCAAATTTTACACATGTAAATTTCACATATGGAATTAAGTCAAATCTACTTAACTAAGTTAGGTTAAATTAACAAAGAAAATAAGTAGCTTAATTTGGCCGGTTAAAGTTAGTTGAAGCAATACTCGGTTTCAAGTACATTTCACTCAAAAAATATAACATTGAATTAAGCCATACTTTTAATTTATATCATTTAGAAACAGCTAAGTAATTAATACAGTAAGTATTGTGTAGAGTTGACAGCATATCTACATAATAGAAATAGTGTGACCCGAACACAGAGATCTCAATTCTTGGTACACAATATCGGTAACATTCGTTGGATCATTTTTAAGTATGAATGTTTCATTTTGAGTAGAAAATGACCTCCAGATGTCACAAACAGCCACTAAACCTAACAACAAAAGCAATGACAAAACTGTGTGAATACAGCTGGAAAACAGTGAAAAATTCAAGTTTATTAATTATTCATGCCCCAGTGCATGATGGGAACACAAGTATCAGAAAGTTGGGTAAACTGTAAAAAAAATATTTGATCAATGTCATGGCAACATGTGTTTTTACATGGCTCCAACTCATTAAAAAAAAAAGTTGAAAATTGCTTAACTTATTTTGTTAAGTTATGCTCTTAACCTGCGCACCTTTTGAGAATTTTCTGAAAACGACCCAAATAAAAATGTCTGCAGCTCTTAAACCCTATGGTCTATATTCATAAATCTGGTCTTATTTTAAACTAGACACTTGAAATGTTACCCACGAGTCATAACTCAAAGTAGTATTGGAACAGAGTAAAACAAGGTAAAATATACATGTAAGGGACTCGCTTTTTTAAAAAAAATTTAATTCACTTGGGGAAAAATGAATGAGACTTTAATGTTAAACAAGATTCAACTCAGTTTAATGTGATTTAAGTTGAAATGAATTAAACATCCAAGTTGATTGTATTTAAAAAAAAAATTACAGTGTAGGTTTTACTTAATTTATATAATGAGGATATTTACGCTTTAATTTCTACAAGCTTAAATTGAGTACTAACCACAGAATCATTTTAATCAGTGGAACATTTATAATTGTTTGAATCTTTTTATGCAATCATTCTAGTGTTGAAATACTATACTGCTTTCTCCAAAGAGCTCATGCATTAGTGAGGTTTGGCAGAATATGTTGCTGAATATGTTCTATTCCTGCCTGTGGTTCAACCAGCGCTGTATAATTTACTCTAACAGAGTGATGTTGGAGATTATCACAGAATATAACATGTTATCATTGCAAAATTACATAAAATATATGCTTTCACAAGTTCCCAAAAAGAATTTTGCTTTTGTGCCGAAGTTGCACACTTTCCATTGTGTGAATAAAATAAAAAAAAAAGTCAACAAGATTAAATGTGAAAAACATTCTCTTCTCAGTGTTAGTGTCTTTTGTTTTAATTTTGTGATACGTTTGTATATAATTTGTTTTGTTTTATTTTATGCTGTATAATTGTGCCTTTTCTATGTATATTCTATATGTGTAGTCGACTCAATGTGTTTAAGCTCTTGATGGGTGAGCTTAATTAACCCAGTTATTCCCAACTCATTTAATAAATATTAAATACATTTTCAAGTCTATGTGAATGGTTGTATCCAACCCATTTTACTTCCGTAATGTGACGTACTGTAATTCCTTGATTTTATCCATTGGGAATAGATCGGGCTGTGAAAAGTGGGTATTGCATACCAGAATTGAACCAGACCGAACAAAAGTAAAAACAATGCATAATACCTAGCTATTTGACTTTTGATTAACATTATCCAATAGCCTGTATGGTCTGTAACATCACTAAGAAAATAAAGTTTCTGAAAAAGAGAAAAGATTGTTAAGATAAACAATTTTAGTATTTGGAATAACACGGACTAACAAATAGTTGTAGGCCTACTGAATTAGTTTTTGACCTTTTGACCAATCAATGGCTGTGGTCAATGCAGTGGTATAAAATTTTTTTTAAAAAAATCTGTCCTGTGTGTTCCGTGCTAGATTACCTGAGACTTGTTATGCACTTAAATACTGTTGCCCTTGACTGTTCTAGCTGCTTCTATTGCTCTCATTTGTAAGTCGCTTTGGATAAAAGCGTCTGCTAAATGTAAATGTAAAAATAAAAAATAACTGTGACATAATACAATCTAGATAAGCCTAATATATTATTTTGTAACCTCTTACTGCTTTCTTGTTTGGTAAATGTAGTTAGATTGTCCTTGTCCTGCATCCATGTGTTCAAGAAGAGAAAAAGAGAAGGATAGAAAAAGGGAGGAGATGGGGGGAGAGAGAGAGAGGAGGGCAATGTCCATGTGCAATTATCCTGATTTTTTAGGAAAACCCACATGGCCAGAAGCTTCCATAAGCCTTTGAGGACAACATTGAGGCAGCTATTTTCCTTTACAACTGTTGCTCTTTATTTATTTTGCCTACCTGTAGCTTGAAGTGTCAGTATAAAAGTGCATCAGAGAACGGAAGTAACACGAGCTGTGAGTATTTGTTATAATTGATATATTATGAGAGGGTATATGTGATGTTTCATTTGCACATTATGAATAATTCATTTGTTGGCACACTATACAACATATAGCTTTTTTTATCACTCAAAAATGCATTTTAATTATGAACTTAATATTTTCCTGAGATCGTAGCATTAAAAAGTGTTTAAGAATATGTAAATGTTTTAAATACAAAATATCAAATCTGCAAGCAAATGATGCTGGACCTTTTATTAGTACCAGCTTTTCGCTACTTCTGTCCCAGTGATGTTTAACCAACTTAATTGATCTCATTAACTGTATATACTGTACATTTAAAAACCCTTGGTTTTATGCTGATATTTTGGCTATTTTAAATGTGGCTTGAGTGTTTACTTTTGTGCCTTTGTTACATTTTCTATTGACCTTAATTTACCCTATACATAAAATAAAGTTTCTTATAATGTTGCTATAGCAATTGGCAAACTATTTGGACAAACCGAGTTGCAGGATAGTTAATTGTACGCCTAAAAATCAATACAGTGTTTCTGAGTCTGAAACCCTAGATTCATAATTTTTTACTATAAAACATTCTTGTAACACATTGCTGAGATTATTACCTTATCTCAGGTAGTAATATAGAAAGTGGGAGTGTAATTATTCACAATATTTGGCCTTCCTATTTGCAGCACGAAGAATGTGGTCAGACAGTTAGTCCTGTGGTCGGCACTGAGGGGGAAATGTTTTATTATAAGATTTAAAGAATTAAAAACATCTGAAGAGATTATTTTATTGGATAGTACTCGATATGTTTGTCTTTCTCTGCCATTTCTGTCGTTGGAATTTCGCTATTGCCTACTCCTGCCTTCTGCAGCTAAGAGCAAGTTAAGGGTGAACGGTTAAAATGGCTTGTTGTTTTATATATATATATGAAAGCATAAAATATATTAAAATAAAAGTCTGCCTATAATGCAGTCTTGATGCATGTATGAACATTATGTTGTTCTTGCGCAGTGCAGAAATAGTCTCACTGGACTCTGGCCCGTCTCATTGCAGCTGGGCTGTAAATACAGGCCTGTGATCTGCGGCTCTCCCACGCCTTGCTGCGCCCTCACAAATATATATCTGGCCTTGCTTTTGCTTTTCTGTGGTGAGTGGGTGGCATCAGCCAGGCAGGAAAATTACAAACCAGCCCTGAACTCCCTCTGTCTCCACCCCAAATAAGTAATGACTGGATGTAACAGGAATAGCTCCTCTCCTGCGAGGCAACAGAAACACGAAAATGTGCTCTGTGTACAGCAACATGTTTGAGTCACAGGAAGGAAGCTGCTTGTGTCAAAGAGAACCTAGTATACAGATAATACCGATAGTAGCTATGTGGGTAGGTAGACAGCTGACCATCTTAATGTCTCTTTACATTCACTGAAGGTGGAAAAATGTTCCAAAAGGGAGGGTTTTTTGCAGCGATGTCATAGAAGAGCCATTTTTGGCTCCTCAAAGAACCTTTCAATGAACATTTTTAAAATGAAAATCTAAAGAACCCTTTTCCACTATAAAGAACCTGTTGTGGAATAGATGTTAAAGGTTCTTCATGGAACCATATGTGCCAATGAAGAACCGTTATTTTTAAGAGTGCAGATTGTAGGCTACATAAAAATGTGACACAAATACACCATCTATACTGTGATATGATAACAATAATACGTATGGTATTTACCACAGTGGTGAATATTCATAATATTTACATGATACAAGGTAGGCTTCTTCAAAAATACCATGGTAATACCATAGTGCTATTTCAATACTTGCTTTTATTATTATTTCTATTTTATTACCCTTTGTTTGTAAAAAAAAAAAAAAAAAAATTGGTTGGTCAATAGTAAATATAATTATTTGAATATTTTTGTTTTTACTGAAATGTTTTTACAAAGTATAGGCTAACTTAAAAAAGAACCTGCTGTACCTTGATGAAACCTAAAAATGCTCACTTCCTGTTTCTGGGGAATGATTAGTAAAGGCCACATTTGTGTCCATTTTCTTACAGGTCTTTAGAGGAAGCATGTCACTCTCTTTGCGCTTTGTCTGTCTGCTCCTCACTGCTCTCTGGGGCAGCGTTTGCTTCGCCAAGCCTGCCCCGTTCAACATTTCCATGGAGGGCAGCGGGGACGAACCCGAACTCATCTTCCCCATTGCTCGTACCACCCGTGTTCCCCCATCCCCCTCGCCATCTCCCAACATAACTGCCACTTTCATTCGCATCAAAGACTTCATCTTCAACCAGGTGGTGGACTTCCTGAAGGAGAACTTGCTTCTCATCATTGTCGTGACCTCTCTGTTGGTAGTTATAATTTTCATCGTCTGCTGTGCTTCAGCGATGAGCCACAAGCGCAAGCTCGAGGCCTACTATCCTCCAAAGACCTACGCACCCAGGAAATACATGAGCCAATCTAGTAAAGCTATGGAGAAACCTCATAACCAGATCCAGGATGGAAAGACAACCGCTGCAAAGACCCTACGAGAACCTACTAAAGCATTGGTGGGGGAGAAGGAAGGAAAGGAACCCAGGCCCAAGCCGAAAGAGGTCCAAATTGTGGAGGATGTTGAAGAAGTGGAGATGCAGAAAGATGAGCCTAAGAAGAAAGAGGAGCCTCAGCCAACCACCTCAAACGCCACCTCCAGTCAGCCACTGGTCTGTACGTGCCACCTCAGAAAAGCCAATCACACCACAGCGTGAGAGCTTTTTCTTTAGTGAGCAGGAATGACCTTGATTTCAAACTTTTTTTTACTGATATTAATCTCTTGGTAGATATGATGCTCCATTCTTGTTGGTTTGATATATGTTCCATCAGAGGAAGAGTGGAAAAAATTGTTTATTCAACTTCAATTGTCTCTTTAAAAGTTATTTTTCTTAAAGCTACACTGTGTGATATTTTCCCCCATCTAGCGGTGAAAAGGTATATGACCATCCAGTAAATATTAGTTTCTGTTCCTTCCAATTCCGATTTCGTTTTAACTCCTACGGTGGCCGATTTAGTCCAAAATTAACATGGCTTCCAGTTCAATCCAGCATTCCCCCTCTTCACATTCGACACGGTGCCATCGAGTGTTGAAACGCGAAAGGCGAAGCTTGAATTTACGGGTATGTCCCTCTTTGGCTAATGTACTTTCAAGATGGAGGGGCAACATGGCGACCCCCATTCGAACCCCTTACCCGTATGTATTTTCAATGGCATATTATAAACTTACGAGAATACTTTATTACTTGAAAGAAGTAAATATACATTAATGAGCACATATATTTTTGAAAGAACTAAGTGTTTTTAGCTAAGAATAAACTAAAAAAGTTACACAGTGTAGCTTTAAACAACTAATTGACAGATTTACTATTCATGTAAAAAATAAAATGGTGTACACAACAAACTTGAAATTATTTTGTGAATCACTTTCTAGGTTTGAGAGACTTGAGAAAATGTCTTTTCAAACTTTTTCTTTTTTTTCCATTTTGAGTTATATTTTACAAATGAAATGTCTACGTGCATGGTAAACCATAATTTATGCTGTATTTTCTGAAGATGTTGTCAGGTTTTGTACATGACGCTTATTATTTTATCTAAACTTCATGACTGTCCTCAGTATTAAATGTAAGTTTTTTGTCTAGTATGTTAAAATGATTTGTCATAAGGAAAATAAACATTTACTCTCCTGCCCTTCTCCAAAATAAATAAATTGTTTCATATACAGATACATTATCATGTAGCCTACATGTTTGGGGTCGGTAAGATGTTATGCTCACCAAAGCTGCATTTATTTGAGCAAAAACAATAATATATACAATTTAAAACAACTGTTTTCCATTTATTTATTTATTTATTTATTTATTTATTTATTTATGTATTTGTGATGGCAAAGCTGAATTTTCAACATCAGTCTTCAGTCTCATGATCCTTCAGAAATGATTCTAATGTGATGATTTGGTGCTCAAGAAATATTTCTTATCAATATTGAAAACAGTTGTGCTGCTTAATAGTTTGTGGAAATGGTGATATATTTTTAAAGAATAGACAACTTTTGTAACATAAATGTCTTTACTCTGACTTTAGACCTATTTAATGTGTCCTTGCTGAATAAAAGTATTCATTTCGGTAACACTTTATTTTAAGGTGGCATAGTTACACATTACTACATGTACTTACTATAGTAATAATAGTAAAGTATGCATAATTATAACTAACTAACTAACTAACCCTGAACAAACCCTAACCATAACTCTATAGTAAGTACATGTAGTTAATTGATATTACTTATTTGAGGAAGTACAATGTAACTACGTCACCTTAAAATAAAGTGTTACCTTAATTTCTTTCAAAACAAACAAGCAAACAAAATAATGTGAGTTTGAGAGGGAGGCCAGAGTTATCATTCATATATATATTGTGTTTAATCAAATTAAATTACCTTTATGTTAATAGATTATTAGATAAAACAACCCGATTTCTTGTGTCCTGTCTGTTTGTCTTGAATGGTGTGGTTTGTCAAAAGAATTGTGTTGCTGAAGCATATGAAACTCAAGAACCCCAGCAACAGAGCCCAGCAGAGCATAACGGCGGCAGCTACAGAGCTTTTGTCACATCCATACAACGTCCAATCAATATTTCAGAAGCTTATTCCAATAGGCTTTCCAGACAGATCTAGAAATATCTGGCCTTAATGGAAATATACTGGCTGTGGCAGAAGCAGACAGTCATTTTTACATTATGCCAGTATTCAACTTTTTGTGGATAACTTCATGGTCTGATTTCAAAGACAGGGTTTAGATTAGGCCTTAGTGCAATTAGGACATTTAAGTAGCTTTTATAAACTTGCCTTAGAAAAAACTTTACTTGTGTGAATCTTGAGACATAACAATGACACTGACATGTTTTAATATATTTCTATGAAAGTCACCAGTTAGTCTGGGACTAGACTTAAAGGATAATTTCACTTTAAAAGGAAAATTACCCCATGATTTACTCACCCTCAAGCCATCCTAGGTCTTTCTTCTTTCTGATGAACACAATCAGAGTTATATTAATAAATACCCTCACGCTTCCAAGCTTTATAATGGCAGTGACGGGGTCCATTGAGTTTGAAGCCCAAATAGTGCATTCATCCATCATAAAAGTACTCCACACGGCTCTGACACCCGTAAGACCTCCGTTCATCTTCGGAACACAAATGAAGATATTTTAGTTGAAATCCGATGGCTCAGAAAGGCCTCCATTGGCACAATGTACTTTACACTCTCAAGACCCATAAAAGGTACTAAAGAAGTTGTTACAAAGTCCATCTCACTACAGTGGTTCTACAATAATTTTATGAAGCGACGAGAATAGATTTTGTGCGCAAAACCCCCCAAAATAACGACTTTATTTAACAAGTGCTTGTCTTCCGTCTAGGCCTCAGAGGTGAACTCACGAAGCACCACGACGCATGCGCGAGAATGTGACTCAGCGCCGGCATTCGGGGATCCGTGACACTTTAGCCCCATTTTTAGACCTAAAGCACGATCACTGTAGAATTCAACTGTTTCGATACGGCGCGTCTTCCTCTGTTTGTAAACAAAGCTCCTCGCTTCCGGGTCATGTGTCAGAACGCCGGCTCTACTCTCGCGCATGCGTCGTGGTGCTTTGTGAGTTTGCGTCTGAGGCCTAGACGGAAGACAAGCACTTGTTGAATAAAGTGGTTATTTTGTTGTTTTTTTGCACACAAAAACTACTCTCTTTGCTTCATAAAATGATTGTAGAACCACTGTAGTGAGATGGACTTTGTAACAACGTCTTTAGTACCTTTTATGGGTCTTGAGAGTGTAAATTTTGTTGCTGCCAATGGAGGCCTTTCTGAGCCATCGGATTTCAACAAAAATATCTTAATTTGTGTTCTGAAGATGAACGGAGGTCTTACGGGTGTCGAACGACATGAGGGTGAGTAATTAATGACAGAATTTAAATTTTTGGGTGAACTAACCCTTTAATAAAGACCTTCTGAAGCAAATCGATTGAGTTTTGTAAGAAAAATATCCATATTTAAAACTTTATTAAGTAAAACATCTAGCTTCCGCCAGACCGCCTTCTTACGGAAAAAGCGTAACTGGCACGATGTATGAAGTCGGACATAGCATAAGCGTTTTTAACAGCGAGAGGTGTTACGCTTTCTTCGTAGATTGAATACGGTAGGTGGTCTGGTTTTAAATGTGGATATTTTTCTTACACAAATGCATTGCTTTGCTTCAGAAGGCTTTTATTAACCCCCCTGGAGCCGTGTGGGGTACGTTTATGATGGATGGATACACTTTTTTGAGCTTCAAACTCAATGGACCCCGTCACTGCCATTAAAAAGCTTGGAAGCATTAGGATTTGTATTAATATAACTCTGATTGTGTTCATCAGATAGAAGAAAGTCATATACACCTAGGATGGCTTAAAGCAGGGGTCTCAAACTCACGGCCCCCAGGCCACTTGCGGCCCGCAGGATGATATTTTGTGGCCCCCTTCTTGACATCAAAGTTTAGTGTTAGTGCGGCCCGCGCGTTGCTCTGAAAAGCACCTTTTTGCTGAGTCGTTGCGTGAGCAGCGCTAACAGCGCTTGCAGCCTCCTTTGTGTGTGTGTGTGTGTGCGCGAGAGAGAGAGAGTTGGCTCGCCCCTCCCTCGTGCAGTATATTTGGTTGACACCGCGTGATTGACAGGAACAGACGAACGAAGCTGATCAGACAGTTGAAACGAATGTGGTCTAACAGCGCTCGTCAATGTCAAAATGATTGAGATGACCAATCAAATCAAAGTAGGCGGGGTTTAGGTTCTCTTTTGGCTCTTCACACACAGACGAGCGCGTCAATCCGTCAATCCGTCAATCCGTTGCTGAGAGAGACTATTCTTTCCGGTGAAATCACAAAACAAAATGCAAACGTGTCCATGGTCTTATTATACAATCATTGATGGACATCTTTGATTTTAATGAAGAAAAACTACATGAGGGCGGATTAGAACCAGGAACCTTTGACACTGTTGACAAAAATTCTAACACCAGACCACTAGAGAATTCAAAAAGTTTTTGCTGATCTATGTATTTATTCACTCACTCATGCGAAGAATATCGGGACTAATAATATATTTGACGCAAATTAATGCAAATATTGTTTACAAATAGTCCTAGAATTAGACCTAGAATTTCGTTCACTGTTCTGTTTGACCTGGTTACGGCCTTGCTGTGAATTAGTCTATTATTTAAAATAAAATTAAAATCAATCATTATTTCATATTACATTTAATTTCTATAGGCTATATAATTTAGTTCAAATTCAGAGGAACAGTTCATGTTCAGAAGAAACATTCATGTTGAAGAATTGTTAATAATAAAGATTGAGAAGATTGGATCAGTTGTGCTACTTTTTTTTTTGAATACTTGAAACACTTTTTATGTGTAATACTTGATGCGGCCCAGCCTGACCCAGAGTCTACCTCCAGCGGCCCCCAGGTAAAATGAGTTTGAGACCCCTGGCTTAAAGGGAAAGGGTGAATCATAATTTTCATTTTTAAGTGAACTAATCCTTTAAGCATTGTCTGTGAAACTGGGGTCTTAAGTTTAAGTTCCAAGATTTAAGTTGAATCACATGTGAATTCCTCCATTATTTTTCAACAAAAACAATGCTCACACTTCTTAAAATATATGCAGATTTTGTTTCAGTGATGCTATCAGCCTATCATTGATTAATGCAAATTAGCCTCATTACTGAAATTAAAACCCAATGCCATGGCACAAGGCCAAGTGTTAGTAGCGTGTCATCACCAAAGAGTAAACATCAAAGATATGCAGTGAAGCCTTAATGAGCCAGAAACCTGAGCCATGAAAAATAACCGTAGCGCAAGGTCAATTTCTCCCCCTTTTTTATCCACGAGGTGCCAAATAACTCTGGAATACACACTGCTCTCACTTCTTTGAGAGTGGCATGTGCTCTCATCACTCCTGAATGATTCGATTTAGACGTGAACATGATTTTGGCCAGCCATGGTTAACATAACTATAGCTACAGTTTACTTTTGGTTCACCTATTTTTTTTTTTTATTATTCTTCAGATGATCAAATAACATATTGCTTACAATATGCTTAACATGGAGGGCATGGAGGGCATAACATATTGCTTGGTTAATAAATGTGTTTCCTAAGAGAAAACTACTCTACTAACCCAGTGCAGCTGTGTCATGGGAAAAGCAACTGGAGTGCCCAGTTAATTTACATTGTGAAGAAGATACAAAACCGGTAACTCAAAACCTTAAGGCTGCCATTAAAGTTTGATGGGCCGCTACCCAGAATTTTCAGGGTGAGCACGGACTGTTCTCTGGAAAGGACAAGAGGAAAGAGCAAAGAGGATAAGGACATGAAGCAGATAAAGTGAAAGTGAGGGATCAGCTGAAACAGGGCAATAATGGTGAGTACCACATCCCTATGTCTAAGTCAAAAATGTGATAATGCGTTTGGAGTCAAACTCAAGACGCACACGAAAGGAAATACAACCTGGAGGAGCCGCAGAGTCCATCATGGTAATTAAGTTTGTTCAACAGATTAATTTGCGATAAAAGAAAACATTTACTAACGTTTCCTTTCTCTTTCCTTTATCCATCCCTCTTAATCTTCTTCCCTCAAGTGAGCCATGTGTCCTAGTCTTCTCTACTGTCTCTTGTTGTATCTCTGTTCGTCTCTCCTTGCCGGCCTGGTTGTTTCAACATGTCCCAATGGCTGCTGCTGTCCCCCTTCTGGTGCTCTTGTTCTGTGCGAGTCTCTTGGTCTACATACTCTGCCTCGCTCTGTCCCCCTAAGCACCACCGTCCTCTCCGTAGCCCGAAATCAGCTCTGCAATGTGGATAACATGTTCCAGCTGTACTCGGGCCTACAGGAACTGAGCCTCAGCCACAACCAACTGGCTCGTTTCCCTCGGGGACTGCCATCAAGTCTAGAGACCCTTCAGCTTCAAGAGAACCAAATCACCTACATCACTGCTGGATCTCTAAGGCAGCTTGGGAACCTCACACGCCTGGACCTAGAGGATAACCGGATACGAGCGATTCAGCCGGGGGCGCTACTTGGTCTGACCAAACTGAGGACGTTGACTCTTAAGGGAAACAGATTGTCTCGTCTGCCACCTAACTTACCCTCTTCACTGACACACCTTGACGTGTCTGCGAACTGCATATCTGCCCTAGATCTGTCCTCGTTGGGTGCATTGGTGAACTTACAAGTGTTAAAGATTAACAGTAACTGTTTACGCTCTATACCCGAGCAGGCTTTTGATGGATTGTCCCATCTCCGGTCAGTGGAACTAGCCAATAACCTGTGGGTTTGTGAGTGTGACATCATGTATCTTTATAGGTGGCTTCTGATGGACAGGTTACGGATGGCAACGGATCTAGTATGTACAGCCCCTTTGCACCTTGCACAGAAGTTGCTATTAACTCTGTCGGTCATGGCCATCTGTCCAAAACTTTTTAAGCCAGTTGAGAGAATGTCATCTGTAAATACAACCGCAGATTCTGGAAAAGTGGTAGAAAGTCATATAGAACAGGCAAGTGCAGTGATGTTGGTTAGATCTGATATTGCATGCAATGCAAGTTCATTTAAATGTCAAAAACCTTTAAAACTACCTGAGAGCACAATAACAAGGTCCTTCTTTGGGTCAGACCAGCCCACTTTAGAGAGACTGAGCTACGACGACTGCCTCTTGCTAAATTTGACGTCTTTTATACCCCAGCCCACCCAAGTGCCCAGCAGTCCAGCCACAGAGGAGGAACCTGGTTGTGTGGAGAATTCAACAGGTCAGCAACCAGGAGCATCAGCAACTATTGGTTCAATGACCACAACTAGAGACATCGAATTCACTCCTAGGACAATACTACTGTCCAGTGACCCAGCGCTTATTGCAGTCCTGGCTGTTCTTTGTGTGCTAACAGGACTGCTGATGCTCACAGTGCTTTTGGTCCTGAAGAACATCCTGCTCCGAAACTTGAGAGTTGCACCGTTTCCACAGGTTCAAGAAGACATTAGCACACATTCATAACCCGTAGTATAGACTTTTTTTGTGTGCAGAAAAATATGTAGAGAATAATGAATGATGCAACATCAACAGCTTTATTACGTTTTTACAAGAAATAATACAAGTATATTTTGTTTTTTTGGTGTCACTTTTTTTGCTTACAAATAACTGCCAAAACTATAATGACCCTCCTGCAAATCTTAAGAAATGTACATTTTTTCAAATCCCATACTTTCCTTTTTATAAAGTGTATGAGAATACATTTACAAGCATTTTAGTAATATAAGTTTAATATTGAGGGCAATTCATGTCAGAGTATGAGATCTTCAGGAATTCAAGTTTATTTTAATGTGCGTGATTCGGAGATACAGAAACAAAAAACTTTAATCCAAAAATTCCCAAAGTCTGTCGATGCAAACCACTTCAAACCAGCAATTCTAAGGCAATGCGCATATAGTAGTAATGATAGACACTGGCTATTATGTTCGTTGCAACCTCAGCAAGTAAACAACACAATTTTTCACGACAAGAGTGGGTGACAGTGACTCATTGGTGAATTAGGACATTAATTTCGAGCTTCTGCCAACGTCTCCTTGTTGTCCTTCTGTTTGAGCCTGTAGTCTGCTAATGCGGCCTTAATAGCATCTTCTGCAAGCACTGACAGAAAAGAAAAAGCATTAATGAAATTATAAAAACAGATTTTCAGATTTGAGTCCATGTCTTTTTTTGATACCATCAATGTGTTTATTTATCTAAAACAACCATTTTGATACACTTACTGGAGCAATGTAGTTTGACTGGTGGTAGACAAAGTTCTTTAGCAATCTCTGTGTTTTTGATTTTCAAGGCTTCATCAATCTGTACAAGGAAAAGAGGACATTACAAATGTAGGAACGTTTGAGAAAACAAATACGCAGCACAATGAGATAATCTGATCCCACTGTGAATTTGTCTGAGTCACAATGACTCACCGATTTCCCCTTCATCCACTCAGTGGCCAGGGAGCTGGAAGCAATGGCTGAGCCACAGCCAAATGTTTTGAATCTGGCGTCTATTATCTTTCCATTGTCATCCACCTGAATCTGTAAAACAAAAGAGAGTCACATCAATGATGTAAATGATATAAATAATTGCTGTCAAATCAATTAATCACTATTAATGGCATCTAACATAAAAGTTTGTTTACATGCATGCATGTATGTATGTATGTATGTGTTTGTGTATATATATATATATATATATATATATATATATATTACAAGTCTGTCTTTGTTTATATAGATATACGAGTGTGTATGTGTATATACAGACATGCGCACACACATAGACATATAATATAATAATATAGATATGTAGACAAACTTTTATGTTAAATGCAGATAATCACGATTCATTGATTTGATATATATACAAATTCAAATTGAAAAGGTCTTACCTGTAGTTTCATTACATCCCCACACGCAGGTGCACCTACCAAACCAGTACCCACATTCTTGGCATTCTTATCCAGGGAACCAACATTTCTAGGGTTTTCATAGTGGTCCACCACCTTCAGAAAAATGCATAACCACAATCTTGATCATATTTAACAATCAAAGAAAATTAATCTGAGGACTAGTGAAAATGACAATATGCACCAAATGAAAAAGTGCCCTTGATAGATAATGACAGTGACCTTCATAACATAAGAGATCATTGATATTTATTGGCAATTATTTTGCGTACTTAGAAAACTAACAATATATATATATAAATATATATATAGAAACATGTGGTACAGGTAAGATACTGAAAGACATCACTGATGAGTTACAGACAGTTACAGTGGATCATGAAACTAAATCATGTATCATGTAAATAAATATGGATAAAGGTCATTATATCTTAGTCAAAAATACATAAACCAGTTTATGACATGACTTTTATACTTCAGCAAACTGCTGAATACACTTAACGGGCAATGTTCTGCTGGTTTGTTTACATACGCAGTTATCTAACGTTAGCCTAGCTAGCAACCACGCTGAAACAAAGTTGTTCTCCTAAAACATTAGGAACTGCAACCGAATAAATCCTAGTTAAATTATCGTTGGATGGTCAGCCGTGAGACAAGAAGTGATACTCACCTTTTTATGATAAGAGTAGACGGATTTGAGCTCTGGTAATGACAATGATCTAGTGAAAAGTGCAGAGGAAGCAGAGCGCTTGACTACTGCTGCTAACGCCATGATGACAGACTGACTGACTACCATTGCACACACTGGCCTCAACTGACAGGGGGCGCGCTTTCACCGAACAACTCATTATACAAACGTGAGGTTGTTTTTTTTAAACCAATAACACGTGATTGGTTTTTAAACTAATAAAACGTTTTATTGTATTATTAGGGCTCAAGCCTGAAAGGGCGCAGAGCCCTATTGTTCCCCTAAGGATTATTTATTTTTTTATTTTTTTTTATTTTTTTTTTCGACTTCTCGGGTACTTTTGGGGCACTTAACATGCTCGAAAACTCTTGAAACTTTGCACACACGTCGGAATGCGCGGCCATCAGAGCCGGGCTGAAGCTGGTACCCGGGCGTGGCAGGGGGGCTCGACAGCGCCCCCTAAGGTGGGGTCTGAAAACTTGGTCCATATATGAAACACACTTGCACGTACATATATGAAACTCGGTACACATATAGACCTCATCGGGCCGAACAACTTTCGTGCTCTAAGTTACGTGTCAGCCCAACAGGAAGTGAGCTATAATGGGTTGTTCGGAAAACCCATGCTCTGGAATTTAATATACTCCTCCGAGGCCATTGTTTCGATCATCGCCAAACTCGGTCAGCATGAAGTGAACATATTCAGGATGCTAAATTGCGAGCGGATTTTTGATATCTCAAATGGTTTGGCCGTGGCGAAGCAACGAATTTATGGCGAGAAAAGGGAAACAGGAAGTGTGTTATAACTTGTGCAAACATTGACTGATTTGGATGAAACTTCAGCTGTGTGTTCGTTGTAAGAAGCCGATCGCATGGATATGACTTTTGTGAGTCAAAGTGATAGCGCCACCAACTGGCAGCAGGAAGTGTGTCACTTTCAAAAATGCTTTAAATCACGGTCTTATTTTCACCTGAGTGACTTCAAACTTCATCAGTATAATGTGAAAACATGGCAGATATACACATATGAATGGATTCCTAAAATTTTAAATAATGTTGCCATGGCAACGTGTCAAAGTTTAATAATCTTTTGGCTGTTCTGAGGCTCTTAGCATCCTTGAAATTGCTTGAAACTGCTTGAAACTCAACACACACATCAGACATGTCAGTCAGTACACATTGGCAAAGCCTCAGAAACGAGTGGGGATGAGGGGCTCTATAGCGCCACCTTTTGACAAAAGTGAAGGGCTTCGTTTCATCTACAATCACCAAACTCAGTATATATATAGACCTCATCGAGCCGGACAACTTTCTAATTTACAGTCATTAGCTCCAACCAACAGGAAGTCAGATATTTTGGTTTGAAGGTGAATTTTTGTGTAATTCAGGGTCTGAGTTTTTACGTTCTCCTCGTAGGCGATTTATTCAATCTCCACCAAACTCTGTCAAAATGAAACAAAGATACAGAAGATGCTAAAATGCGAACGGATATTGGATATCTCAAACGGTGTTGCCATGGCGAGGGATTAAATAAGGACAAAAAAGGGGAACAGAAATTGTCTAATATCTTGTAAAATCATATTTTGATTTCAATTAAATTAAGATTGTATGTTTGGTAATTGAACTTAGATTATTTAAAATTACTATACTATTTTTCAGATGAATATATATATTTTTTATAAATATTTCTTTAAATAATCTAATGTGCCAGTGTGCCCTCCCCTCAATGAACAGAAGATGGCAGCATTGTGTTAGTTTTGAAGCAGGATAGAAAAAACCTTGTTTCTCTCTCTCTCTCTCTCTCTCTCTCTCTCTCTCTCCAGGGTCCCCGCGGGATATTAAAAAGTCTTAATTGTCTTTAAAGGGGCTATATGCAACTTTTTCCCCAAAATAAACGTAACTATAGCCTTTTTATTTGACCATTTATGACTCAAACATCTCCTGATGAGCATACTGACACCTTGTCCGCTCACAGTGGGTGCACCTATAAGCCTGTATCCTATTTTTCATATTTTCTGACGGGTCGTCTTTTCCCGCGCTGTCTGCGGATGTGACGTCAAGCGCGTTCATGTTAAACGTTTCAGATCATTCTGCCACCACCGCTAGTCAGAGAGTAGCCTACACTCGCAAGCAGTGCAATGGATTTAACGAATACACAGAAGAGACCCAGGACAACTCGGACACCAACAGTAACTCCACAGAAGACTAAAAAAGTTAAACCCCTGACAAGTGGCCAAAAAAGGTCGAAGATTGAGAGAGACCGGCGCATTGCAAGGACTAGAGTGAACATCGGCTTCGCATTTGAGCCTTGGAGGATTTATTATATAGCCATGTAAAGCTACATTATATTGTTTGTTGTTTCTATATCTTAACAAAAAATAAGAGGTAAATGAAGATGTAAAGTGTGATGCATTTTATTTCACATAAGACATGTAGTCAATAAATATTGCTAAATAGTATTATGTATATGTGTCTTTCATACTTGGTGATAGTAAGCTACTTGTGTATAATAAGTGGTCAAGGACAGTGCTCAGTCGTCAAGGACAGTGCTCAGATTTGTGTTTTTAATATTCTACGAAAGTTTCGGTCTGTGCGCCCTTCATCAGCGTGTATGCCAATGGCGAAATGGGTTTATTTATTTATTTAATGTATTAATTTTTTGTGTAGTTTGTCAGCTACACGTTTGACGTTTTGATAAGAGAACACTTATCTCAAACAATATATGTATTTGACTGTTCTTACCTCTGTAAACATAATGTTGACCTCCTTGCAGCAGATGACTTGTGAAGTGTACACGTACGAGCACGCGCTGCGAGAGCGAGCAGAAATGAAGAGCATTTCTCTTTTTTGGCCACAGGTGTCAGTCGCGAGTTTAAATTTCAGAAAAACGCATATAGCCCCTTTAACCTCTTAACATGTGCCCCATTTTTTGAGAATTCTTTGAAAACGACATACCCAAATGAAAATGTCTGCAGCTCTTAAACCCTATGGTCTATATTCATAAATCTGGTCTTATTTTAAACTAGACACTTGAAATGTTGCTACCCAAGAGTCATAATAACTCAAAGTAATATGGGAACAGAGTAATATACATGTAAATATACATGTATAAGTGACTCACGTTTTTTTTTTTTTTTTTTTTTTACTTAGGGAAAAAAATATTATAATTTAATGTTAAGAGCCTGAAAATAACTTAAATATAAAACTGAATGTCTAATCATGTCATGATTCAAATATGAGGATGATTCTCTCAGTAATGTAGCTTCTGTGAGCTTTTATGTCAAGAAAAGTCTAGGCGAATTTCAAAAAGGCCATTTATTTCATAAAAATGTGTAATTGTAAAGAGTAGTTTTTCATTCAAATAAATCTGCAATAAACTGCTAATTATAATGGATAAACAGTTACTGAAAAACTAAAGCAACTATTTACAGAGATTACAAAGTGTAAAAAAACTCATTTAGCTGATGGGAAGCGTCAGTAAGAGTCTGCGCGCTCCACTGCAGTTGCGCCATTGAGAACGCGCAGACTGCGCACAAACAGTATTCACCAAAGCCCACTTACGTAAACTGCGCAAGATAATGCCTTTTGATTGGTTACTAAGTCCATCAATCAAACCTTTGTTGGAAAGGCATTGGCTGGGCACCGAGTGCCTTTATCCAACGAAAACCATGGGCGCAATGATTGACAGCTCACCAAGCCTGTAAGGCGCTTCCTCTTTATGATGCATCCCAGTAGAGTCTCTGATTGGAGGAGAGAAACGAGGGATGGTTTATAATACGTGGGAGAGACTATTCTAGCAGGGGGAGTTTGCCAGAAAAGGATTAGAATCGATATTTCATTGAAAATGGACATGATTGATTACGCTAACTCAAAACTCCCTTGCAAACAACGAAGGATTTTTTGTTTTTTCCCTATTTTTTCGTTGTTTTGGATTAAAAAGTGGGATGCATTTTGAAGAGTGGACTCTTACACAGAGATGTATGCGGGTGTTTATTGGATTCGTCCGATCTGATCTGAACGACAGGAGATGAAAGATGAGTATCGCTAATATTATGCTAATGTTTACATGGCCGGTCCTTTAGCGTTTCATTTAACCCTTTCCTCTCTGGTTTATTTATTGCAAAAACAAGTTCAGAACATGAATCTTGAGTGTTTTAGCTTTCAAATGATGTATAGTTTGTGATAGTTGATTGAATATTTTGTATAAAACAAAAGTAAATAAAAGTACACACACGCCCACTTCCGTCAATCCCCCTCTTCAGCTTCAGTTCTCCAGTTCTTCCAGTTCACGCGATCGTGATAGCAAAGGCGAATCTTTCTCACCTGCCATCTCGTATAATGACCAAATAAAAGTTTGATATGCCCGATAGCACTAAACAAAGAGTTTAAAAAGCGGTGAAAACCCCGAACTCATTCGCTACTGACACACGGACTGATGTCAGACTGGCCGCGGATTCTGCAGGCGTTTGCCGCCGGTCAGCGCTCGCGCGAGTGAACCGAATCTAGGCATATTCATACATATCCATATCTATGGGCTCATCATTACTGTAGGTCTTAAAGTGAAAGCAACCCAATAAAGCCGAGCCTATACCCCCTCCTGCCTGTGTCGTTAGTATTAATCAAACAACAACAACGGGGAAAAACAAACAGTAGCCCTAAACTTAAAGCACTGTTTGTATCTGTATATTTAAGTTGTATTTATTTGTCCTATTGTCAAACAAGATTCATGCATTGTGTTTGTTTTATTGCCATGTGTGACTATTGTGCATCTAATATAATGATATGGTAAATGTGGCATCCTAATTATGAAAAAAAAAAGAAACATGCACATTTCTGAAAATAACTTCACAAAATCAGTAATTTTGATCTCACAAAAAATGTATATACATACACACACACTACCGGTCAAAAGTTTGAGAACGGTTCGATTTTTAAAATGTTTTTTAAAGAAGTCTCTCCTGCTCACCGAGGCTGCATTTATTTGATCCAAAATACAGCAAAGACAGTATTATTGTGAATATGTTTTTTTATTTTTTTATTTAAAATAACTATATTTCAATATATATCTTAAATAGAATTTATTTCTGTGATTCAAAGCTGAATTTTCAGCATCATTGCTCCAGACTTTAGAGTCACATAATCCTTCAGAAATCTTTTTTTTTTTTTTTTACTTTTTTTTATCCATCAAAGAATCCAAAAAAAAATGTTTTACACAACTGTGTTCAACACTGATAATAAACATAAATGTTTGTTGATCATCAGATCCTCATATGAGAATGATTAGTGATTTAGTGAAGGATCATGTGACACTGAAGACTGGAGTAATGATGATAAATTCAGCTTTGATCACAGGAATAAATGACACTTTACTATATATTCACATAGAAAACAGTCACAACAGAACTGTCACAATATTACAGCTTTTTGTATTTTTAATAACATAAATGCAGCATTGGTGAGCAGAATGTAAAAACATTTAAAAATCTTACCGTTCTCAGACTTTAGACCGGTAGTGTGTTTGTATATTAATCCTGGTGGGATTGAGCTATAAGGAAGTGCAAGATTACTAATACTTTGTTCAATTTGAATAAATTAATTTGCTTTGCAAGTAATTTTGTGATTCTGCATTTCCTTTTGTACGTTTTTTTTTTTTAAATTGCGTGATATAGGTCTTAAATTTAATTCATAATGGTCTTGAAAAGGTCTTAAAAAGTCTTAAATTTGACTTGGTGAAACCTGCAGATACCCTCTCTCTCTCTCTCTCTCTCTCTCTCTCTCTCTCTCTCTCTCTCTCTCTCTCTCTCTCTCTCTTTGTCTCTCTCTCTCTCTCTCTCTTTGTCTGTCTCTCTCTGTCTATCTCTCTGTCTCTCTCTCTCTGTTTTTACGTTCTCCTCGTAGGCGATTTATTCAATCTCCACCAAACTCGGTCAACATGAAACAAAGATATGGAAGATGCTAAAATTCGAACGAATATTGGATATCGAGCCGGACAACTTTCTAATTTACAGTCATTAGCTCCGACCAACAGGAAGTCAGATATTTTGATTTGATGGGGAATATTTGTATAATTCAGGGTCTGAGTTTTTACGTTCTCCTCGTAGGCGATTTATTCAATCTCCACCAAACTCGGTCAACATGAAACAAAGATATGGAAGATGCTAAAATGCGAACGAATATTGGATATCTCAAACGGTGTTGCCATGGCGAGGGATTAAATAAGGACAAAAAAGGGGAACAGAAATTCTCTCATATCTTGTAAAATCATATTTTGATTTCAATTAAATTAAGATTGTATGGTATTCTGAACTCATTATGATTTGACCTTTGACATCATCTGACATGAAATTAATTTAAATGTAATTGATCTCATAGATGTGGTCCTATATGTGATCCTATGACATTACAATTCATCTATATTTAAATTACATCATGGGAGTGGCTTATGGTCATAATGGCACCAGCTGCTGCAGTAAATGTGGCATATTCGAGTGATTTTTAAAATGCTCTCCTGTTTAAATGCATATTGCCTGCCATGCACAGTTAAGCTGATGCCACCGGCGTGGCGGTGCCACCGGCTTGAGCCCGTCATCGCTGCTCGCAGCTTTAATTATGATTATGATTATTTTAAATTTGGTTACATTTAAAAATAAAATACATTTGTATGTTATTATCAGTTTTCTCCTTTTAGAAATGTCAGAGCACAATGGTTTTTGCGGTCAGAAAAGTAATGAAAATGAGTGCTGACTGTGGTGTATTTTCACTAAAAGCAACATAATCAGTCATTTTAAGCAGAAATAATCAGAAAATAAAGTCCTGTAAAATCCTGGAGGGACGGAATTACAAGTAGAAATCACAAATTCAATTATTAGGGGAAAGTGGGGCACAACCTAATGTAGGGTGTTTGTTGTAACACACATGATTTAAAACTTTCCACACATGCCAGGATGACGAAACTTTGTGTATTTACAACTTGCCATATCAACATAATTTAGAGAAAAAAATGTGCCAAAATGTAAAACAATATAGACGATATCACTGAACATTTCTTTAACCATAGCAAAAGGAAATTTCTTACTTACGTTTATTTTTCATCTCTGTTTTTTGTGTTTATTCAAAATAAGACAAATCTGATATTATTTGACTCTTATATCTGTTAACAGTTGATATACACTCACCTAAAGGATTATAGGAACACCATACTAATTCTGTGTTTGACCCCCTTTCGCCTTCAGAACTGCCTTAATTCTACGTGGTATTGATTCAACAAGGTGCTGAAAGCATTCTTTAGAAATGTTGGCCCATATTGATAGGATAGCATCTTGCAGTTGATGGAGATTTGTGGGATGCACATCCAGGGCACGAAGCTCCCATTCCACCACATCCCAAAGATGCTCTATTGGGTTGAGATCTGGTGACTGTGGGGGCCATTTTAGTAGTGAACTCATTGTCATGTTCAAGAAACCAATTTGAAATATTTCAAGCTTTGTGACATGGTGCATTATCCTGCTGGAAGTAGCCATCAGAGGATGGGTACATGGTAGTCATAAAGGGATGGACATGGTCAGAAACAATGCTCAGGTAGGCCGTGGCATTTAAACAATGCCCAATTGGCACTAAGGGGCAGTGTGCCAAGAAAACGTCCCCCACACCATTACACCACCACAACCAGCCTGCACAGTGGTAACAAGGCATGATGGAGCCATGTTCTCATTCTGTTTACGCCAAATTCTGACTCTACCATCTGAATGTATCAACAGAAATCGAGACTCATCAGACCAGGCAACATTTTTCCAGTCTTCAGCTGTCCAATTTTTGGTGAGCTCGTGCAAATTGTAGCCTCTTTTTCCTATTTGTAGTGGAGATGAGTGGTACCCGGTGGGGTCTTCTGCTGTTGTAGCCCATCCGCCTCAAGGTTGTGCATGTTGTGGCTTCACAAATGCTTTGCTGCTTACCTCGGTTGTAACGAGTGGTTATTTCAGTCAAAGTTGCTCTTCTATCAGCTTGAATCAGTCGGCCCATTCTCCTCTGACCTCTAGCATCAACAAGGCATTTTCACCCACAGGACTGCCGCATACTGGATGTTTTTCCCTTTTCACACCATTCTTTGAAAAAACCCTAGAAATGGTTGTGCGTGAAAATCCTAGTAACTGAGCAGATTGTGAAATACTCAGACCGGCCCGTCTGGCACCAACAACCATGCCACGCTCAAAATTGCTTAAATCACCTTTCTTTCCCATTCTGAAATTCAGTTTGGAGTTCCGGAGATTGTCTTGACCAGGACCACACCCCTAAATGCATTGAAGCTACAGCCATGTGAATTAATGTTCAGAAATTATTAATTATTATTTTGTTTTGAACTATGCTGTATAGCTGTGTAACGTTCAGCCCAAGTTGGGTAGGTTACAATATTTGAAATGGGGTCATATTTTACTGTGTGAGATCTTTAGGTGTTAAAATAATGAGACATGAACCAGCGATGAGATTATAAAGAAATGGTGTATTTACAAAGCTCACCTGAGACTTTAAAACCACACAGTAAAACCAGGAAAACTAAGGCTGCTAAAAGCATAGAGTCCAATGTACCATACCCTAAAACAGTCCAAGCATCCTAGTGTGCTGATAAGTCCCAATGTGAGTGTCCTCCAGTGTATATACACAGTCCAAGAAAAAGATAATCCAAACGTGTGCAGTGGTGCCTGAAAAGGTGAGTCCACAGGTTGGAAACTCCACAATCCAGAAGGTACTATTAAGTGTCTGTTAGTGATCCTTTTTCCCCTGCACACGTTTGGATTATCTTTTTCTTGGACTGTGTATATACACTGGAGGACACTCACATTGGGACTTATCAGCACACTAGGATGCTTGGACTGTTTTAGGGTATGGTACATTGGACTGCTTTTAGCAGCCTTAGTTTTCCTGGTTTTACTGTGTGGTTTTAAAGTCTCAGGTGAGCTTTGTAAATACACCATTTCTTTATAATCTCATCGCTGGTTCATGTCTCATTATTTTAACACCTAAAGATCTCACCCAGTAAAATATGACCCCATTTCAAATATTGTAACCTACCCAACTTGGGCTGAACGTTACAGCTGTATTTAGCTTTGTGTTTGTTGTCAAACTCAGAAATTAGTATATTTTTAATGATTAAAAAATGCCATTATTTTATTTTAAAAAGTTAATGACTGTATTTTATTGACTTAATATTTTAGTTTGTCTTGGATTTTTTTTTAGTATATCAGATACATTTTAAGCTGTCATTTGGTCATGTTACAATGTACCCCACATATGGGGCATGTTGTCCTTTTTCACTTCCATTCTTTTGGGGTAAATCAAGAAAAAAATATACACTGTATTAATTAAACAAAACCCACATTGTACTAGACGGGTGAAATGAATGTGAGAAAAAAATAAATACTCTGAAACCCAAGTGGATTTACACAAACTGAAAGTCAAAAAAAGTGTTAGGTTGTTTCCCACTCTCCCCTAATAGTAACAATTATGATTCAAGAGTTCACTAATTAAATTGTAGAGCTCTCTAATTCAGTTAGAGAGCTTTCAAATCATTATTGTTACTAAGAAAAAAAAAAAGGTTTTATATGGCACCAAAAATGGTTCTTCGTCGTAATCATAGAGGAACCACTTTTGGTGCTATATAGCACCATATCTTAACATGTTCTGTATATGGTAGCGGTGCTATATAGCACCATAGTCAAAGAACCCGTGAAGAAGCTCTAAAGAACCACTGAAGAACCGCTGAAGAACCACTGAAGCACCAAAATTGGTGCTATATAGCACTTAAAAAGGTTCCCCTATGATTACGAGCAAAGAACCATTTTTGGTGCCATATAGAACCTTTTTTTTTTAGAGTGTAGTAAGAATTGAATTGTAGAGCTCTCTAATTGAATTATTACATTAAAAATGCAATTAAGGCGAGTAACGCTGGGAACAATCTAAGCTAAAACGGCTTGCCATACCACTTGCAAAAACCATGCAATGCGCTCCGACCCTGGCTCTGACAGTGGGCGCTATCCCGGAACTCAACCAGCAGGGGGAGCGATTTCACCCTGAACATTTAGCATGTTTACATGAGTAATATTAAATATTTGAGATTTAGCACACACACACACACACACACACACACACACACACACACACACACACACACACACACACACACACACACACACACACACACACACACACACACACACATGAAGACTTCAGATGCAAAAGCCTCTAAATCCTGACGTTTTTCTTTAAAATAATATGCATTTTTGTTAGGCTTCTATGTTTATGTTTCTACCTAAGTACCGGTACTTCTGAATGGGCTGAGGCTGGGATTTAGTGGGGTTAAAGTGAAAGTATTTTATGAACCTATGCGGAGAGCATGTGTGTGTGTTATTACTTTTGCATCGGACTAATGCGTAAAATAAAATTTTAATGCAGATATTGACAAACGAATAGTTTTCCAAGCCACCATTTGGCAGAAATTCTTTGGAAAGCACTAAAGTAACAAATGCCAAACTGACAGCGGCCAATGCCTGTGGATGGGACGCGCCCCCTGTTTTCCCCTGGAGCCCCGCCTTCTGGTTGAACGAGCCCCCTGTTTTTCGCGCGAGCTCTTGTGTTGTGTGCGCGAGCCCTGCCCCTGTTTCCAGGCAGATAGTAGTACTCAACATGGCGGCGACGGGTAACGAAGAACAGACGTTGTTGCCAGATATCGAAGAGGAGGCTGAGGGCATGGAGCGAGAGATGGAGTCGGAGGAGGAGGAAGAAGAAGGGATGGGAGTTGAGCATTCCGAGGAGGAAGATGAAGATGAAGAGGACACGTCTGAGGACGAGCGGGAGAATGAAGCAGAGATCCAGCGGCTGGAGGAGCAGGTGAGAGGAATGAATGAGGCTAACGGCTCTCCTCACATACGCAGCTATCAAAACACGCACGAACGACTATGCTGGAGAGTTTCGGTTCACATATTTGCCAGAGCGTTTCTTCGAGAGGTCACGCATGCTTAACATACCAAATACATGGCCAAGAGTAATCAAAATACAGAAATGCGTAACTCTGTTCCCGAGGAATGTGGCTAGCAAAGGCTTAAGTGAGCTAGCGAACATTTGTGTCATGATATTTAAACCCTCCAAACTGCCGTTTCATTTCGCCTTTTTACTTGTTTTCCACCTATACGCAGTCTCAAGTGTGTCTATAGAGCTTTGGGACTTTGCATGTCTAAAGACTTTAAGTGAAATGTATAAGAATAAAGTTTACTGTTAAGAGTGTTTTGATGAGCGCGTTGTGCGCACGGAGTTCAAATACGCGCCATAGAGCTCATATAGAGGGAGCCGTATGCAACAGTGGTCAAGAGAGACCCATATTAGATGCTGTGGTGATTTCAGACTTTAATCATAATTATTACACATTAGCTTTGGGTTGCAGACCACATGTGGTAGCAGGAGGCTTTCAGGCGGCGGAGATATTGTTGCGCAGTGGTCATGTCCACGTGTATCATTTGGGATTCCATGTGTTACAGCTTGGGGGTTTGCCTTCTGTTTTGGAGTGGATGCTATTTCTGATTTGACAAATTGTGTACAGCAGATGAAAACACCAGTGTGGCACAATAGAGGGACTTTATGTGTTGCCAGTACTGCTTGTTCCTTTTGAAAACATTGCTGGTTTAAGATGGTCTAGCTAGGAACACCAAGGTCATGGGTTTAATTTCCAGGGAAAGCGTGAACTGATAAAATGTATACCTTGAATGCAGTGCAAGTCGATTAAGATTAAAGCATCTGCCAAATGCATAAAACTTGTATAAACTGGTCTTCATTTGGTTTCCCAGCCAGACCAGCTAAAAAGTATCCAAATGCCCTCTAAAACATTAACTGGCCAAGCTAGAAGATCAGAAAACTAGCGTAGGCAGCTTTCTGTGATTCTGTGAAAAGACAAGCTTTTTTCCCATGATTAATACACAGGTTTGGTCTCTATGGCCTTTTAAAATGGAATTGTTCCATTTTAAATTAATTTCCATCATAATTGGATCAAACACAAATCAAAAACAAGTCACATTGTCTGATTTGTTTTTTAGTCCTACAGAGATTTGCTCTCTGTGGGAAGTGGAACTGTTCCAGTGTCTCCCACTCTTGCATGCTAGACTACAGTGAATGCCAGCCTTGTCCAGATGAATCTTTAGCCATCCATCCACCCAACCAAACGTATTGGTCGTTAAATGTTTGGAAAAAATCAATCAGATTCTGTGCTGATGGAGTAATACAGTTTAGAAGACATTATTTAGTTCAAACCTTGCGTACTCCCTTTAAGGGTTAGTTCACTTAAATATGAAAATTCTGTCATTAATTACTCACCCTCATGTCGTTCCAAACCCTCAAAACCGTTGTTCATCTTTGAAACACAAATTAAGATATTTTTAATGAAATCTGAGAGCTCTCTGACCCCTCCATAGACTGCAATGGAATTGCAAATTTCAATGCCCAGAAAGGTAGCAAAGACTTCGTTAAAATAGTTCATGTGACTCCAGTGGTTCAACCGTAATGTTATGAAGCGACGAGAATACTTTTTGTGTGCAAAAACAAACAAAAATACCAACTTAATTGAATAGCCCAACAAAGTGAATAGAATAAGAGAGTGACACGGAAGAGAAGAAATTGTTGAATAAAGTAATTACTTTTTGTGTGCAAAAACAAACCAAAATATGCTCGTCGCTTCATAACGTTAAGGTTGAACCACTGGAGTCACATGGACTAATTTAATGATGTCTTTCTGGGCCTTGAAAGTTGCAGTGTATGGAGGGGTCAGAGAGCTCAGATTTCATCAAAAAATCTTCATTTGTGTTCCGAAGGATGGTGAGTAATTACAGAATTTTCATTTTTGGTGAACCAACTTTAAGCTCATATTGATGTGTTTATTCTGAATGGTTTTAACATGTTTACTGATATTAAACGTTTGTAGGTCAACTTCTACAGGATACTTTTTAGGGGCTTTTGCACCAGGTATTTATGGGAACTGGTCACCAGAGTGGTCTCCCTAGAAGTACATTTTCCCTTAGTGCCATTTACCTGTTTGCATTCGCACGCAAGTAGAAACTGAAGTGACGAAAGTCGACCAACAGCAATGTTATTTAAGCGTGGCATTCAACAACTGGAGGATGAAGGATGCCATGATCAGTTGAGAAGTGCCTGGACTTTGGTGTCGGTCCATCTATCGCTGTTTTTCATGTTCTTAGAGTTAGTTTGTGGAGTATATATAATATATATATATATTATATATAAAAAATAAAAATCTTGCACAGGTACTACTGGGGGGGCACACGGGTACTGCAGAGGGGCCACATGAGATCAGCGAAAGAAAAAAAATAAAAACAGCTGTTCAAGTGCGTGAATAGTGGTTGGTGCTCTACATTTATAGAGCAGCACGAATGCCAATTCCACTGAATCTTTCTTCTTTAGACCGTTCAATTTGCACCTTCTGAAAAAGCCCGACATCGATGTTCCTTGTTATAGAATAGCGCACCTTCAGAGGAGGGCATCACAAGCTGCTATTGTGAATGTGCTGCTCTCCTGCAGTGTTCCGTCAAAAAGACTTGCAAGCTTCTGAGCTTGTGAGGAGCTGTCAAAAGAGAGAAACCACTGATGTAATCTGTGTGTTTTCACAGCTTTAAAACTGCACAGTGCCTGTGTTTCGTATGACGTGTTCGGCCAATTAACATACATTTATGTCCCTGGTAGTTGTGCTGTGTTAGACCCTACTCTGAAATAGGAGCTAATTCAGTCCTCCCAAAAGGTGTATATAGCTAAAATCATTCCCAGTTCCTGCGGTGTGAACACGCCTAAAAGCTGGTACTTCTACCAATAGTTAGAGAAACTATGAAAACGTTCCTCTGGTGTTAAAGTCCCTTTTATTAATCAAGATAATGGTTGTATAACATTTTGTGAATACCGCATGAATGTCATAAAGCAAAAGTCAACACCATATGTCCTATTTCTGCAGCTATCAATCAATGCATTTGATTACAACTGCCATGTGGACCTGATCAAACTCCTGCGGCAAGAAGGGAAGCTTCACAGACTGCGCAAGGCCAGGCAGAAGATGAGCGAACTCTTTCCTCTCACTGAAGGTGGGACATCCTTATTGTTTTCCTCTCCCTGTTTTTCGTTCTCTTTGTGTGCGTAGCCAGACTTAGCCAGATTCTGTAACAGAAAGATTGGTGCTCAATGTTATTTAAAGTAAAAGGACAGTTGGTGCTTTTAGAGTCCTGGCTATTTTGTGAATTTGTTCTTGAGGTTTGTATACGTATCACTCTCCAGGAAAGTTGATCTCCAGGAACAGGACTGAGCAACCTCATTTGAATTGTGATAACGATTCATATTCATTTACTGGACATGATAATGAGAGTTTGTTATTAGCGCTGGGCTGCAAAAGGGAGTGAAATTAGAAAATGAGGGAGTGCAATTAGAAAACCTTTGAAAGTGCATTTAGAAAATGAGTTTGTGTATACCAAAATATGCTGACTTTGAACATGTGTATGTATTTACACTTTTAAGGATTTTTTAAGATTTTATGATGTGGTGGTGATATGACTATTGCTTGTTGTGTTTGACTGATTTGTTTGGTGGAACAGAGATTTGGCTGGACTGGTTGAAGGATGAAATTCGCATAACAGAAGACGAATCGGACCGCGAGAAAGTGTACGAGCTGTTTGAGAGGGCTGTCAAGGATTATGTGTGTAAGTGTGGCTTAATTATATTCATAATCTTCAGTTCTAAGAAGCAGGTTTAATTTGGTCAAATTTTGTAGCGTTTTCTAAGTGTAATATTTTTTGTTCAAGTACCTGAGCTAACTTTGAAACACTCATTCTTTTACCACCTATAATCGGATAAAGAACATGTAATTACTTCTCAATTGTAAAATGGATTGTTTTTAGAGAAACCTGTGCTCTGGGATTAGAAAAAACTGTTATTAAACCCATCCACAGGTCCAGAGATCTGGTTGGAATATGTACAGTATTCCATCGGGGGAATGGGAGCCCAGGGAGGCATTGAGCGGGTTCGGTCCATCTTTGAGAGGGCACTGACTGCGGTGGGTTTACACGTGACTAAAGGAGCTTCAATCTGGGAGGCCTACAGGGAGTTTGAGATTGTTATTCTCTCAACAGTACAGGTATGTACTCTGGGTTCCTGTTTAGATTTATTACGGAATATCAGCGTGGCATTAAGTGACTGTAAAAAAAAGCCAAATGGAAAGGCTTGTTTTTAAATATCACCTGAATAGTAATAAGTATGGATTTGAATAAATCTGTTTTGTCTTGTATAGGTGTTTTAACCCCCTCTTTCTTGTTCAGCCTCCTCCTGGCAGCGTTCCATCACAGGAGCAGCAGGAGCTTTTGAACGCCCAGCTCGACCGAATACACACACTTTTCAGGCGGCAGCTAGCTGTACCTCTAATGGGTGAGAGCCTCTCTGTTTCTCTCCTTTCACTCCTTCAGTCCTCCACTTTCCCATTCTTGCTGGTCTCTTTCTCTTTCCAGTGTTGGAATGAATAATCGGAAAAACTTATCCACAGGCCGAAAGGTTTGGGAGAACGGATGCTGAAAGAATTTAGACTGAGGATAAGATTGCGCAATTTGGCAGAAATAAAATAAACTGAGAACAACATGTCTAGACCGAAGTGAAATCTGGTCAGATGGGATTGATTAAGACTTGGGTTACAAATAATATTGATCGTTGCATTTGGTTTCCTTTCTTTTTTACGTTTCTGAAAGCCAAATAGTATAGGTTCTGTCAGGTAGACACCAGCGCTGCCAGACGCTGTAACACAGGCTGGGTACAGGAGAGCCTGCACATAGCCAGATGGTCTGGTTTTGTGAGCAGGGTCCCTCCCGCCCCTTGCCGGCTGCTTTTGGCACCGGAGATGCGGAGGAGAAAGCTCTGATCACATCCCACTCAGCTAAGAGAGCCAGATCACAGATTAGGCATTCGTACAGCATGGCTCATGTTTCTATAGCCCTATTTCTGTGTCATAAAATTGCCTTGTAGTGATGACATAAGTGAGAAATGCAGTAGTAACAGAAAGACTGTTTCAAAGGTTTTGAAAGATGAAATATCTCTAAAGCATCTTTGAAACAGAACAGACTCTGTGTTCCAGCAGCAGTGAAAAGGTTTTGAAATATGAAATACCCCCCCCCCCCCCCCCCTCTTTGTGTTAATATTGTGTTGTGTAGATATGGAGGGAACATACGCAGAGTACTCGGACTGGGCTGATAATGGCGTACCTGAGACGGCCACACACCAGTACAGACGTGCACTGCAACAGATGGAGAAATGCAAACCTTATGAGGAGGCTTTGGTAACTATGTCCCTCTCTCACTGCTGTAGAGATCCTTTGGTTTTCCGATTTTACATAATTTAATGCAAAATTATGTCTCTGGTAACAGATGTGACAGTAAAGGTGGTGATTTATGATTTTCAAATCTTTTATAGCAGTATCCTGCTTACAGCCTAAATCAGTCTTCAAGTGTCATTTAGAGAATATGAATGAATAAAACATCTGTGGTAACAAAAGCTCTTTGTCCACAAGCATATGCTCATCAACACTTTCGCCCTTTCAGAAGTCAACATGAAATCTCATTATTTACTTTCTTATTACACATTTCTTGTCTTTCTTGTTTTCCTGTTTCTTATTTTTCTTCTTTCATCAAATATTAAAGGCTTAAACCATCTCTGAAACAACTTCCTTTTTGGCTGACATCACTAAGGCTGCTTAACCAAATTGGTGTTGGCGGCAGTCCTTCACAATTGACTGCAAAACCTGAACACTTTTCACTATTTAAATTTATTTAAGTCTTGCTCTACCATTTTTCCCTACTTTCCTGTTTTTCTTGGACATTCAGCACATAAGAGAAGCAAAATGGCTATGTGTAGCTAATGTTGACTTTAAAGCTTGTAGACCTCAACCTGTGTAGCAGTGAAGCATTAACATGTAGATGCTGTTATTTATACTGTGTATAACAAATAATTCACTTAAGTCACAAGAAGAACTGAAATCAGAAAACAAATTCAACCTAACTAGTGCCGTTGCCATAGAAAGTGGAGAATGTGCCATGCACCTAGAAAGTAGAAGCGATTCTTAATTTTGAACTGAATTACACTGCACTCATTTTAAATTAAAGTACCCAGTCACTAATTATAATTGTCTACAATAATCAGTTAAGTGCTCTTGCACTCTTTTCATTAGAACACATGTCATTTCCCTTTATGACTCATTTTTTTCTGTTAAATTCAAATGATGTTGTTTCTCTTTTGTGCTTTTTAATGCTGTTCTTTTTGATGTTCTAGCTGGTCTCTGAAACTCCAAAGCTGGCGGAGTATCAATCGTACATCGATTTTGAGATGAAGGAAGGGGATCCGGCCCGTGTCCAGATAATATTTGAGCGAGCGCTGGCGGAGAACTGCCTTGTGCCAGACCTGTGGATCAAATACACCACGTATCTGGTGAGTGACTCGCATAAGCAAACATCCGCTCTTACCCAGCAGCCCTTCGCACAGCTCACAAAATGAATGTGCATCTGCACATCTGTGCTAGCCCCACACCTCCCTCCGTTTATTCAGGGACATATTAATTGCTTTAATGGGATGGTAATGAGATGCACAAGCTACAAACGCACAACAGCGTAGTTGCAGCTGAGAACACATTAGAGAGCCAGCACCTTTAGCAGATGGAGGGAGGGAGAGGGGGAAACGGCGGGTTAACAAGACAGAAAGAGAGATGGTGAGATGCGTGTAGGGAGAGAAAAATGAGAATGAGAAGGGGAGAGAATGACACCTCCCTATATTAGCAGCCGAAGCTTCTATCCATTTGGGCTTTCTGATTCAACGACTGAACTTAATGAACTTCTGCATTAAAGGTCTACAGGCTGATGGAACCCATTCAGGCGGTTGAATTCCTGGCAGCTATAGATGTGTGAAGTAATTAAATCAAGCCTCCATACTTGTACTCTCTTAGGTGATTAAATTGAGATGCTATTTAACTAAATTATATGCACCTCACACTGTGAGTCACTGAGCTGCTTTGCCTAATGGAGGATATAGGGGGTTATTACTTGGATTTACAAAGTGCTGTATTGTATCTAAGCCTAACCAATGGCATAACCTTCTGCATAACCAATGGCCTGCACCACTTTAGGAATGAGTGTTAGATCCGTTTCCATAGTTTCTTTCTTACTAATATCCATGCACCTCCTATTCAGCTATAGTTTTATCTGTGGAGTAGTCTTGTATGCTTCAAAGAACGCTGCTACCATGATTGATACTTCAGCAGATATCCTCATTCAGTCTTTGATGAAACAAAAAGGTTTTGAAGAGCAGGGAGCAGATGTTGAGTTGGTGTAGTGTGCGCAAAGCAGGGATTTTATTCATCTCTCCCGTTTGTAAAGCCATTATTGCATTTTACTGAATGATTACTGATGTAAGGCAATTTCCCACAGACAGATTTGTCTTGGCTTTAGATTAAACCTCTTTTACAATGGAGCAGCGATTCCCTGCTGAACATCTCCTTTTGCTTGATGCTACACATAATCTTTGAGCAGCAGAGGTTGTAAATGGGTTGGCAGGAGAACATCGTGATAATTACAGACACTCATCACACACACCACCTGCTCTTCCTGAAGCATATTCAGTGGTTTTGGTGTGGAAGGCAAAAGGGCTGGAGACCTTTTCTGTACATTTTACAAGCAATACTGTATTCATCTCTTGATTTTATATATCACTTATACTGAATTTAGGTTGTATTTTGACGATTCTGTTTAGTTGGAAAAGTCAGGCATGCAACCTGTAGGTGCAGTCATGTTTCTAGAACAAGAGTATAGTTTTTCTGATTTCTTCTGCATTTATTTTGAAAAATTGGTTTTTAAGATGTTTTTACCTGGTGATTCTATCATTTAATGTTATTAAAGGGGTGGTAAAACACATTCTTTCGAAGGCTTGATTGTGTTTGTGGGGTGCACTGTAACGTGTTCATGCTTTGTTTTTAAAAAATTGCATTATTTTTCATATATTTTACCTTTATTCTACACTGCTCTGTCCCTCCTTGTAAAAACTGTCTGATGGTTTCCGGGTTGTATGAAGCCAGTCCCTCATAAATACGCAATGGGCTCAGATTGGTTAGTTGGCCCAGTGTGTTGTGATTCGCTAACCGCATAGTGCGCGTTTGTCGTAAACGTCACGCCCCTTACCTTTATCGGTAGACTGTGCTTTGGGTAGTTTTAGAAACAATGGCGTCAATAAAACCATACCAATTTGAGCCCGAATCAGACCCAGACAATTTTAGTGAAGATGATCGAGCAGAACCTGTTCAGTCCTCAAAGGGATTTTTTTGAGTAAAGACTGCGGATGTATAGTGACTGAATGCCACTGTTACTTTTGTATTTTTAGAACGATTATAGCCAAATATCTGTCGCAAGAACTATTAAACCAAAACGAACACTAAACATTGGCTTCACTATAGTAGCCAAATCAAACACAGAAAAATGTTTAGCATGCCCGTAGATAAACAATACATAAAAGCTCTAATCAAAGAATAATTTACACTAATGCCAAGTTCGCTGTTGAGATTTTTAAAAAAAGTTTGTAACGTTAGGTGTTTGTCGGATAACGTTAAGTATGAATGAGCATTTAACAAACTGGTTTGCAGAGCCAAACAGCGTTGTCATCTGTTTACTTCCTTGCTACAACGTACAATTAACAACACAAACTATTACAGGAAAACACATAGACGAAAAATAAATCATACTTACAGGTTGTGGCCCGTAAACAGCTTCTGTTTTTAAATCCATCTTTCAGGACAAGCCGTTCATTGAACTCGAATCCTTCATTGAACTCGAGAAGATTGTGGAAGCTTTCCTCCGTGAAATGTGCAGCGGGAGCCGTTGTGCATTCACACACTGTCTCACGCAGCTGAACCGCGGCTCGTGTATTGCAAATACAGACGAATATTGTCCATTATGTCACATTTTCCGGTCTTCTCCTCCGACCCCTGTCTGTCTCGTGCTTTGATTTATGATGGGCAGCATATATCTGCTGCAAATGAGACCTGTTCCCCTCTGTCTCATACACGCATGCATATAACGTTGTATGTTAAACGCACTGCAACGCACCCCCATCCCTAGGAAGGCTGAACAAAGTGGACCTGCAATTCGGCATTGGCAACAACACTCCAGCCTAACTATACCACAACAACTATTCCCCGCGGCGATACAAAATGGCCTCACCCCCCCTTATTTAATATTCTCGGAGGAGGGGTTTATGTAAATATTGGGGCTGGTGATGTCAGAGACCCTGAAGGAATGTGTAGTAGTCCCTAGCGGCCGTTTGCTGTAGTCCTTAGAAATTGATTTCTTTAAAAGCAAATATCTCCCTTTGCTTTAAACTTTGAGCGTTGTAACTTTGCAGAAGTCAAACAGCAACATTACACACTAGCTAAAGTTAGAAAAGTGAAATCGTGGTTTACCACCCCTTTAAATAGGGCAGCTTTTGAACTTTTTTCTTTTTGGTATTTATTTTTTTAAATGCCCAGTTGAAAATGTTCTAAAATGTAGTATTCCACAGTCTGAAGGTTTAGGTGATAAAATATAATTTGTGTTTTCGTCAAATAGCTGCTCTCACACCTACTTGCTACACCTACTGCAAAAAAAAATCATGTTGTCTTGTAATTGTTTTTTTTCTTCTGTTCTACCTCAGGATCGTCAGTTGAAAATTAAAGATCTAGTGTTATCTGTTCATGAGCGAGCAGTCAGGAACTGTCCCTGGACCATGGGCCTGTGGAAGAGCTATCTTTTGGCTCTAGAGCGGCATGGGACCGAGCATCAGACAGTGATGGGTACTTTCAATTATTTCTGTGTCATCCAATGTTGTGATAGGAACAGGGTTCCTAATGTCATGGAAAAAAATCTATATAGTGAATATTAGGGCTGGACGATTTGACCTAAAATCAAAATCTCGATTAATTGGAAATTTTACCTCGATTACGATTAATGAACGGTTATTTAGCTTTTGTTTTGTTTTTGTTTTTTTGCTTTCCTTTTTTTGCCCTCATAGTTCACTGACATGGTTTATAGGCCTACTGTAAATATGCTCAACTATTTAAGGTGCCCTAGAATGATTTGAAACAACATTTTAAATTGTTCTCTGGTATCTACATAGAGGGTATATGCCTTATTTAAGGTCAATAATTGTCCAGATACGGTTTTACAGGTCCATTTACAAATCTAAAAATCGTCCCCAGGATGAAATGGTCTGTTTTTGCCTTATTTGGAAGGGTCATGAATATTAATGCAGAGTTCTGTTCTGATTGGCTGTTTCACTGCGCGGCTCAATGATAGCTGACCGTCATGACGATGAGGAGATTAGGCATTCAACCTTATATGTTTGAGCCTGTTTCTGATGAAAATGCAGATTTTGAGGAACAACAACATGTTTTGAGATTGGAAATGAACGCTTCTGAATGGTAAGTGAAGTCTTTATTTTAATTAGGAACCTGCTAAATCATTACGTCCATACCAGAACTTCAGCCTAAACGATAACTAGCATATAGCATTAAATATACACATCAGCAGTCACAACTTTTGTAGCATTGTAAAAATATTTTTATTATTGTACTGTGTCCCTGTATGATTTTACAACGATAGCCTCTTCACTTTGAATCACAAACTGAACTGGGTAGCGCTTAAATATGTTGTTTGTACAGTAACGTTTGAGTTTGACAGTAGTGTACTGGTTTGAAAGTCAATTTATTTAGCCATTTAGTTATGTAAACTACTCAGATTATCCAATTGTTACTGTACTAGCATCTTGTGTTGGATCTACGCAACAACGGGGATATTATCGTTAATGTTGTCTCTCTAAGAAGCTTTCAATTTAATGAGAAATTGTTTAGACAGTCAAGAAGTGGATAAAATCACTTACTGCTTGCAGGTATATGGTTGGAATTGCCCCTTTCTTCAGTGTCAGACGCTGAGCAAAGCCTGCTTGATATTGTCCCAGTTTTGAAAAACTGTCCGTGGTGAAATGGGCAGAGCAAACTAACAACTTTGAAATAAATTGTTGCGGTATCCGATTATAAATAAACATCAACCATGCCTGTTGACATGATTTATCTGTGGGAAGAGTATGAAACGTCTTCACATCCCCTGCACAGCCTGGAACACAACATTTGTTTCCATGATCTGCCTTGTTCGCTATCCTCGCGTGACGCTTGTTTACCTGCAGAGATGATTCGGCTGCGCAGTTTCGCCTGACAGTTAACATGTGCTTGCATATGCAAATGTTGGGGGGCGCACATATTAATGATCCCGACGATTGCATCACTCTCGGTGTTACGTTGAGATTTGCCTATTTTTCTGTGGTGTTTTTCACAAACGATATTTACATATGAAGGAGGAGGCAATGGTGTTTGAGATTCACTGTATGTGATTTACATGCACTGAACTCCTGTTATTTAACTATGGCAAGGTTAATTCAATTTTTCATTCTAGGGCACCTTTAAAGGTGGGATATTTTTTTCTAAGGAAAGTGCATTTCTTTAAGGAAATTCATTCTTCTTGAAGGAAACAGTTCACTTTCAGCAGTTATTGTCTATGGGTCGTAACATTTCTTACAGATTTCTGTTTGTTGTACATCAGATACAGATACATTAGCCCAGTAGGCCTACATTACATTTATTTGAATTCATTAAAGAGAGGGTGATATTAGTCATACTATTAATTGTGAAGCTGTGTGTTGTAGTTACTTGAAAAGTAGACAAGTCTATGCTATAACGGTTGAATTTCTAAGCTACTTTAGTGGTATATCACAGGGTAGCGCTGACAAGGAGTTTCTGTGTCCCTGAATGTTTCTCCACGTGCAATCTTCATGTGATGTGCGAGCTACTGTCTGTATGAGTGTGTTCGTGTGTCACAATGCATCAGTGCATTAGTTCAAAATAATGACGCTCATCCGATGGTCTAAAATCGATTCAATGTTTAAACGGGCAGGTCTTAAAGCGCATACAATTGCAATTGAATGTGATCTGACTTCAGGGCTTGTGCATTGTCAGGGACTCTGTCTCACAGAAAAAAAAGCTTGCGAGCACTGAATGGTGATTGTTTTCCATATTGTTGTTATTGAATAAAATCGCTTAAATGTTCAAACTGGCAAGCCTTTAAATGCATTTAATTGACATTTTCGTGAGGACGATAGTGATAGTGTCTGTGTGTGCGTGTAGCAACGCATATAAGAATGGCGATTAACTTACCTGTAAAATAAACCGTGTAAAACATGCAATTGCCCTAGCAATACTGAGCATCCAGATTGTATAAACAAAGATAACTGCTCCTGAATCTTTCCGTGTGCCTGCCATCTGCACTTGATGTGACTGGACTGGGCGGAGTCACATAGGCTACACACGGGAAAGTATTAACAGGATTAAAAAAACGAAATAACCGACATGGGAAAATGATGTCGGTTAGAGGTTTTGAATTTCGGTTTTGATTACTTTTCCGATTAATCGTCCAGCCCTAGTGAATATAACTTTTTCAGATTATGCTCAGCTCTAAATATAAAATAATATGTATTTGTGTGCATTCTCAATGAAATGAAGTCATGGAAATTCATTAGACATAAAGTGTGGGAACATTGTCTGTAATGTTGAATTAATTTATGACAAATGACAAAAACCTTTTGTTGGAATTCAACCATTTTTTAAATGCAAAAATTGACAGTAACATGCATTTATGTCCTTAGGTGTGTTTGAAAAGGCCCTGAATGCAGGATTCATCCAGGCGACTGATTATGTAGAAATCTGGCAATCTTATCTGGACTACTTGAGGAGACGTGTTGATTTCAGCAAAGGCAAGAGCATATGCTTTTCTTTTCTGCCCTATTACTGATCTATTCTTACATTCTGAAGTTTTGGTCCACAGTCACAGCTGATATCAGGTGAGTGAATCTGTTGATTTTTTTTATTTTTATTGATGGGTTTGCTGATCATTGCAGAGTGGAGCAGGGAGTTGGATGAGCTGCGGGCAGCTTTCGCACGCTCCCTTGATTACCTGAAACAGGATGTAGAAGAAAGTAAGTATCTTGTCTGATTGTATGAGGTATGAGAGCAGACTTGTAGTAGAAAGTAGAAAATGTATAACTACTGTCTCACTAATTCTCAGGGTTCAGTGAAAGTGGAGATCTGTCCTGCACAATAATGCAGATCTGGGCAAAGGTAGAGGTGAGGAAAAACTACACTGTTGCGTCAATCCATCCTCCATTAACTAATGTCATTCTGCTGACTACAGTCTGTCCGCAGTTGTTACAGTGCTGCTTGTGTTTGTTTGCTCCAAACAGGCCTTACACTGTAAGAACATGCAGAAGGCCCGTGAACTGTGGGACAGCATAATGACAAAAGGGAATGCAAAATATGCCAACATGTGGCTGGAATATTACAACCTCGAAAGGTCAGTCATTTTCATCAGTTTGTGCAAATATGTTTTTGCTTCCGTTGAAGCACAATGTTTAAAAACATTCTCAAATCATGCTGGATAACATGATCAGTAGATTTTACACAAACCTGTGGAGTTCATGCAGCTTGCTGTGCTGCTGTGATTTAAAGCAAAAAAAAGGGACAACCAAAATACTAAAATATTTTGAGGGGGGAAAATATGTACAGTCTTAGACTTTTGGACCCCTCAGCATTTCTGTAAGCTGTCAAAGCAGTGGTTCTCACCCGGGGTCTCAGCAAACTTCCAAGTGGGCTACAGAATGACTTTAAAAGTGTCATTCTGTGGATAAATTATTATTATTATTAATATATTAAAATTACCTTACTGTAATATAAATTAAAATCTAAAAAACACATAAAATCAAGTTGTAAACTGAACCCCCCCTAACTATTGTAACATAATATTATTTTTGTTGAAGAACATGCAGTTCTTAACTTTTGTAATCACAAAATGATATATCAATTACTAAATGAATATTCCTAGTTTGAAAATAATTTGAAGGCGAGCTGTTTACTAGGGCTGTAATCAACCAAAGAAAATCTTGGTTGACTGAAGTCCTGAAATTTTCGACTAAAAATCGACTAAAAACAACGTTACATTAATTAGCTGCACACTGTGCGCAGTACTTGGTAGCCTTGTTGTCTGTCTAAATGAATTATAAATAAACATAAAAAACTAGTAGATTATTTGCAGTATATTAAATTGTTTTTGACCTGATTATTTTGCACTGAAATGAGTCTGACACACGAATCTGTCGGGTCTGACAGCGCTGCATCACGTGCACCATCATAGTACTATATTTTCGGAAATCATAGACTGTTGTCAACTAGTGATATCATCACAAGAACTTTTGAAGAATATGCAACATAATTTAGACAATTGTTTTTGTCATATGTATTATACTAACTGACAGACACTATCATTTCAGCTGCTTTGTGCAGCTGGAACACAGGATCAGCTCAGCTTTGCGGCTGAGGCACGAATAGACTATTATTAACTTAAAGCTTTTACTCTTAAACACAAAAGGCACATCCACTTTAATAAAAAACAAGCCAGTTTATTATTTGTTTGTTTAAATTTGTTTGCCAGATCAAGAGCAGAAATAACGCTCACAATTAAATAAATAATATACAGCAAACTAGCCTTCTTCAATCTGTCTCTCTTCTCCAGCGGGTTGGGCTAATCCAAAAGAAGTGGAAACAAGGGGGTGTTCTGAAGACAGACTGTTACCTGTGAAACAGGGTCTGCTCTGAAAACACCCCCATTACCAATTAGTGCTTTCCACCTGATGAAATGAAAGTGGCAAAACCGACAGTACAGATCCACTTTTGCAGCACGACTGAAGTGTGGTGTTGTGACGCTTCCCCTCATGTGTATGTTGATGGGCGTTCCTCAAGTTTACCACTATGGGTGTGCGTTTGAGCTAGCGGGGAATGAAAAACAAAGGACCAGCGAGAGACTTCTCTTCACCAGTGGGTTGGGCTAATCCAAAATAAGTGAAAACAAGAGGGGTGTTCTGAAGACAGACTGTTACCTGTGAAACGGGTGCTCTAAAAACACCCCCATTAGCAATTAGTGCTCTCCACCTGATGAAATGAACGTGGCGCGGCAAAACTGATGACATGTATGCGGCAAAAAATCGACCAATCAGAATTTTGGTCGTGCCAGAACATATCAACTAATAATCGACTGGGAGATTACAGCCCTACTGTTTACAGCAGAAATATATTGGCCTATATCGGGGAGCCTTTGATTATTGTGTTCGACAGTGTGCGGGGGCTTTGAGCGTTTTACAGATGTCATGAAACGGCATTCACAACTCATTTGACTTCAGTAGTGTAACATATTTCTAAGTGAAACAGAATATTCAGGAAGTTATGTAGAGATGACGTTTATCTATCGGGATTTGATTGGATCAGACGGGGCGGTTGTGTGCAATAATATTATTGGTTAATATTAGGGGTGTAACGATTCGTTTTAATTTCGATTCGTATCACGATTTGAGGTTGTCGATACGATTCAAGGACGATATTGGTTCATTTAGAACGATACGATCCGAAACGATTCAGTGACTTGAAATCGATTCAGTAACTTTTTAGCCAAAAATTGTGTGACTGAAATAAATATCTGGATACTGGTCAGTGCCAGTGAAGTTTCCTAGATTCCTGTTGTTTCTTGTAAGGGAATCAGGTATCAATTAATTATGGATATAAACAAACAAGTAAACAACAATTAATGGCAAATGCATTCAAATTTTATTTGAATAAAGTGCAACCAACAGTTTAGGTTGAATTAACAGGAAGTTAACCTTTTCTGCTCTCATTTTCAATATTCAATACATTTTCAATAAAAGCACAGTAAGTGCAACCAACATTTCAACAGTAGGTTAACCTGCTACTTCTGCTTTTGTTATCCAACATATTAATATTACAATATTAATATCAAAAATAAAGTGCAACTAACTTCTCTTCAGGTTTAATTAATAGTAGGTGTACCTGTTACTTTTGCTGTTGTTTTTCAACATTAAAATAATACAAATACAATATCAAAAATAAAGTGCAACCAACATTTCTTCAGGTTGAATAAACTGGCGAAACCTGCTACTACTCTCAGTTTAATAAACAAACAATATTTAACAAAAGATAAAATGTAACCAACTACTCTTCAATGACTCTACATATTTCTTTTTCAAAAATATCATCATCACTGGTCTGTCAGAGAGGGGAAGCTCATTTTCGGCCTACATCATAAAATTGTCTATTTATTTAAAAGTAAATTCTGCCCTACGTTCCTTTTCAAGAAAGTTTCACCCACGACGCTAGCCTAGCCTACTAACGTTATATGAATGAATGAATGAATGAATGAATGAATGAATGAATGAATGAATGAAGGATCTAAAAAAAAAATATTAAACTCTGTAAAACTGAAACAAGGAATGTGGTGTATAATTGTGTGAAATGTATGATGAAAATCAAGCAATTTCGCCAAGCAAATATCAAAGAAATAGGTTGCAGCAGTTTTTATTTCGACTGAACTTGAGAAATCCGCGATGGGACTGAGCGCGAATAGCTTCAGTGATTCCTTATAGTACAGAATCGCTGTCAGTCAAAGGGAGATGCAGTCTTTCGACAGACCCTTCAATCATCACGCAGAAGCTCGGAGTCCGGGCCAGCCCACTCCCCATTCACCCCCAGAGACGCTGAGCGTCCGTGGGCGGGACATAATCGCAGCGTTTATCCAATGACCGTCTAGTTTCGAAGCGCTTAAAAAAAAGTTCACAGCAGCCCCATTGAAGTCAATGGACGCTGGGCTTCAATAGGGAAATGCACTGTGACGCTGCGGGAAAGTATGAGAAGGAAATCGAGTCAGCCGACCTGCTATATGTAACTGATTCTGAACGAACTCGTCTTTGAGATGAACGTTTTCTAACGCATTTTTAGTCAATAAAATGTTAATACAATAGTACATATTTGACCATTAATTTTGTGACATTATAAGGGAAGCTGAGCTTCCCTTGCAGTCTTAAAAAAATCGCCAGTTCGCCACTGATTCAACATGATCTGACCGCAGAACACTTCTCTGTACATTCGCTATGTCGCCAGCAGTACTGCAAACTCGCTCTGCTGGCACACTGGTCCCAGGAATGCACAGGTAACATTTAGCAAGGGTTGAAAGTACAGGTAGCTGTTTCTCCTGGTGGCTTGATAATTTCTCGCTGGTTGGCTTCTCCTCTGCTCCGCCATGCTATGTTTTCTTAGCGCTGCTGCGTGCGTTGCGATGATGTCACAGATAGGCAGAATGAATCGAGTAACGTTTAACGCCGTTATCATTAAAAGTGCTAAGAAAAAACATCCATTTAAAGTCTGACGTGCTTAAATCCAATGCGTTATTTCCTATGATCGATACAATCGATTGATTACCTTTTAAAACGATGTTAGATCGATATATGTCGTCCGGAAGGCCAACTTGCCGAGCACAGATCGATGTAGTTAGATCGTAGGAAAATAAATCGATACATCGATGTAGTAGATGAATCGTTACACCCCTAGTTAATATCCTTTTTCCCTGGCTGTGCGACCTTGGTTATATCAACAGAAAAATCTATTCAATTTTAGAGATTGTGCAAGTTACTACATTTGTATTAAATGTTATGAAAGCAAACATTTGTTTTCTTCAGAATAATGTTTACCAATAAGTTGTTGAGGGTTGAGGTTATTTTGATTAATTTCATATTGTTTTTAAAACCTGAAGCCACAAGCAGAAGTCTGCTGTTCTGACTCTTGTGTCCTTGTTGATCAGGTCATATGGAGATGCTGCTCACTGCAGGAAGGCTCTCCACAGAGCTGTACAGTGTACATCAGACTACCCTGAGCATGTGTGTGATGTCCTGCTCAACTTTGAAAGAGTGGAGGGTGAGTTTAATTCATGCACATATATACACTGCTGTTTATGTGGGTGTCCAGCATTGGGTGTTTATGTGGGTGTTGTCTCTCACAGGCTCTCTGGAAGAATGGGATGCTGCAGTCCAAAAAACTGAGACCAAACTCAACAGAGTCAATGAGCAGAGAGCAAGAGTCAGTCCTAAAACTAGCCTTTTTGGGATTTTCTCCAAACTTGGCATACATTCAATTTTCATTCATGCCCATTTCCTATTAAAAATTACAGAAATATTTAAGCAAATAGATATATGTACATATGTATCATGTTTGAGGCATCTGGCAGGAAGCTCACCTTGTGGAAAGTGTTTTTTGAGCCATCTGTATGCTGTTTCTGCAGGTGGCTGAAAAAGAGGCTCTCCTATCCAGACAAGAGGAGGAGAAAGCTGAGCAAAGGAGGAAAGCCAAGGCAGATAAAAAAGGCCATAAGAAAAGCCAGAAAGCAAACAGAACGGGGGATAAGCGGAAAGCTGAAGACGAGTGCGAGGAAGAATGGGGAGAGGATGCAGGTATGGATGGCGTTTTTTAAGTTCTATAATTCTGTTGTGTAAAAGAAAACCTGTGTTCTGAGACATTTGAGGTCATTTCCAAACAAAATGTCACTTTTTAAAAGCTAACAGTGTGGTTTAGACTTTGGCTGTACTGACATATCAAATGTGTTCAGAGTTGCCGTCCAAGAGGCTCCGAGGGGAGGGGGACTTTGGCAGCACGGCCACTGAGGAGCTCATGGAAACAGAAAGTGGTCTGTTCGGCCGACGAGCTCCACTATCGCGTAAAACTGAGCCTCCTGGTTTCCGTAAGAACCAGCAGAGAGTGCTCAAAGCAGATCCCCAGGATGTGTCAAAGGAGCAGCGCAAAGATGAAAATAGTGTGTTTGTCAGTAATTTGGCCTTTAATCTGGAGGACCCTGAAGGCAAGCTGCGAACATTGTTTCAGGGTTGTGGGACTGTACAGCAGGTGCGGCTCGTGCATACACCAAAAGGTGTGTTTAGAGGCTATTGCTACGTGCAGTTTGAGGACCGGCTAGCTGTACCTGAGGCACTGAAACTAGACAGACAGGAGGTGGATGGGCGGCCCATGTATGTGTCTCCTTGTGTGGACAAGAATAAGAATCCGGATTTCAAGGTATCTAGAATGTATACTACTGAATTTTTGGCCATGTCGTCCCCATGTTCAAGTAAACAATTAGTATTACCTTTGGTGGGCATTGGTTGGCATTTTTATAACAATGTCTTCCTGGCAGGTTTTTAAGTACAAAACATCACTGGAGAAGCACAAGATCTTCATCTCGGGCCTGCCGTACACCTGCACTAAAGAGACACTGGAGGACCTCTTTAAAGAACACGGCACAATCAAAGCCATTCGGCTAGTCACCAACCGTGCAGGCAAACCCAAGGTGTGTAGGTCTCTGTCACCAACATAAATACACAAGAAGACTGTCCCAGTATACCTGAAAGTAGTCATCTCCAAGCTAATATTGACAGAATATATTACTCATATTCCTGTAGATGAATTACATGTCCAAAAGTACAAAAACTCAAAGGAATAGGTTGTTTTCTGTCCATAGTTATTTATGTGTGTGCTCTGTAGGGTTTGGCGTATGTGGAATATGAGAATGAGGCACAGGCCTCACAGGCTGTGCTAAAGATGGACGGCACCATGTTGGAGAACTTCGCACTCTCTGTTGCTATTAGCAACCCCCCGGGCAGGAACATGGAAGATAAAGTGGCACCTAGCCGAATCCTGGGGGCGACGATGCAAAGGCAACCTCAGGGAGCGTAAGTACTTGATACGACAGGTCACGTGTTGGATTACTACTTGTAGCCTAGACCACAGTTTTTCTCAACATAAATACTAACACTCACAATGCTTTTGTGAAAAGAAAAAACTTTTCGTAATATTTGATCTGGGTAAGAAAAAGGTTTCAGCTGCCCGCTTAACTATAAACTATAACTATCTTGTAGGGTTGAGTGATTAATCACATTCAAATCAAAATTGTGATATGGCCTAGTGCGATTATCAAATCACAAAGGATGCTTTTTTTAATTAAATAAATGTATGCGCTGTGCGCTTGGAAGTGAAGTAGCATTTTCGTTTTCTCACAGTGCTTGCAAAGATGGGTTTGTGTGGAGCAGCATTTACTGCAAACTGAGCTGTTCTGAGTTTGGGACGCTGATAACATGCATTTGGGAACACATGTGCCAACCATTTTACCAGATTTTTTAATGAGAAGCGCTTATAAACCTGTTTTACTGTAAGCTCTCCCTAAAATAAATGATGTTTCTTAAAGGATTAGTTCACTTTAAAATGAAAACGACCCCACGATTTACTCACCCTCAAGTCGTCCAAGGTGTATATGACTTTCTTTTTTCCGACAAACGCAGTCAGAGTTATATTAAAAAATGTCCTGACGCTTCTAATCTTTATAATGGCAGTGAACGGGGCTCATGAATTTGAAACTCAAAAAAGTGCATCCGTCCCTCATAACCGTACTCCACACGGCTCCAGGGGGTTAATAAAGACCTTCTGAAGAGAATTGATGCGTTTGTGTAAGAAAGATATCCATATTTAAAACTTTATAAAGTAAAATATCTAAATACCATATACACCTAGGATGGCTTGAGGGCAAGTAAATCATGGGGTAATTTTCATTTTAAAGTGAACTAATCTTTAAATACTTGGTTACAGTGAAATATTACAATACATATTTATTTTGTTTAATAGTAATAATATGAATTATAATTAATAATACTAATTATTATTTTATTAATATATTTTAAAAAAGAAAATTGGGCCAAATTGTTCCGCCTTACAACAAAGTACAACAATATTGGAGTCTTAATCTCATTTTAAATCTGATTCACATTTTTGTTGTTATTAGAAAACCCATAATTACAACCTAACATCATGTACAGTTTTCCAATATTCTTTGTACAGTCCTGATTTACTAAAAACCATTCTCTTTAACCATGATTATTTGTTTTCAGAAGGGGAAAAGGACGCACTCAGATCTCTCTGCTGCCACGCTCTCTGTACCGTCAGAGTGCTCCAGATGCCAAAGCGGAGAATGGGACCGTTTCTGCACCCCATGCCACAGTGACCGATGGAGTGCACGGAGGACCTGGAACCACAAGCCTGGACACGCAAACCAAGTCCCTGTCCAATGAGGACTTTGCCAGGATGCTTCTCAAAAAGTGAAATCGTATGCAGATAACACAAGAAGAATACCTGCCTTCTGACAGAAAGCCATGCTGTGTCCTTAAGAAGTCCGGCGGAGAAACAGCGTTTTAATTTAGCCTACTTTCTGTAAATACGTGACCACCACCCCAGATATATAGTTGAACTATTTTAACACCTCATCCACAGAGATGTGAGCTGTATTTTCTTTTCTTCTTTTAATTCTTAGTAATAAAGAAAGGGATTTGGGGTATAGATTTCAGATTTTGTCAGCAAGTATTTTTTTAACAGGATGTTAAAACAGATGACGTGAACCATTGTTTTAAAAGGTTATATGCAAGATGAAGATAATTTGAAGATACGTGATGTATCATAAGTTTCAACGCAGCTTCATTTCTCAATAGGTCCCTTTTGGGGCAGCTAATCCGTAGATGGGTCCTGCACCTCTGCCTTGTCAAAGGCAAACAAAAAAATAAAGATCAACCTTTATTTTACATATTATCTGAACTGCATGTTGTATAAATAATTTATTTGCAGTACCACGGCCATCAGAAACTCAACCATTGTGCATGTGTAAATTTACAGCATACTTCTGTAATGTCTTCATAAAAGCTCTCAATGAAGACTTCATGGGGTAATATATGATCTTGTCAGCAAATAAAACCCAGCACCCTGCCAACAACACATTTGTCTCTAAGAGGTTCAACTTTAGTGTTTATTAGACTGCAGCGCTTGAATTAAAAGCTGGAAATTAGTAGATTTGCAGAGTTTTATCACACATTTTTGTATTTCCTCCAAGCGCTGCCATAGAATCTTGTTTAACTGCTGACACAGCTTGTAAACCTGCCTTACCTTGTGTACTCAATAGTGGTCTAAAGGTTAAAGCTTGCGCTCCACAGCCAGATTCAGTCTAGAACCTGAGTTCACATTCGTACGTGGTCATATTCAAAGGGCTGGCTAAGGAGCGTGATAGTTTTACAACCTGTTTGGACCTTTCCTGAAGTTGAATCTATGCAGCTGTATATCGCTAGAACCTTCCACTATGAGTTCACCTGATTGTGAACCCATCATATACTGTATTGTATATATACACACAACATATACCATCTAAAAATGTCCTGGATATTAGTATTATTTACTGGTTTTGATGGCAATGATGGACTTGTGTATTTCATCCACTGTTAAACGTTAAGCTGATATTTTTTTTTTAACTGCAGTGTTTTACACTTGACAGTTTCCTCCTACATTGTTCTTTTAATTGTGTTTGATTCTTGTTCACACCCCTCAATGGTTGGCCATAGTTTTGTAAAACATTTGTATATTTTGAACGAAGTAAAAAAAAAAAAAAAAAAAATGAAGAAAAAAGTAACACTATATATTTGCGTTTGATCACCACAGTGGCCTAAAGTAGTGATTGAGGAAAAAGAAGTGCAGTTGCAATGTCTTGTTCAACATTAAAACTAACAAAAAAACATGGTATACGTGTGAAGAATTGTGCACTTTTTTGATTTGGTTAACTATCAATTATTTGATTATAGATTGGTCATCTTTAGGTACTCACAATAATTTCTAATAATGTTCCTGTTGTATTCCCTGTGTTGCTCAAGTTGTATGTAGTCATGGTTTTATTTTTCCTTTTTGTTTTAAGGCCTAAATTGTTTAATGAAGCAATTAAATATATGTGGTTGTCAAACAAATGTCTTGTGTGATAGTTATGCTCTCATTGATTTTTAGCCTTGTTTAAAAACAAACTGGTTTGATCCTGGGTACATCTGCCATTTTTCTTTTCATATTTCACAACAGTGGATACTATTAACCTGCATATGAAAAGACGAAAGGAAATTAAGGCATACATCCAGTAAATACTAGAAGGAAATGAGAAGTTGCACAATAATTTATTATACACTATAATAAAATAGCTTTTTTTTTAGAAGTAGTAAAATAAATTAAAGCTATGGTTAAATAGATCAAACTAAAGTGCTTGAAAACATTGGGAATAAAACATTTCAACAATCTTCCGAAATAACATTTTGAACAGCTGTAGGCTATTATAATATCCCTTGATTTATACATCACTGAATAATCATACCACAAAAGAAGAAAATGTACTTCAGTTACATTTCAAACATAATGACCTTTTAAAATAAGCCATAAAAAACTTGTGATGTAAAACAAAATCAGAGATTATGTTCTAGGCAAATGGAGTTTGACAGAAATTCATTTTTGAACATATTTTTTGACTGCAGCCTGCCAGTTCATCTTGTGCACAGAGAGAATGTGTCCAACAAGCTGTAGAGATCACAATAAATGTACTTTAGCTGATAAAGTGTCTGAACATCAAAACTAACACAAAATTAAATGGAACTGCAATTTTTCAGCATTTCACAGACCTGTTCTTTTTAAACTTGGATTTTGAGACTAGAAAAATTCTAATTATACAGATAAACACCACTCAAGTATGATTATGAATATTGTTCGCATACAGACAGCAGAGTTCATGTTGGCTACATTATCATTAACTCACAATCAGAAGGATTTAGTTGCTGAAAGATGTAAGGATATGACCTAATACTGTTCATTCAGTGGAAAAGAAAAGCTTTTCGTTCATTTCAAATTTAAAACTGGGTAAAATATGGACATTTCAAAGGGTCAAATAACAAACGTTGGATTTATAATGACACTATTTGCACATTAAACACGCGCACACAAAAAACAACACCACCTTAATATGGATCCACAATTTGTCCATGTACTGTAGGTCCCATGCTAGCAGTATAAGGTTGGACAGTGATTTATTTCAGAGGCTGATGTGGACCATATGGCACTTCAATTTACATGCATGTGCAATCTTTTTCCATCTACCAACATGCATCTTTCAGCCATGCACAGGTATGGTGTGTTTACAGTCAGGGCAGGCGTGATTACTAGACCCGGGCAGCCCGACTGCATGCTCAGTTGTGGCTATCAATAGCGTATCAAGTGTAATTTCTGTGCATTTCGCAATGAATCGAATAAAGGGCCTAACGTCGCCCTCGTTGGCTGTATCCAGGGCGGTGTAATACTCCGCCCTCTGCTCTTTCCGAATGGTGATCGGTGGATAACTAGCTTGCATTAGAATTAAATTCATGAGCAGCCGGGATGTCCGTCCGTTCCCGTCCACAAACGGATGCACGTAAACCAGTTTATAGTGCGCTAGAGCTGCGAACTCCACCGGGTGTAGATGCAGCGCTTCCTCAGAGTTCAACCACTGCACCAGCTCCTGCATGTGCCTGTCTAAGTCCTGCGGGTGCGGTGGGATGTGATGTCCCACGAACACCTGGCTAGCACGGAAACGCCCGGCTTCGACGGGATCGGCGTAGCCTAGAACCCGCCGATGAATCTCTAGGATGTCATTTACAGTGATCTCCCCAGCACGGGACAGCAGGGTGGTGTTGATGTACTTCATGGCTACATCTACGCCAATTGCCTCGTTCTGTTCTTGAAGACTCTTACCTGGTACAGCATATCTGGTCTCAATAATATGGCGAATCTCCGAAAGAGTGAGCGTGTTGCCTTCGATAGCAACGGTGTGGTAAATATGATGGTAGTAGGTCTCCTCCATGACCCGACGCAAGGCAGAGTTGCCCTTGGGGATGGACATGAGACGTCGCACCTTTCCATCGATGATTCCAAAGTGGCGTTGATCTATTTCCTCTACTAAAGGGAGTGTGCGATCCCTGCTCACCAGAGCCTTCTCGTTGCAAGGCGAGATGGTGAGGGCCTTGGTGTAGAGGTGGTCAGCTTGAACAACATCTTTTTCCTCCTCCAGAATGGTTCCCAGTTCAGTGAGCGCCTCCACAAACTCAGGGTTCATGTTGAGCGCATGGACGAGCAGCTTATGAGCTTTCTCTCGCTTTCCATTTTTCTTCATCTCCAAAGCCTGCTGGAGAGCCGCCTTTGCCTCTAACCGAGTCTCTGTAAATAAACAGATGGTCAGCGTTACACAATATGGCATTCCAGCTGAGAGATGCATAATCAATAGGCACTATCACTCATCTTGAATGGAAGCGTCACTTTTTTCAGTCGTATTTAATATGAATTTAATGACAGTAAATTGCTTTTAAATCTGATTGTGATGATCTAATGAGGTTTAGTGTCTGTAAAGCATTTAAAGATAGGCAAGATAAAAAAAAAAAAAAAAAATGAAAAAATGAGAGAGAAAACAAAACTGTCAAAAAGAAATCCCATTTGCAAACCTTTTTGATTATCTACGGAACAGGAAATACAACAAGAAAAAATGAGCGACAAAGAGGACAAAAATTACTCAAACTAAAATAAAAAATAAATTAAAACTAAATTGAAATGTTTAAAAAAATACTCTTTATAATAAAATTAATTAAACAATTTATTTAAAAAAATAAACAATATACACAACATTATAGCTACACACCGATCAGGCACAACATTATTATCCTAATATTGTGTTGGTCCCCCTTTTGCTGACAAAACAGCCCTGACCCGTCAAGGCATGGACTCCACTAGACCCCTGAAGATACCACAGCACACCCCCTGTGTGCTGTGGTATCTGGCACCAAGATGTTAGCAGCAGATCCTTTAAGTCTTGTAAGTTGTGCGGTGGGGCCTCCATGGATCGGACTTGTTTGTTCAGCACATCCCACAGATGCTCGATTGGATTGAGATCTGGGGAATTTGGAGGCCAAGTCAACACCTCAAACTCGTTGTTGTACTACTCAAACCATTCCTGAACCATTGTTGCTTCGTGGCAGGGCGCATTATCTGCTGAAAGAGGACACAGCCACAGGGTGTACATGGTCTGCAACAATGTTTAGGTAGGTGGTACATGACATCCACAGGGACAGCAGGACCCATGAATTCTCAGCAGAGCTTTGCCCAAAGTATCACACTGCCTACGCCAGCTTGCCTTCTTCCCATAGTGCATCCTGGTGCCATGTGTTCCCTAGGTAAGCGACCCGTACCCGGCCATGCACGTGATGTAAGAGAAAAAGTGATTCATTAGACCAGGCCACCTTCTTCCATTGCTCCGTGGTCCAGTACTGTTGCTCATGTGCCAACTGTAATCGCTTTCGGCGGTGGACAGGGGTCAGCATGGGCACCCTGTTCTGCAGCCCCATACACAACAAACTGCGATGGCATGCACGGTGCATTCTGACACCTTTCTATCAGAACCAGCATTATCTTCTTGAGCAATTACAGTAGCCCGTCTGTTTGATCGGACCACACAGGCCAGCCTTCACTCCCCACGTGCATCAATGAGCCTTGGCCAGCAATGACCCTGTCACGGTTCACCACTGTTCCTTCCTTCCCACTAACAAGTGCAGTGATGAAGAGATAATCAGTGTTATTCACTTCACCTGTCATGTTATGCCTGATCAGTGTCAATGTAAAAATGTAACACATTATATGTGTTTTTTTTAGACTTGAAAAATGTTTTGCAATTGAAAAGCCTCTATAGTTGTTTTCTTTGATGGACTATTACAAATCCTAGACCATAGAGCATATTGACTTTACACTTCTGCCTAGGATGAATTCTCTTCTATTGGACTTTGTTTGAATATATTGCAATTATTATACACTGAAACAGGCTGTCTGAAATAAATATAATTCAAAATATTAATACATTTAGAGTGAAGTAGAAGGATTAGTCTATTATGTACTTTTTTTGAAAAGATTATGAAGACAAATCTAATTTGGAATGACAAATAATTCAACAATATGTTATGCACACAATAAGTCCAGGCACATGCATTAAGAACGTAAATAGAGTCGCTTTTGACTCATGTTGCCCGACGACATTCAGCCACTCAATCACAAAAAGTTAGCAGCATCTTCAACTGTACCTTTACTGGGCTTGATTTTTTGTGGCAAGAGGTCTAGCGCTGTGAATGGGACAGTCAGGCTGGTTGTGTGGACTACAGGCCGCTGGACACGCCCCCACAGCTGGCAGCGCAGAAGAGCAATACCCTTCAGCGTGGAACAGCATTGCTCCTCTACGCCCACTAAAGGCAGCAACAGAAGAAATACAGATCCCAAGAGGGCAAAAAGAATGGGTCCCCAACCCCAGAGCAGAGGACTGCTGCTGGCATGACGCAATACTGCTAGAGCTGCCATCAATCAAGGAATCCGGATTTCTCAGGCCACATGTCCGACATTCTAGCCTGAAAACCTGTGAGAAATAAGGGGAGACAAGGTTAAGACATTAGCCCTTAAACCCAGACTAAAGTGCATGTTTGAGCGGTTTTAACTGAAAGCAACTTGCACTGACATGTCCTAAAACATGTCACTGCTATTGTTTCATCTCAAGATGCACACCAAAAGCTGCTTAAATTTCCTAATTGCCTAATCCTGGTTTATTCTAAGCCCTGTCTGTGAAATCGGGCCAAAATGTTAAATCAATATAATTAGATTTTTTCTCCTTGCAGTCAAATGTGAGTCAGGTGGATCTATGTGATTCGGACAGTTTATGTACTGTCAGTAAATAGTCTGAATGTTCCTTCTTATGTCCAGTGATTTGGAACCACATTTAGAATCATTTTAATGTTCTTTGGTAATCTGATGATCAGAGTAAAATGTACTTATGGTCAGTAGAGGCCACACATATAATCATTTACATATTTCAAAGCACCTAACCAGTTTTTGAAACATACACCTGTCTTATATGCTGTTTTAAACACACTGACATTTTAATTATTTAATAACACAATAGGTCAATACTTCTAATATTGTAGAACAAGACATTTCCACACCTGACACCTGAAAGATCGCCCGATTGTAGACACAATAAGATAAACAGTTATACAGCAATTTAGACAAGCCTCTACACCATTCATACATTTCTACATAAAGACTTTCCACAAACCCTAAACCCGTCAGCTAGTTACGTCCTTTATAAAATGTAAAAAGACGCAAATGTTCAGACATACCTTATTGGTTGTAGACGTGTTATTCTCAATATAAATTATGGAAATGATCAGAAATGCCTGCCCTGGTGTTAGCAACGTCAACTTCCGCGAAAAGAGTATCGCCTACTTGTAAGATTAAAGTTGATTGGTTGATTTTACTTAGTATGTGCTCGCTGATTGGTCAGCTATTTGCCACACACCCTAGTGCAGCAACACATTTTTCAGATCGTGAAACTACATGATTGGACGGGTCAGTTGGTATGTGGTTTGTAATGTTATTTATGCCGCCTTCACGTGCTATCGGAAATGTCCTACTTCCCACTTCTGAAGCCGTGATTACGAGCTCATCGCATTGAAATTTTGACTTGAGATAGCGTTCATGTCCATTTTTTTTTAAACTTGGAAACTATTTACGATAATTCCGATAGCATGTGAATTCAGCATTAATATAACAGGTCTAAGCATTTTTTGCTGGTTACAATATTATTTTACTAGAGATATTTATTCACGAAATATTATTTTTTTGAGGAAAGCTTTACTGTCGTTGTTGTGAATAAAATGAGTCTATACAATGTTTTAAAAAAAGTAGTTTTGCTAATGTGCTTTTATTTCAGGTTTCTGCCTGGCAATTGTAAACTCTAGGAGTCAGTATTGCCTCAGTAATAAAATTTATTACAGCTATTTTTTAATTCCTTGTTTTTGCTCTTTCACATCTGAGACATCCGTTACCATGTGATTATGTTACAGGGAAGAAGACATTATCTCACAAATAAGTTTTGCATTTCGGAAATCCTTAAAACACAAGACCATAGTAATCCATATACATCATATAACATCCTGTGAATTATTGTCTAAAATTATGTGGATGTTTTTTTATTCTGGTCAAATTTGTGCTGCCATATCAATACATGTGAAAAAAGTTATTATAGGCTGTAGTTCTTCTTATAGATATGTTTCACTTGCTTACTTTACTTTATTTTTGTTAATTGACAACTTCAGTCTTTTCTGGAGTCAAAGACAGACAACGGCTCCACCCAAACAAACTTGGTGCAACAGTGCCAAAGGACAATCCTTCAGCAGTGTACGCACTCAACCAAAATGGCACACACACCTTGTGCTGGTGAGTGTCTGAATGACCACAGGACTACACATCAGCACCTGAATGAGAACGTGGTCAACATATCCCACAAGGACATTGATAACACCAATCAGCCACAACAACCACTGCTCACAAACACAATCCCAGCTGAGCCCTTGTTCCCACAAAGTATACTCTCTGACGATCTAGAACTGCTCCAAGATTTCACACCCAAGGATAAGGTGACCAGATTTCTGAAATGGAAAATGGGGACATTTCCTATTTGAGTAGTCAAAATGTCACAAAAAAAAACCCTAATTTGTTATTATCTATTAATTAAATGGGGACAATATATTTTTGAATGTTTTTTGTTGTCGTTGTTGTTGTGGGTGTTATTTTAATGGTAAGCACGAGACGGACACAGCGAGTAACATACCATAACAAAGTTTACTTCCTGTCTGTTCACCATCCATATGTGTCCAAGTAACATCAGACCTTCAACAATTATTCCCTTTACAGAACACCTCCCCTGTTTAAATAAAGAAACCCACCCTTTAAGGATAACTCATTATCCTTCCCCTTAAAGGTCCCGTTCTTCGTGATCCCATTGTTCAAACTTTAGTTAGTGTGTAATGTTGCTGTTAGAGCATAAATAATACCTGTACAATTATAAAGCTCAAAGTTCAATGCCAAGCGAGATATTTTATTTAACAGAAGTTCCCTTTCAAAGCCTACAGCGAACGGCTGGCTTGGACTACATCCTGGTACTTCCTTCATAAATGACGTCAGTAGAACAGTAGAACAGACTAACCTCCGCCCACAAGAATACGCGAAAAAAGGGGGCGTGGTCTTGTTGCTGTCCCACGTGGAGAAGAGGACGTGTCGCGTGGAGAAAAGGAATAGTTGCGTTTGAGTGTGTTTGTCGCCATGTCGTCGAGACGCTGTTATTTTCATCCCGGAGTCAAATCACCTTTGTTTGGCTTTCCCAGGGACGCTGTAGAGATCATTAAGTGCATATATCTCCCGTTAAGAGGCTTGACCTTTCCACGTGTGCTAAGCTGCTGTCGAATCAAAACACAGGAACCGTGCCACGTTCGCTAAGCTGCGGTCAAATCACAACACTGGAACCGCTGGCACAATCAGAACTCGTTACGTATTTCTGAAGGAGGGACTGTTACTGTTTTTTTTTACACGCGAAACATGAACACATGTTATATTGCACACTGTAAACACAATCAAAGCTTCAAAAAACACAAAGAACGGGACCTTTAATTCAGAACTTTTCCTTCAACCTCTTTCTTTTTCTTTTTCTACAAGTCCATCCTCTTAGGTGGGTGTGACACTCTTCCTGAGCGGGTCACATAAAAGCGTCTCTCAGTTTGTTCTGCAACCGTTTGCTCTGCAACAGGCATTGGCTGCCCGTTACTCTCAGTCTCAGTATCCGATGATGATGGCACTTTTGAGATGAGCACGATTTCTCCTAATCACTCCATCCTCTGTTCCAATCAGATAAGATCTTGGGGCTAACGACTGAGACACCACAGATCCCTGCCTTTTCTCCAATGGCAACCATACTTTTTGTCCTGGCTGCAAAACTGGAAGGGCTCTGGCCCTGTGACATCTGTTGTAGAAATGTTGCTGTTTTCTCCTTCTTTTGCTTCACTATACTGGAACTCTCTCATTCCAGGCCAGCATGGAGACAACTTTTTCTGGAGCTGAGGTAAAGTAGTGTGAAGTTGCCTTCCCATTAGCAGCTGTACTGGTGAATATCCATTCCATAGTGGCGTGGAACGATATGTCAGGAGTGCTCTTTGCTTATCTCCACCTCCTTTCCACAAACCTTTCACAGTACCCACTGCACGCTCTGCTTCTCCGTTTGCTTGTGGAAACAACGGGTTACTTGTCACGTGATCGAAACCATAGTCGGTTGCAAAGTCCCTGAAGAGAACTGAACTGTACTGGGGCCCATTGTCAGACACCACTGTTTCTGGGATGTCGTGTCGACTGAACACTTCTTTCAAAGCAAATATGACTGTATTGAGGTGGATATTTTAAGTCTTGCCACCTCAATGTACCGTGAAAAATAGTCAACAACAAGCAGATAGTACTCTATCTCCCAGAAGAACAGATCAGTTCCAATACGTTGCCATGGTCTTTCCGGAATGGGTGTTAACAACAAGGGCTCACTCCAAGCATTCCTGTGTTGAGCACAGACACTACATCGTTCCACCAGCTGGCTAATGTGTACTGACATACCCGGCCACCACACTGTCTGACGTGCTCTGGCCCTGCATTTTACAATCCCTTGGTGGCCTTCATGAAGAATTTTCAGTATCTCTTGCCACATGGATCTGGGTATGACAATCCTTTGCCATCTCAAAAGAAGGTCTCCAGCTATGGAAAAGTGACCTCTTCAAGGGTGAACTTTAACCCCAGCAGATAGGAAGAAAGGCGTTCGCAAGCCCACGTCGCTGCTAAAGCTTCCTTCTATATCTGTGCGTAGTGTTTTTCTGCATTTTTGCAACCACCGGCTTCCATAATCCATCCTCGGGTTGTTTTTGGGGCAGCACTCCTCTTAACCCAAACGACAAAGCATCTGCTGACAGTCTGGTTTCATATGTTGGGGAGTACTGGGCCAGTATTGGAGTCGAACTGAGCTCTCTCTTTATTTTCTGGAAGGCTTCTCGCTGAGGTGTATTCCAACACCATTCATTCTTTTCTGACAGCAGATCTTTCAATGGACATGTGATTGAAGCCAGGTTCGGCACAAATTTGCCCAAATAATTTGCCATGCCCATGACCCTCCTAACATCTGCTACACAGCTGGGGTCAGGCATATCCAGTGTCGCTCTCACCTTGCTCGGATCAGGTGCAATTCCATCTGAAGTAACACTGTGTCCAACAAACATTATCTTGTCCTTGGCAAAGACACATTTCTCATTCAGTGTTAGTCCTTTCTCTTTAAGTCTGCTCAGGACCTGATGCAATCTTTCATTGTGTTGCTGTAGATTTCCCCTGTACATCACAATATCATCTGCGTGACAAACTACTCCTGGGCAGCCTTCCAGCATCTGTGTGATTCGGCGCTGGAAGTGTTCCGGGGCCGACAAAATCCCAAACGGTAACCGGTTAAAAGCATACCGGCCAAATGGCGTGATGAAAGTGGTCAGAAACGAACTTTCCTTTGTCAAGGGAATTTGCCAAAACCCTGACATAGCGTTGAGTTTCGTGAACACTTTAGCCCCTGTTAACATGGCTAGCTTATGGTCAACTGCTGGTTAGATGTGTCTCTCTCGACGAACCCTTACTCAGGTGAGTAAGATCTACGCACAGTCTAATTTTCCCCTGAGCTTTAGGCACAACTACCAACCGAGCGCACCATGGAGTTGGCTCAGTGACCTTAGATATCACTCCCATGGCTTCCATCCGTTGCAGTTCAACTTTCACTTTGTCTCGCAAAGGGAGTGGAACTGGAGATGACAGTGCATAAGATATGGCTCCTTGCTCTAGTTCAATCTTGTACTGCTTTTTCAAATTTCCCAAACCTTTGAAGACAGCCGGATAGTTAGCGACAAAATCTTCCCCTTTTGTCTGCACTGTGTGCAAGCGTGTAATCAAATGCAAAGTCTCTATCGCTGGAAGCCCCAACGGTGCTTTGGACAGCCCTTTCACCACATAAATGTCCTGTTTTGTTCGCTTATTCTTGATGTTCAACTCACCCAGGAACATTCCCTGAACATCGAGGGCCTGATTCCCGGGCCCATACAGGACTTTGCAAGGTGGCTGGAGCTGAATGGCCAGTGAAAAACTGCTTTCTGGCATTGCAGTAACCGCTGTGCCAGTGTCCAGCTTGAACTCTGTATTTTGACCATTCAATCTGACTAATTGAATCCACTTACTTGTCTCTATTGAACTCACTTCTCCCAGGAAAGCAAAGTCTTTCATGCTCTGCTCTTCTCGCTCCTGAGTGATGTCATTAACCGTTCCAGCTGACCAACACTGCCTTGCAAAGTGTCCCTTTTTGTGACATTTACGGCATCCCGCTTCACGTGCAGGGCACTCTTTCCAGTTGTGTCTCTTTAAATTTCCACATTTTCCACACCCAGTTGATTTGCGTTTCGAAGCACTATTGCTTTCTGATACAATTGTGTCGAAAATGGTTCATTACTCAAAGCTTCATTCAACTAGAAATTGCAGCACCATCTCCTGGTGAAGTAAATGTAATGCAACAAAGCTGACGACCATAAAATGCAAGTAGGCTTATATATTAACACCCGTTTATTACGTGTTCAGAGCTGCCAACTTTTCAAAAAAGCTTAGAGTGAGATTTGGTGGGGCCAACCAAAATTTTGTCGCGTACAAAGCAAAAATTGCAACAACAAAAAATAAATTAGATAATAATATTATATATATATATATATATATATATATATATATATATATATATATATATATATATATATATATATATATATATATATATATATACAAAATGCATCTATATGACGCGTTGTAGGCTATATCCTACTCACACACACAATTTTAAAGCACTATGTAGGCCTAGAGGCATGGTTTTGTCTAAATAGAACAAATTGATTATACATCAACCTACAGCATACTTTTACAGGGTAGAAAAAGGAAAAAAAATGTCTGTCCTGTCTGTTGCTCTTCTCTCTGTTGTGTGGTTCTTTTTTTGCTGTGGCTGATCTAAAAAAACAGTGTTGTAGTAAAAACTACTTTGAGTAGTTAAGTTACATTCAAGCTACCCTTTTGAAAAAGTAGCTACACTACAAGTTACTATCAAAAAGTAGCTGGCTACACTTTCTTTTTCTTTTTTTTTAGAGATTGTTACAAATAACTGAATAATTGTTAATGAAGAATGTTATAATATTTGGGGTTTTAAGCTTTAAATTTCAAAGAGTATAGGGTGAATTCAGGGTTATTGGGACACTTTTCCCCAGTCATTTCTATGGAAAAAAACTGTCAGAATCATTACACACAATACTCAAATATAGCCTATAACTGGCTGCCAAAGTGCAAAATGGCTACACATTTAACATCAGTGCAAGAACAAAATGTATGCAAATCAACTTTGCGATGCTGTTTGCGAACGTTCGTTGGAACTAGGTTTCGGGAAACACGACTCGTTAAACTATGCTTATAATGACGGTACTTGTGACCATAGTTAGCGAACAACGCTTTCGGGAAACGCACCCCTGAGCGTCACAGCGCTCCACTTCGCTCATTACAGGCTCGTTCTCGTCAGAACCCAAAACGGAATGTAGCTTTAGGTCGCGCAACAACACCGTATTTATTTGCCCATTTATCTTGAACCCCCTCACCGAGAGCATAACTAATCGATCAACATGATCGGCTCAACATGTAGGTCTATAGATAAACTCATCTTTCAGGCATTTGACTGACGGGTTGACACTTCAGCGTGAGAAATCGGGGGTGTGGCGTGTGAGCGTGTGAAACCAATCAAATGCGTGTGTCTCACGGCCAATGCGTGAGAGTTGGCAGCTCTGCGTGTTTACCGAGGTGATCAAAGCTGAAACAGTGTTAGTGCTGTGAAACTCATTTATGTAGGTGAATTTTACAGATACTGAATTTCGTGTGTTCACCTTAATAAAACATTAAGCATGATGTGTGTGTGTGTGTGTGTGTGTGTGTGTGTGTGTGTGTGTGTGTGTGTGTGTGTGTGTGTGTGTGTGTGTGTGTGTGTGTGTGTGTGTGTGTGTAATTATTTCTTTAGACAAGGACAGAAGATCAGACCAGCTTAAAAAAAGTTGGAAACCATCACAGAAATTCTAATGGTTTCTATTAAAATACCAATAGGAACCATTGGCTTTTACCATTTAAACCACTACAGAATTATTTTTTGTAGTGTGTTTGGGACATATTCCATTAGGTTTTAATGCCCCCACCAATAGAACCCAACGCATATCAGTAGAGACCCACAGAGACCACTGTAATTTCATTACCACCAATAAAATTCCCATGAAAACCATTAAATCCAGTAGAATTTCTGTAATGGTTTCTATCGGTTTTTTTTAAGCAGGGCAGTATCATGTGTGAAAGCTTTATCTTGTTTAGCTGTGGGAAGCAAAACTCTATAACTTGTTAACTGGTGGGACTGATATTTTTGTATGTTGAAAAGGATGTGCTTGTGTAGCTGTTGAAATTGCATTATGTAGAAAAGGGTCTTTGATGCGTGTTTTTTATGTAACAATGTTCATATGTTCTCTAATTAATAATAAAAATAAATAAAAATGTGGCAGAGGGTGACACTGAAATAAACTCAATCCACTCTCCTCAACAATAACGCCAATCCAAACACACAAACACCCTACCAATACCCAGAGACCACGATTTGTCCCTAGCAATAATGTCGATCAAAAATGTAAATATATTTATATATAACCACTGTTGTCTGATTGTGTCAGATAATGCTGTAATGCAAGATTTCGTTTGAGAATGAATTTTATTGACCTCCATGTGCTCGGTTTTGATAATATTTAAAATAATAAATGAATTGATCGTTAGCTATGTTACAAATTCTAATAAAGTAATATAATTGCATATCATTAAACATTATCTAATGTCATCTTTCACTGTGCTTTTAAATAGGCTAGATATAGAGTAATACATGTTAAATGCCTCCAGTGATAAATATGTGCAATATTTATTTGACAAGAACCTCTTACTCCATTCCCTGTTAATTCTGTTGTAGCATAGCACACCTGTACATACAAATGTGTCTATTTTTGTTTATTATGCATATGTGTATCTCATTAATTTATCTTTATTCTTTATTGTGCACTGTAGTTGTCTCTGTGTACTGGAAACTTCTGTCACCAAAACAAATTCCTTGTGTGTGCAAAAATGGTAATAAAGCTCCTTTTGATTCTTGCTGATTCTGGTTAAATACAAAAGAGCTACTCTGGTTCAATTTGTCACGTGCACCATTTATTGAAACATACAATATCATTTTACAGGAGTATAAGCTATATTCACCGTTTAATGAAAACTGCTGCCCGATCACAACACATCCAGAGCTCTGTCGGTACATACAGTCACCTGAGGGTGGCGCTGTTCTGGGATCATATTTCATTAATAACGCATCAGAATATGCTGTAATGTAGGATTTCGAGAATTAATGGAGTAAGGCATGGAGCTTAAATACAAAGAGGTACTCTGGTTGAATTTGTCACGTGTGCCATTTATTAAAACATACAAGATCATTTTGTACAGGCTATTACTGACGAGGCTGAATCCAGCTTCTTATTCGCAGCTTCTTATTGACGCTATCCGGTCCACCTTAAAAGACGCGACGCTTCCGCGTCTTTGGTTTCTTATTCACGTTCAACTTAGGGACCGTGCGGTTTTTTCTCTTTTTCAAGCTTTTTAAGGGATTGTGTTGCTTTTGTGTCCATTTTCAGAATAAAATAATACTATATTAGCGAAGATTGACTGTAAAAATATTAAGGCACATACAATATAATTACAGTGTGCCTATTCTTTAATTATTGTACATGCCATCAGCTCAATTTAGGGACCATGTGGTTTTTCTCTTATTCACACTTTTGATACTATTGTGTCTATTTTCAGAAAAGAATAATAAACTATTTTAAAAGGTAATTAACACATAAATATCAGTGAAGATGACTGTAAAAAATACAAATGTACATAAAATATAATTACATTATTCTTCAGTTATTGCACTTGGATGCTTTGAATGCATTAATAAATCAATAAAAGGTAAGGTAACTAGAGATTAATGCCAGCAAGGTCTCCAGAACATCAAATATGGATGAAATACAAAATGTATAATCATGTTATCATTGCTCTGAAATGCAAACTAATTTTGCTTAAATGGATATATGATATTTGTCAATACTGTAATTTGTAATATCTTACAACATTTGGGGAAGTAAAACATTTCAGGTGCTTTATACCCATCGTGCTTGAATATCATCATTCAAATTTTCAAAGATTTTTACTGTAGCGTTATGAATTTATGGACCAACGAATTTGGCAAATGACGTCATTACTGTCTGTCTTACGTACAGTAAGAGCCTTTACATTAATTGCACAAGTGGCCCATTTGGAGGCGCTATATCTCGGCTGTCATTATGGGTGCGTTCACAGTTCCACTGGGGCATTATACCCAATATGCCTTACTGTCACCATACAAAATCCCAGACATTTTTACTGTAGCATTTTGAAGTTATGGATTCACGAACTTGACATTTATAACAATACAGTTAGAAGAGCTATTGCATTGTTGGCCCATTTGGAGGCGCTATATCTCGGCTGCTTTTATGGGTGCGTTCACAGGTCCACTGGGGCTTTATACCCAGTGTGCCTGACAGTCACCATGCAAAATCCCAGACATTTTTTACTGTAGCATTTTGAAGTTATGGATTCATGAACTTGACATATATAACAATACAGTTAGAAGAGCTATTGCATTGTTGGCCATTTGGAGGCGCTATATCTCGGCTGCTTTTATGGGTGCGTTCACAGGTCCACTGGGGCATTATACCCAGTGTGCCTGACTGTCACCATGCAAAATTCCAGACATTTTTACTGTAGCATTTTGAAGTTATGGATTCATGAACTTGACATATATAACAATACAGTTAGAAGAGCTATTGCATTGTTGGCCCATTTGGAGGCGCTATATCTCGGCTGTTTTTATGGGTGCGTTCACAGCTCCACTGCGCCATTATACCCAGTGTGCCTGACAGTCACCATGCAAAATCCCAGACATTTTTTACTGTAGCATTTTGAAGTTATGGATTCATGAACTTGACATATATGACAATACAGTTAGAAGAGCTATTGCATTGTTGGCCCATTTGGAGGCGCTATATCTCGGTTGCTTTTATGGGTGCGTTCACAGTTCCACTGGGGCATTATACCCACTGTGCCTGACTGTCACCATTCAACATTCCAGACATTTTTACTGTAGCATTTTGAAGTTATGGATCCATGAATTAGACATATATGACAGTACAGTTAGAATAACTAGCATTATTGGCCCAATGGAGGCGCTATATCTCGGCTGTCTTTATGGGTGCGTTCACAGTTAGGCTACTAAAATGTAATGCATCAAGTAGTTCACTTGCCTGTAGACTTGTTTAGACATCTTTTGAGTCTTCCAGCATGGTTAGTCTCAGTGTAGCTACTTAGTAATTTGAGCATAGGTTTATTGCTGATGTATATTGCATAAACCCTTACTGCAAAAAGCTATGTTTTTAATCAAAAAAGTTCCATTATACAAGACGAATCTTGGCGAAATCCTGACTCAATAGTGAAGGCACATATATAGGCTATATATACAGCGAGGAAAAAGTATTTGAACACCCTGCTATTTTGCAAGTTCTCCCGCTTGGAAATCATGGAGGGGTCTGAAATTGTCATCGTAGGTGCATGTCCACTGTGAGAGACATAATCTAAAAACAAAAAACCAGAAATCACAATATATGATTATTTAACTATTTATTTGTATGATACAGTTGCAAATAAGTATTTGAACACCTGTCTATCAGCTAGAATTCTGACCCTCAAAGACCTGTTAGTCTGCCTTTTAAAATGTCCACCTCCACTCCATTTATTATCCTAAATTAGATGCACCTGTTTGAGGTCGTTAGCTGCATAAAGACACCTGTCCACCCCATACAATCAGTGAGAATCCAACTACTAACATGGCCAAGACCAAAGAGCTGTCCAAAGACACTAGAGACAAAATTGTACACCTCCACAAGGCTGGAAAGGGCTATGGGGAAATTGCCAAGCAGCTTGGTGAAAAAAGGTCCACTGTTGGAGCAATCATTAGAAAATGGAAGAAGATAAACATGACTGTCAATCTCCCTCGGACTGGGGCTCCATGCAAGATCTCACCTCGTGGGGTCTCAATGATCCTAAGAAAGGTGAGAAATCAGCCCAGAACTACACGGGAGGAGCTGATCATTGACCTGAAAAGAGCTGGGACCACCGTTTCCAAGGTTACTGTTGATAATACACTAAGACGTCATGGTTTGAAATCATGCATGGCACGGAAGGTTCCCCTGCTTAAACCAGCACATGTCAAGGCCCGTCTTAAGTTTGCCAATGACCATTTAGATGATCCAGAGGAGTCATGGGAGAAAGTCACGTGGTCAGATGAGACCAAAATATAACTTTTTGGTCATAATTCCACTAAACGTGTTTGGAGGAAGAAGAATGATGAGTACCATCCCAAGAACACCATCCCTACTGTGAAGCATGAGGGTGGTAGCATCATGCTTTGGGGGTGTTTTTCTGCACATGGGACAGGGCGACTGCACTGTATTAAAGGAGAGGATGACAGGGGCCATGTATTGCGAGATTTTGGGGAACAACCTCCTTCCCTCAGTTAGAGCATTGAAGATGGGTCGAGGCTGGGTCTTCCAACATGACAATGACCCGAAGCACACAGCCAGGATAACCAAGGAGTGGCTCTGTAAGAAGCATATCAAGGTTCTGGCGTGGCCTAGCCAGTCTCCAGACCTAAACCCAATAGAGAATCTTTGGAGGAGCTCAAACTCAGTGTTTCTCAGCGACAGGCCAGAAACCTGACTGATCTAGAGAAGATCTGTGTGGAGGAGTGGGCCAAAATCCCTCCTGCAGTGCAAACCTGGTGAAAAACTACAGGAAACCTTTGACCTACTGTACCAAATATTAACATTGATTTTCTCAGGTGTTCAAATACTTATTTGCAGCTGTATCATACAAATAAATAATTAAAAAATCATATATTGTGATTTCTGGATATATTTTTTTTTTATAGATTATGTCTCTCACAGTGGACATGCACCTACGATGACAATTTCAGACCCCTCCATGATTTCTAAGTGGGAGAACTGGCAAAATAGCAGGGTGTTCAAATACTTATTTTGCTCACTGTATATATATATAGGAAATTGACAGCGCCTCCAAATGGTCAGACGGCAATGGTACTACATTTCTAAAAATTGTCATATATAGCATTACATACTATGACAACAACAACAACAACAACAACAACAACAACAAACGTAAATAAATAACTTGGTTTAATGCTGGATAAAATTTATTTTCAGTTCTTCAAAACCAGTCGTTATTTTATATATTTTGCACAATGGACAATTACATAAAAAACAAAAAAAACCTACAAGTATATTTTAAAATACTTCAAATGTATGGGTTCATAACCTCACAATGCTTAAATAAAAATGTCTATATTTTGGCATGGTGACAGTCAAGTGCACTGGGAATAAGGCTACAGTTCAAATTTGAACGCACCCTTAAAGGCAGCGGAGATATAGCGCCTCCATCTGGGCCAATAGTGCAATTTCTCATGTAACTGTATGTCATATCTCTCAGAATCATGGGACAATAACTCAATAATGCTACAGTAAAATTGTTCATAATGTTGCATAGTGACAGTCAAGATCATTGGGTTTAAGGATGCAGTTCAAATTTGAATGCACCCTTAAAGGCAGTGGAGATATAGCGCCTCCATCTGGGCCAATAGTGCAATATCTCATGTAACTGTATGTAATATCTCTCAGAATCATAGGATCATAACTCAATAATGATATAGTGCAATTGCTCATAATAATGCGTGGTGACAGTCAAGTTAATTGGGAATAAGGCTCCAGTTCAAATTTGAACGCATCCATGAAGGCAGCCGAGATATAGTGCTTCCAATGGGCCAATAATGCTAGTTATTCTAACTGTACTGTCATATATGTCAAGTTCATGGATCCATAACTTCAAAATACTACTGTAAAAATGTCTGTAATTTTGCATGGTGACAGTCAGACACACTGGGTATAATGCTACAGTGGAACTGTGAACGCACCCATAAATACAGCCGAGATATAGCGCCTCCAAATGGGCCAACAATGCAATAGCTCTTCTAACTGTATTGCCATTTATGTCAAGTTCATGAATCCATAACTTCAAAATTCTACAGTAAAAATGTCTGGAATATTGCATGGTGACAGTCAGGCACACTGGGTATAAAGCCCTAGTGGAACTGTGAACGCATCCATAAAGACAGGCGAGATATAGCGCCTCCAAATGGGCCAACAATGCAATAGCGCTTCTAACTGTATTGTTATATATGTCAAGTTCATGAATCCATAACTTCAAAATGCTACAGTAAAAATGTCTGGAATTTTGCATGGTGACAGTCAGGCACAGTGGGTATAATTCCCCAGTGGAACTGTGAACGCACCCATAAAAGCAACCGAGATATAGCGCCTCCAAATGGGCCAACAATGCAATAGCTCTTCTAACTGTATTGTCATTTATGTCAAGTTCATGAATCCATAACTTCAAAATTCTACAATAAAATGTCTGGGATTTTGTATGGTGACAGTCAGGCACACTGGGTATAATGCCGCAGTGGAGCTGTGAACGCACCCATAAAAACAGCCTAGATATAGCGCCTCCAAATGGGCCAACAATGCAATAGCTCTTCTAACTGTATTGTTATATATGTCAAGTTCATGAATCCATAACTTCAAAATGCTACAGTAAAAATGTCTGGGATTTTGCATGGTGACTGTCAGGCACACTGGGTATAAAGCCCCAGTGGAACTGTGAACGCACCCATAAAAGCAGCCGAGATATAGCGCCTCCAAATGGGCCAACAATGCGATAGCGCTTCTAACTGTATTGTCATATATGTCAAGTTCATGAATCCATAACTTCAAAATGCTACAGTAAAAATGTCTGGAATTTTGTATGGTGACAGTAAGGCATATTGGGTATAATGCCCCAGTGGAACTGTGAACGCACCCATAATGACAGCCGAGATATAGCGCCTCCAAATGGGCCACTTGTGCAATTAATGTAAAGGCTCTTACTGTACGTAAGACAGACAGTAATGACGTAATTTGCCAAATTCGTTGGTCCATAAATTCATAACGCTACAGTAAAAATCTTTGAAAATTTGAATGATGATATTCAAGCACGATGGGTATAAAGCACCTGAAATGTTTTACTTCCCCAAATGTTGTAAGATATTACAAATTACAGTATTGACAAATATCATATATCCATTTAAGCAAAATTAGTTTGCATTTCAGAGCAATGATAACATGATTATACATTTTGTATTTCATCCATATTTGATGTTCTGGAGACCTTGCTGGCATTAATCTCTAGTTACCTTACCTTTTATTGATTTATTAATGCATTCAAAGCATCCAAGTGCAATAACTGAAGAATAATGTAATTATATTTTATGTACATTTGTATTTTTTACAGTCATCTTCACTGATATTTATGTGTTAATTACCTTTTAAAATAGTTTATTATTCTTTTCTGAAAATAGACACAATAGTATCAAAAGTGTGAATAAGAGAAAAACCACATGGTCCCTAAATTGAGCTGATGGCATGTACAATAATTAAAGAATAGGCACACTGTAATTATATTGTATGTGCCTTAATATTTTTACAGTCAATCTTCGCTAATATAGTATTATTTTATTCTGAAAATGGACACAAAAGCAACACAATCCCTTAAAAAGCTTGAAAAAGAGAAAAAACCGCACGGTCCCTAAGTTGAACGTGAATAAGAAACCAAAGACGCGGAAGCGTCGCGTCTTTTAAGGTGGACCGGATAGCGTCAATAAGAAGCTGCGAATAAGAAGCTGGATTCAGCCTCGTCTATTACGGTTTAATGAAAACTGCTCCATCTCAACCTCATATTTATAGTTACAACTGTTCGGCAGCAGAACTCACTGTACAGAACTCACCTACATCAATTATTATTTTATATGAATATAATATAATATTATAATATTATTTTAAATATTATCAAAACCGAGCACATGGAGGTCAATAAAATTCATTCTCAAACGAAATCTTGCATTACAGCATATTCTGATGCGTTATTAATTAAATGTTATTAATGAAATATGTTATTAATGATACGTTATTAATGAAATATGATCCCAGAACAGCGCCACCCTCAGGTGACTGTGTGTAGCGACAGATCATACTGGACGTGTACATACTGGACACACTCGTTCTCTCAGGACATCCTGAATTACCGCACATTCTGAGGGTGGTGGAGTTCTGGGGATCATATTTCCATAATAACACATCAGAATATGTTCAATGAACGTTGCCACCTCACATCCGTTCTGTTGTTTCTGCGCCAAAGCTTGCGCTTAAAATCCCCTCAAGAGCGCGTTTGCTCAGAGATATTAATGCCGTTCAGATAATGTACAATAATTCCATCATTAGCAGCTAAAACTTAATATACTCATTAATGTGTTCACAACTCATCATGTCTCGGGTCTGACTTTATATCACGCAATTGCGACTTTATATCTCAGAATTCTGACTTTATATCTCAGAATTATGACTTTATATCACGCAATTGTGAGAAAAAAAAGTCAGAATTCTTAGATATAAAGTCGCAGTTACTGTTTTTATTTTTTATTCTACTCGCACATCCAAACGTAGTCAGATAAGGTCCTCATCTTCTTTCCGATCGCAGGATCCGAAACAGCATCCTATAACATTATTTTGTCAGTTAATGATTTGGGTGGGCTTTTCTTGGAGTGGGCGGGTTTTGGGCTGCAGAGTGCAAAATTACAGGCAACACTGTAGAGCTCGCACAACTTCTCCCAAGAATAGACGTAAGTAAGCTATTTATTGTTCATTGTTGGCAGTGTCATTGATGATAATGTACTATTGTGAGATGCGCCCCCCCCAATTTGATGGCTGCAACCCCCCCCCCCCCCACCCCCCATGAGCCGAACGGGTAAACAGCATTTAAGGGAGTGTTTTATATTTAAGGGAGTGTTTTATTGTACTGTTTTCTTGCTGTGTTTTCCATGCGCCCCCAAATTGGCGCTCATTCTAAACCGAAAGCATATGCGGACGGCCGCTCCGCCAGATGTGTGTTCTGTGTTGGGTTTTGCTCAGTATGATAAGTGGCAGATCAGAGGGCTTGCTGCAGTTGAATATCTAAAGATCTGAATATCATAGTATAAAATGCGTAGTATCAAATCCATCAGTTACAACCCCTCCAATATTTCAACATGAAAATCACAGTAGATGAAATGAAATGAAAAATATGTAGAATTCATTTATTTTGTAACAATAATTTTGTTCCTAATCAAATATGAGTTTGTCATAATAAATCAGACAAAAAATACTCCCCCTCCATTGATCCGATTGGTAACGCCCAACCAAAGAGTCGCACTCTCACCAAAACAACGCGAGTGGTGTTTGAATGGGAGAGCACACGGGTGGGTAACGTTAGCGCCAAACATGAAGAGAAGCGCTGCACAGCGGACTATATTTAACTGCTGGTCAGAGAGGGATGCAAAAAAATAAAAAATAAAGCATGTAGCCTACTGAGAATGAGGTATGAATTCACGAGTTCACACTTACATCAAATTAAATAGAGTAAATATTATGCGTATTTGGCGTGCTGTCCGGGGGAGGGCTCCGGGCTCGGAATTTTGCCCGAACCCAGAGTACACCCCCCCCCCCGTGATGGAAATAGTCTAGCGCTAGACTGCATATATTAATTTGATGTCTTATGTGAGTTTAATTAAGTGAGGAGAAGGGGTGGTGGAGGGAAGCTAAGAAACAGTCAATGACAGGAAGGTAAATCGGCTGTCTATATACACCTCCTATCGTTGATTTTTTAATGAGCTCCTCTTGTGTTCAATTAGGTTTAATTAACTGGGTCTGCTCCACTTAACAGTTTTAATTTCCTGAATGCGCTTCTCCCGAAATTTGTTTATAAAACATCAATTTGTGTAATAGCTAAGTACACACAACATATATTTTAGCTAGATAATCCGTTGCAATGTATTTATAACAAGTTATCCAGAGCAGCCGTCTGTTTTGCTAGTTCCTTTTTCAATAGTGTCTGTAATTATCAATGATTTACAGTTGTTCAAGAGCCGATGTGTTTCCCTTTAAAAAAAAAAAAAAAAAAAGGTGGAATGTAAAAATCTTAAAATAAATGTCTAGGCCTAAATGTTGTCTCTTTCATATTTGTATATGTTGAATTTGTAATCAGTTAAAACATGTAGCCTAGGCCTAGATCGATAGATAGATAGATAGATAGATAGATAGATAGATAAATAGATAGATAGATAGATAGATCCGTGCACCGAATGGACAGAGAAAAAGATCTCTCAGGGAAAAGCAAAGGCGGGGGTGTATGTTTTATGATCAACTGATCCTGGTGTGATCAGAGGAACGTACATTCTATCAAGTCTTTCTGTTCTCCTGATCTGGAATTTCTCATGCTTCTGTGCCGACCATTCTGGCTACCGAGGGAATTCACCGCGGTCATCATCACAGCTGTGTATATTCCCCCGCAAGCCGACACAGACCGGGCACTAAAGGAACTGTATAGGACAGTGAGTGAGCAGGAAACCGCGCATCCTGAGGCTGCGTTTATTGTGACCGGAGACTTTAACAAAGCCAACTTCAAGCGCATCGCACCCAAATACCACCAACATGTTAGCTTCAACACGCGAGGGAACCGTGTTTTAGACCACTGTTACTCCCCCTTCAAGGATGGATACAAATCACTCCCACGCCCACCATTCGGCAAATCAGATCACGCGTCCATCCTCCTTTTGCCCGCATATAGGCAAAGACTCAAACAGGAAGCACCCGCCCTCAGAACCATCCAGTGCTGGTCGGACCAA